>JAPDEI010000095.1:0-59036 GCA_027569055.1 Aspergillus baeticus
AACCTTATAGGTTTTAATTTATAATACTATATTTAATTATATAATAGTACTAGCTATAGGCTATACTACCTAAGCTACTAGATTACCCATAGGATATCCTAGCTATTAATCCTGTCTCCCTATAACTGCTACTGCTATAACATGTCTAATACTTCTAGCCTGTCTAGTATATCTAGTATGTCCAGCATGTCCAATATATCCAGCCTGTCCAGCATGTCCAATATATCCAGCCTGTCCAGCCTGTCCAGTGTCTCCAGTGTCTCCAGTGTCTCTAGTGTCTCTAGTGTCTCCAGTGTCTCTAGTGTCTCCAGTGTCTCCAGTGTCTCCAGTATGTCCAGCGTGTCCAGTATGTCCAGTATATCCAGCATGTCCAGTATGTCCAGCGTGTCCAGTATGTCCAGCATGTCCAGTATGTCCAGCGTGTCTAGTATGTCCAGCGTGTCCAGTATGTCCAGCGTGTCCAGTATATCCAGCGTGTCCAATACTTCCACCGTGTCCAGTATGTCAAGTCTGTCCAGTACTTCCACCGTGTCCAGTATGTCAAGTCTGTCTAGTATCTCCAGTGTCTCCAGTATCTCCATCATGTCCAGTGTCTCCAGCGTGTCCAGCATGTCTAGTATATCCAGCGTGTCTAATACTTCTAGCATATCCACCATATCTAGCATTTCTAGCGTGTCTAGCATGTCTAATACTTCTAGCATGTCCATTATATCCAGTGTCTCCAGCGTGTCTAGTGTGTCCAGCATGTCCACCATACCTAGCATGTCCAGCATGTCCACCATACCTAGCATGTCCAGCATGTCCACCATACCTAGCATGTCTAGCATGTCCAGCATGTCCAGCATGTCCAGCATGTCTAGCGTGTCTAGCGTGTCTAGCACATCCACTATCTCAACTATGGCTGTCTTGATATGGACTCAGGGGACATGTAGTCCCTAGGGCGCGAAGATTTGGAGCCATTAGGAGGCTTGATAGATATTATAGATTATAATAGATATGATATTTGGTCCACCACTAGAAGCACTAGGGAGTATAATTAATTCTATCTAGCAATAGTACTATAATAGTATTAGGGTACTTTTGTAAAAAAAATTATAAAAAAGAAGTAATATAGATAAAATTACTAGGAATAACTAAGTAGGTGCTGCTGATAGAATAGTATATTTAATATAAAAGTAATAACATGTTATTACTAGATATTAATAATAGACCCTAATAAAACAGGGCACAGGTGTCTAATATTTATAAGATAAACTAAATAAAACTACTATTATCCCCCCAACTCGCTAGAGTGGCCTGGATTAAATCCACCTTATTATTAGGGCCTATGGTTAGATTAATTAGGTTACTTGGACCCGCCTTAACCAGGTAGGAGCCCTGCCTGAGGGAGTTCTTCTATAATTTATAGTAAGTAATATAGCAGTTAATGATTGCCAGTTCCTCCTTGATATTTGTGTTAATTAGATGATAGCCATGAATAGGCTTTGTCTGCCTAATCTGCTAGATCTGTCCATATGCCTGGGTCTCGTCCTGCATCACTATCTATGGCTCCTATAACACTATTGTATTAGCCCGCGTGCATGTGAACCCTACCCCTAGGACCTGGGGTGAGCTTACTAGAATTCTAGGGCTGTGAAGGCCCGCGTGGACTGGTATTCCTATATTATAATCCTAAAATATATTAATAATGCCCTGCTGGTTCAGCATGGTTAAGAAGATTGCCTGCGCCTTGTCTATAGGGTAAAAGTGCTGGATTACCTACCTATTGGGTTAGCAGGGGTGGAGGACCAACACCAGGTTTATGGCTGGGTTAGGAAGGGGTGTAACTTACCTGCTATAGAATAAACATAGCCATGGGAAAGCAAGAAAAAATAATTATTTTATACAGGGAGCCATCTAGTATTAAGACCTGTCTCTTAATTAACCCACACAGCGCGGTCTATTACATGGAATTCTTAAGGATATAGCCCAGTTTCTATTCTACCCTAGAGTGTGCGGGTTAGATCTCCTATTATTTTTAAGTTATATCCTTCCAGGTCCAAATAAAATTATCTAGCTCCTTTATATAGTAGTAAAGCGCAGTATATCCAGGAAGGCTGGCTATAAGCTGGACCTGGTAGACAAGTAATCAAAGCTATCCAAGCGTGCGCGGTTCAAGGCCAGGCTGCTATATGATATCCTAAGCCAGCCAAGCGGTCTGCTGGCGTAACTAATAAATTGCCACCTTACCCTCGGGCGTGAGATTACACTTAATATCTTGGGGGACAAGCCAGGGTAGTTAAAGCAGGGGCTGCTGGTTCCACGTGCTATCCCTGGTACGCCGGATAAAACTACTGTCCTGGAGGATGGTGGCCAGTTTATTGGCGATGGCCGTGATGTCAGATCTGGGCTTGTTTTAGAGGCAATTGAATTCCTGGCCAAGGCGCTTGATGTTCGCGGATTAATAGTGGGACAGGGTAGGGTAGGTCCGCCAGGCGTCGCGTTTAAGGATACAGAAATACGCGAGGAGGTTACTGGGGCTTTTGTTAAAGGGGGTGCCGCTGATCATCCAGCATGGCGGGCGTCCAAAGGTGTTGGCCATGATCCGGGCCGTGGCCGTGTACGCACGCTCCTCATGGCTCTCATCCCGATAGATGCGACACCACGGCCGGCTGGACACGTAGGCGACGGGGGGCCGGGATTTGGACCCGGGACCACTGCTGGGAATGGACCCGGACGCCTCCACGCGCAGGGGTTCATCAACGCGGGTGGCATAGCTCTGGGGCGTTGTGAGGATTATATACTAACCACTCTTGGAGGGATATTCCCAGGCGGGTGGTTAGAATTAGAGGCTTAGCTAGCTAACTAAAGTATACTACTAGGCTAGCTGCTCCTATTTAGGGTTAAGAGGGACCCTATACTGGCTCTTGGACTTCTATTCAGCAAGCGTAGTGGCAATCTTGTTTATATCCTGGATTATAAGGTGCTACTAATACTTAAAGGGTTTTGGGTGCGTGGAGTCGGCCTTCTTATGTCTAACCAGCAGCCGGAGCCATAGAACCAGATGATTTGGATCCATGTACTTATCCCATCGTTGCATCCAGTACTGCACTAATTTGGCCAGTACGATAATCAGGCTCGCCCCCGGGTACCGGGGCCCCATCTCATTGGTGGGCCCTTAGGGAACACACGGGCACAGGCATGGAAATCAGGAGGCGCTTGGGCAGTGGGTCTTAATACTATCCACGGGGAGATGCTAATAGTCCTGATCAGATACACGTGATTCCTTAACCTTGTCTAATATCTTCTGGATCTAACAGGCCATAACAATATATATAATAATAATAATTGTCTATCTAATAATTACCAGTGGATTAGCTCCTGGTTAGGGCAAAGCTCCCTGTGCGCCAAGGATCTGGTCAGGCAAAACTTACCTTGCCTAAACTAATATTATTGGCCAGGAACCCCCTATTAAACAATCCCTCGTGCTTGAGCATATACCATATAGTAAAAGCCTGATAGGGGTATAGTGTGACTTGGAGGCCAGGGATGGCGATCTTGCTCGTCAGACTAACCCCCTGGTCCCCGTCCAGCTTAAAAAACCTTTGGAACTCGACAAGGTTCTCTAGGGAGGTGCGCTCTAGCTAAAGGGTACCACTAAAGTTCTAGAGGCTAACTAACGTCCATTATTAGGGCCATGTTAATATTATCACGGGGTATGGACTTACAAGGCCTCGGCAGTGTTCTCGCCCTCGTTAAGTTTACTATTGGCGAGTTCACTCTTAGCAAGTTCACCCTTATTAAGTTTAGGATTAGTATCTCCGCCCTTATTAGATTTATTATTAGTGCCTTCCCTCCCTTGCGTATAAGTTTAGATTAGCCAGGTTACTCTTACAGGTGCAAGTGGGGGTTTGGGGGATATTATACTAGATTCTAATGCAGCAAGGTCTTTACTACTATTATTAGACCCAGAGGAGTTGTTGTTATTAACAAGGTTCTGTCCAGGCAGCGGGCTGTCCCGCGTTATAATAGTGCCTTGGGCGGTTTGTCCCTTCCCCGCTGTCCCACGCGGGGTTAGGGAAGTACCCTCAGGAAAATCATCCGCAGGGTAGGAATTGGTTAGCTCTGGTCAGGCGTTGGGAGATCTAGTGCCATGATGCAATAGAGTAATATATTGGGTAGTATGTCCTCGCCCCGCTGTCCCACACGGGGTCAGGGCAGCAGGCTTAGGAAGGTTATTTGTATAGTGGGGGTTGGCTAGCTGTGGTCGGGCGCTGGAAGATCTTGTGCTATAATATAAAGAAGAAGGCAATGGGCGTGGTGTTATATCTGTCTCGCTGCCAGTGCCCTGTCCCCCAGGGGATTGTAAAGTTAACCAGGTTAAGGTAGCGGAGGTAATGCTCTGGCGGCCATCCCGGCTCTCCCGGGAGCTGGACCTGCGCTGCTTCCTTGATTTCCTGGACTCTAGATACATAGATTAGGTTATTAGCCTTCCCGCTAAAACATGGTTCCCCTTCCCAGTCTCTGTCTTAGCACTTACCTTGCTGCCAGTTAATGTAGAAATGGACATGGGGATGCATAGTATTGATCGCGGTAATCCAGGTTGCCCGTGTCCAAAGCTTTATCTGAAGCGGTGGTTGCGCGAGGTTGGATAGATCCTTGGCCAGGTAGAATAGTTAGTGCTGCTATGGGTTATAGTAATATTGTTGCCGCACTAATTATATGAATTTTTCCTGGTTAAGGTTATTGAGCTGGACCTGGCTGGACCTGCTGCTGGTAGATGTGCACTGATATAGCGAGAATAGCCTGGAATAGCATGTTTCTACTATGTTCTCCATGGTAATGCTATAGTTGTTGAAGTCCATGCTTGGCGCCTTGGTGGTGGTGGGGTTGGTTGCTGGTTTAGCGCCTGGCTGGGGGGCTTTTAGTTGCTTAATATGGCTATGCTTCTGCAGAAGGGTAACCTGGTATAATATAGTAAGTACTAGCTCCTTCTCCTTGTTACTGACTTGGGCTATATTAGTAATTAGGGATGGGAATTGGCCCAGGGATTCCGTGATATGGGTTTGGAGGTGTTTCTAGACAGACACTGCCTTAAAGTTAGTGGCTAGGAAGCTATATTGCTCTAGGATGCCCTGAAGGAGCCGCTTGGAATTCTTCTTGTTAATATTAGAAATAGTGTTAGTAGGAAAGCTATCCTAGATCTCCTGGTGGTTGGCGCCTTGTTAAATGGTCTGTATACTATAATAATATTGATTAGCACATGTTAGGGGTTCCTGTTCCTGTGGTCCAGATGGTTCTGTTAGCATGTTACTACCAGGCGGGGGAATTAGGCTTGTACGAGTTTAAGCCGGTCAAGGACAACAGCACCAGGGGTGAGAAGTGTTAGGCGGGTTGGGTAAGTCTGGGAACAGGGACTTGTATGGAGATGCTGCAGGATTAGGAGGATTAGGATATACTAGCCACGCCAGTTATAGTTATAAAATAGTTTAAGATAGAAGAAGTGGTAAGGGGCAAGGGAAGAAAAAAAAATTTTTTTTTTTACTAGGCTGCTGTAATATATTACTTAGTAGAGGTAGGTAAGAATTAGGTTAGTATAGCAGGCCTGCGGGTGTAAATAGATATAATACAGGAAAAGGATGTATTATAAGAAGGGTTTAAGGGGTATCCTGCCTACTTGGCCTTTTTTTAGGTTAATTAGTGCCAAAGATATATACCTGTTAATATTATTAGCATAATAAATAGTAATTAGATGGATCTTTCTTTATTTGCTTTTATTGCTATTAATTAGTAAGGGTATATTTACTTTTGGTTAGCAGGCAGGGACCTGGTAGCTGAAAGGAAATAGGGAATAAAGGGATATAGGATAAAGCAAATATGTTGGATTTAATGTTTATTTTATAAAGATGGAATATCCTTGGCCCCCCTGATGTGAATAGGGCTTTGCTTCCCCCCGCCTGGAATTACTACTGTAGAGGCTTATTATTGGTGATGGGTGTGTCTGGAGCTTCTGATTCGGGCATCCACGCTGTATTGTTCTCCTAACCCACCTGGGTGTTGTTGTTCGCCGGGGCATGGTTGTTGGCACTGGGCGCCTCAGGCTGGGCTGCCGCTGATCTGGTATTGAGGCGTGCAAGGATGTTGGACACTGCAGGCGCGAAGCTGGTGGGGACCTGGACCTGGTAGCGGGCAGAAATTAGGCGCTGGATGACTCTATGCAGCACCGCGAGCTGATGGTAGAGCTGTGTATTATTATTTGGAGGGTGTTGGAGCTTGCCCACGGCCCTAATAATATATAATCCAGCACGGGCCTGGCTAAGGGTGATGCTGAGTAGGTTTGTGTTAGTAATAAAGTGGAGCCGGGAGCAAGCTGTTAGGTTGAGGATCAAGACCAGGTTTTTAGAACCCTGGTATCCATGGATGGTGGAGACTTTGACTGGATATAGCGCCTGGCTGGTGAGCAAGAGGCGATTGTAGAGGTGCATCTGGGCGTGGTATGGCGTGAGGATGGTAATCTGACTGGGAGGGATGTTGTGGGCGCCGACCAGGTCTTCCACTAGCACAATAATAGTGGCATAGTTCAGGGGATTAATAACTGAAATCCCATGGGTGTCCAGGGCGTCCAAGCTGTCTGCGACGTCCAGGAGGACCAGGGAGTCGCGGGCGCGGAGGATGTTCTGGTTGTAGAGGGTCACCTGGGTCTCCATGGCCAGGATGTCCGGGTGCAGCACCGCGGCCGTGCGAAGATAGCTACTATAGAATAATTTACTAACCAGGCTGCTAAGGGAAGGGATTATCTGGTGCTGTTTGGTAAATATTATGGTAGGAAGGCTGTTAAGGTGAAGGCGCGTGAAGAGGGAAAGAGCTAGCTGGGAATGAAATAGGTTCTGTACTAGATTGGTAAGAATAAACAGGTGGAGCTGCTTGTGGTCCCTAATTAACACTAACCCGCGAGCTATGGGATACCAGGTGAATAGGGGCCAGAGCTCTGGCTTAGTAAGATGACTGGCCTTGTCTACTATAATGGCTGATGGCGAGAAGTTGTCCCGGATGGAAACATTAGAGAAGACAATGGGCGTTCCTATGATCATATAGGTGGTGTGGAGTGTGTTGTCATGCAGCTGATGGAGGGTGCAGTGGAAGTCTTTCTTGGCCGCTGCGTTAAATTCAAGTCTATTCTTAAATTGGATGTACTGTTCCCTAAAGGCGGCGTACTGCGCTGGCTGCAAGTGTGGGGAATCAATTAGACCACTGCGTTCCAGCATCCGCTGGCCAAGACTTAGGTTGGGATAGATAATGTGTTGGTCTGCAACCCCAGCCGGCTGGGTAGTTTCCAAGGCATGGAGTTTGGCCACTAGGTGTGTGGTTACTATTTCCCCGAGTAGTGTGGTGTCCTGGTTATCCTGCCTATGGTTAATAATCAGGGGGCATGAGTTGGGAGCAGGCCCGTGTCTGGCGCTGGCGGAGGCCAGTGCCAGTAACTCCTCTGTGGGGATGGCATGGCACTAGATCACGATATATTATTGCCGGGGGTACCGCCTATCAAGGACGCCCTGGAACATCTATGCGAGCTCATCCACTACCGTGTTGGTAGGACTAATAATCACCACCTGGTTTATGGCACCGAGCGGGGGCACGGCGAGGGTAATTAGCAGGAGAATGGAATAGGCCAGCTAGAAGGTCTTGCTGGTGCCTGGTGGGCCGTGGATAATAGACATCGGGCCTGGGAGATAATGGAGGGCATGGAAGGCCTTGAGCTGTTGGCCGTTGAAACCAAGGCTGTGGCTTTATAGTTTAAGGTTAGTGGTAACCCCTGTGAATAGATCTACTGGCTATAGCCTGTCTAGTTTATTTAAGAGCAGGTGAGTGTGGTAGGGAGTGCTAACTTGTATAATATGGTAAAGGGCCATGATCTGCTAATGGAAGGGATGGGAGGACAAGATCACTTTAATATACACTTCTATGCCAGGTTAGTTAGCGATGGCCTGAAGGGCACTGGTAGGATCTAGGTGAAGATTTATGTCTAGGATGGTGGGCTCCACATGTAGTGGCTGCTAGCCATCCTTAGCAGACCAAGGGCGGGTTAGGAAGATAGGGATGGTTCCAGGCGGTATAATAGGGGTGGGATTTGTAATAAATGCAAACTAGTTATAACCTGGATCTGCTTTATCTATGTCTGAGTCTATGATTAGCTATAGCTAGTTTCCTGGGTAGAGCTTGGTACTACTATATAGAAGGGAGAGGAAACCAAGGTACCTATGGTAGTGGGCACTAGGAATTAACACTACATGGAGCTTAACTGGCTGGTCCTTGAGCTGGTTTAGGAGTTTTATCCACGCCTTGTGCTTATAGATTAGACTATAGCCCAGGACTATTATATATTTACTCTAGGAATAGAATAATATCTTTATTTTCTGGTTGACTACTAGGCAATCCCTGGGTTTTAGGTAGTCTCTAATCTAGAGGAAGTAATGGCAAGGATGTCCAGGGTACCACTGGTCTAGCGGGTCCCTCTGCCTACTTGTGTCTATCATGTGTTGTAGCTGGGTGAAGATGGCCTCTGGCTGCGCAGCATTCATGTAGAATATCCACGCGTCCTCCTGCCTGAGATACTATTGGACAGACTCAACTATTGCATGTTGGTTCCCGAAAGATTGGCTGTTAAATAGATTGGCTTCGTGGAAGCAGCGGTGTTGGAGGTGGACGGTCAGCCTCTAAATGAGACCTCCGTCCAGGAGGGCGTCGAATCTAGGATGGTAATTTGGGAGGTGGGACAGTGCATGCACGAGGCCGGGACCCAGGGCTTGACTACCAGGCACAACCCGCTCAAGTTGCATGTTTAGCAGGATATCGGATGTTAGGTATATATATGCTATCTCCATGGCCTGTTTACTAGTGGCTGTGTTGGTGTAGTGGATAGCCAGACTGGGGTAAATAGGGTTAGTATGCTACTATAAGATATTAGGGGGGTCTAGAGAAGGCCTAGTACTTACTAAAGTTCCAAGAAATATTTTATACTAAGCTATGGGAATGGCTGGAGGCATACCTTAATGCCTGGTTTCTTGCCATGCTAATTACCTAGAATGGAGTTTGGGTCCTGTATATCTAGGGAGTTGTTAGGCTCGCTCTTAATAGCCTTGATGGTCTTGATGGCCTTGACGGTCTCGATGGCCTTGGTGGTCTCAGTGGCCTTGGTGGTCTTGGTGGCCTCAACAGTCTTGGTGTTAGTCTGGCTATCTTTATGCTTGATTGGTAGAGAGTTTACTGGAGCCGTGTCCACTGTATAATAGATAATTACCTGGAACAATAGCCCAGTAGCAATAGAAGGCTAATTAATAAGATAGTTATAGAAGATATCTATGGTCTCCTCTTTGTGGTCGGACATGGTGACTAGATAGAATAATTGGGTTAGTAGTATGGTTAATTAGACCCTAACTAGGAGCTTACCTAAGGTATAATAAAAGATAGAGCAGGAGGCGAGTGTAGGCTAATACTTTATAATTAGGATTAGGAGGGATTTACTATCTAGGCTAGAGGAGATTAGGTAATTAAGGTTTAAAGCAAGCAAGGAGCTTAGAAGTTTAGTAAAGATTAGTTAGGATAGCTTAGGCAGGAGATGGTTAAGGAGAGTTATAGGGGAATAGGTAAGGTTATAGTAAAGAGAAAGATAGGACAGGTAAGGTTAAATAAGGGAGGTGGTGTTTTAGTACCTAATTAATAATCTAGATAGATTTAGCTAGAGGTAATAACTATATAGAGAGTAATATAAAGAGGAATAGGTAAAAGTATAAGAAATTAAGGAAGGGAGATGGTTAAGGAGAGCTAGAGGGGAATAGGTAAGGGTATAGTAAAAAAAAAGGGAATATAGTGTAAGGTTAAGAAAGGCAGGTAGTATATTTAAAGATAATAGCTTGGGAGAGAGATTAAAAAGAGTAATATAAAGAGGAACAGGTGCAAGTGTAAGAGATTAAGGGTATAAAAGATTAAGGATGTAAAAGATTAAGGATATAAAAGATTAAGGAAGGGAGATGGTTAAAAAGAGCTGGAGGGGAATAGGTAAGGTTAAATAAGGGAGGTGGTATTTTAGTACCTAATTAATAATCTAGATATATTTAGCTAGAGGTAATAACTATATAGGGATTAATATATAAAGGAATAGGTAAGAGTATAAGAGATTAAGGGTGTAAGAGATTAAGGGTGTAAGAGATTAAGAATATAAGAGATTAAGGATGTAAGAGATTAAGGATATAAAAGATTAAGGGAGGGAGATAGTTAAGGAGAGCTAGAGGGGAATAGGTAAGGTTATAGAAGAGAAAGATGGGATAGGTAAGGTTAAATAAGGGAGGTGGTGTTTTAGTACCTAATTAATAATCTAGATATATTTAGCTGGAGGTAATAACTTTATAGGGATTAATATATAAAGGAATAGGTAAAAGTATAAAAGATTAAAAAAGGGAGGTAGTTAAGGAGAGCTAGAGGGGAACAGGTAAGGGTATAGTAAAGAGAAAGGGAATATAGTATAAGGTTAAGGAAGGGAGGTGGTATATTTAAAAATAATAGCTTGGGAGAAAGATTAAAAGGAGTAATATAAAGATAACTAGGTAAGATTATAAGAGATTAAGGGATAGAGGTGGTGCTTTAGTATATATCCAGGCTAAAGGTGTGTCTATCTAGTCTATCTAGTATATCTAGTGTATCTAGTATCTCTAGCTTACTGCTAACTTGCTATACTATCTCCCTGTTATATTCTTGGTAGATCTAAATATCCAGGCTAAAGGTGTGTCTGTCCTGTCTATCCTGTCTGTCTAGTCTATCTAGTCTGTCTAGTATATCTAGTGTGTCTAGTATAACTGGCCTGACTGGTTTATCTAGCGTGTCTAACCTCTGGGCGCCTTAAATAATTTAGAATAGAATATAATACTAGTTCTGTAATACTATTAGGTTATAGGTAATACTTTATAGGGACCTAGGGTATAATTAGAGATTTAAGTAGACTTATTAAAGTATAATACTAATTAAGTGGACTATATAGAAAATGATACTACCTTGCTAGTATTACCTAATATTACCTGTCTAAGAAGAAAGCTGGCTGGCTAGTATTAATCGGGCTGGGCAGCTTTTCTCCTGATTAATACCCCTTTACCCAGGTTAAGGTGCTTAACCAAGGGCTGCCTGTAGATAACCCTCGCGCTTCCTTTCTCTCGCACGCCAGGGCATTGTGTCCATCCCCTGAATCATCCTTTAATATACTCTGGCACGCCATTCCCTGGTGTATTTAGATTAAGTGGTGTGTGTGATTGGCGATTGGTGATTGGCGGGTTTTCTACCGGCGCGAAGATAAACTTGTACAAGTGGTAGACTGCCTGCATGGCAAATAATAGCCATGGCTGGCTAATAAGTTTGTACTGTGGAGATCTCACAGTCCACAGACGCTAAGTTACCAGGCTACATGGGAAACTGAGTACCAAACATCTTCCTTGGTATTGTTATATAGGGCGAGATATATATAGTATATCATGCGGCCCGCCTGCTAGCCTGCTGTGATGGGACAAGGACTGTAGCTTAGGCTTGGATATTAGAGTAACAAGCAGTTCTAGAGAGGCGAGGAGGCTAATAATTGCTTCTTACCTATCTTGCTTGTATGCCTGACTAACTATACTAATTATTGTACCACTAACAATTATTATACTAGTAATAGATTAAGTATAGTGCAAGAGTTGTGCCTAGGAAGAGGTAAAGATACCTAATAGTTTAAAATAGGGGCTTGGTTTCCCCAAGTCCCGAGACTTTTTTAGGAATCCCTCTACCTTTAATATTTATAATAAGGTAAAAGTAAAGGTTTAAATAATTTTTTATAAAGGCGGGGTAAGAAATCCGCAAGTAAAGGGCTAATTAAAGTGTATATTATGTCTAGAGCAGCCTATTACTCTAACCTAATAAGAAGTATTACTAATATTAAATTAGGTATATCTATGTATCCAGCTTCTTGATAACCCTTATCCTTAATACCTTGGGATTCCCTTGTTATGTTAAGTGGATTGTAGGTTGTGTTTCCTATTGCCTGGAGTAGTGACCATGTATTGTACCTAAGAGCGCCTCCCTAAGATAGGTGATAGCTGTCGCGACTAGGCCATGGAGAGCACTAGGGGCGAGGTTAGTCTGCCATGGACTAGTCGATCCCCGGGGGATATTAGTGGCCGTGGGGGTTGAACCTTGATGATGGAGGCTAATCCGCATGGCATGGATAATTCTAGAAGAGTTGATCTGGTTTACTGTACGGGAGGGCCCGCGGGATTGGGGTTGTTACCATGGACCCCCGCCGTGGTGGGGTCCTCCAGGACCTGGACCTGGACGCGGAAGAGGTAGGAGGCCTGGGCGCTGGTCTGGAGCAGGGCCTGCGTGGTGGCCGCCTCCTGCCACTGGTCCTGCTGCCGGTAGCCAAGCAGGCTGTGCTTCTCCTGGGTGTGGCGGCGGTAGCGGCGCAGGGACCGGGTCAGGTAGGCGCAGGTGCCATACCCGCAGGCGATCCCGCGCACCGGCAGCGCCAGCTCCGCGAAGGGGGGCAGGGGGTCGGCCAGGGTTAGCAGCCGCTGGTGACTCTGCTCTAGCCACGCAATGTCTAGCGCCTTGAGCTTGGCCCGCTGCGCCGGGGGGAGGGAATCCAGATGGACCAGGTGCTTGCCCATATGCTGTACATGGCTGGTGGATGGGATGGCCGCCTGGCAGGGCTAGTAGAGAAGCATCTTCTCCGTGGGGTAGTAGTGCAGGAAGGTCCAGAGCCAGACCTCTTTGGTCTTGCTGCCGCCCTGCCCGGGGTGATCATCCCTGGCTCCCTCTCTACCTGGATCCGCGCCGGGGGCCGCCGGGCCCGTACCAGTATCCATGTCCATGTCCAGGTCCTGGTCCTGGGCCAGGTCCACGTCCACGTCCGCGTCGGCCGCCGCGAAGATAAACGCCTGCCAGTTGCGCGAGGCATTGTGGAAGGCCTTGATCTGTTCCAGGGTTAGCCCCCGCGGGCTCGCCTGGTCAATCGCGTAGATCTGGCGGTGGACGGCCTGCTGGTGGCTGGCCTGGCGCGTGTAGATGCTCTCGCCCAGGGCGCCCAGGGCGTGTAGCTGGTCCGGTGACAGCTTGACCCGGAGGTGCCGCTTGGCGATCATGATTGCCACGTGGCGGTAGACCTGCGTGCTTATGGGGAAGCCGTCTAGCCCTGCGGCGCTGGCGCGCGCGAGCCCGCGGGACACGTGGTGCCGGAAGCGCTTTAGCCGCTGCCTGGGGAGGTGGAAGAGGTAGCTGGACTTGGGGTCCGGCCGCTGCTGCTGGGCCTGGGCCTGGGCCTGGGGGCTGTCCCACGGGGCGGGCGCCAGGCCGCGGGCGAGCCGGGGCAGCAGCAGGACCAGCGGCCGGACATAGGCCAGGTACTGGACCACGAGGTCCCCCAGGCGCGCGGGCAGGAGGTGGATGTTCTGCTCCGTGGACTTAGTGTGGTCGCGGGTCTTGGGGTTGTTGGTCGCGAGCAGGACCTGGCCGTGGCAGAGGTATAGATTACAGGTGTTGGCGCGGCTGTTGCGCTAGTAGATTGATAGCAGCTCGGGCTCGCGCGTGGGCATCCCCTATGTTAGCTGGATGACCAGGGCCAGCTGGTCCAGGAACCGCTCCACCATGTCCAGGTAGTGGCGGATTGGCCCGGCCAGCCAGCGCCGGCCCTGCACCAGCGCCGCGACGCCTGGGGGCGGGCGGGCGCAGTACTGGAGCATGGGCGCTACTAATAACCCCAGGTCCGGGCGGAGGCTTAGGAAGGAGAAGCCTGGGCGGGTGTTGTGTATCTTGTCACGGAGGTCCCGCGCCTGGAGCCTGGGGCGGAAGCTAAGGAGGATCACGCGGTGGAAGGTGGTGGTGAGGGTCCCTACCAGGCCCTGCACCCAGGCGCGGAGGCGGCCTATGCCCAGGTCACAGTCCATGGGGATATAGTGCAGGATCTGCGCGTCCACTAACCAGTAGTGGGTCAGCACGCGCCGCCCGCGCTTATTGATTGCTAGCCCGTGGCTAAGGAGCCGGCCTAGCTTGGTAAAGGGGGTGAAGGTCTCGGGCGCGGCCCAGCGGGAGACGACCGTGCACGCGCGCCTGATCTGGTCCGGGAAGCAGTCCTGGGGGTGGATATCCTGCACGTGCGGGTAGTCCTGGCATGGCAGCGTGTACTCTAGCAGCAGGAGCCGCGCTACCTAGATTAGGCCTGCCACCTTGGACATGTACAGGGTGGGGGTCTCCAGGACCCAGTCCCCCAGGTGGATCCCGAGCACCATGGTAAAGCAGACCAGGGAGCTCTGGTACTTGTCCCCCGTGTGCTGGATCCAGGGCGTGGCCAGCGCGCCCACGCTTAGGGAGAGCAGGGCCTTGACCAGCCACTCCTGGCTCGTGGCGGGGAGGTCGCGCAGGCGCCGCATGGACCCTGGGTGCGCGAGCGGGCCGGGGCGGGCCAGGGGGGCCAGGGGGGCCAGGGGGACCAGGGGGACCAGGCGCCCAGGGGGGGTCGGCCAGCGAGGGCCCGCGCGGTTGTTGTTGTCGTCATTGTGGTGATCACTAGTGTCACTGCCACCACTTGGGGGGGACAGGTAATGGCTCTTGCCTGGGAAGGCGTCCGACCAGTTCAAGGCACTGTTGTTGTTGTGGTGATTACTAGTATTACTATCACCACTTGGGGGGGACAGGTGATGGCTCTCGCCCGGGAAGGCATCTGACTAGTTCAAGGCACTGTTGTTGTTATTGGTGTTGTTGGTGTCCTGGGTACTCTCTATGTCCGCCTCCCCCGAGTCGCTCGTGCTGCCCGGGGGAGGGGGATCCCCAGGGGACGCCGGGGCCTTAGGCGCGCGACCCTGTTTCCTCGCGCCTGGCTGGGGCCCCAGGGCCATGGGGGGCGGTGGCACTTTGACTGTGACCCGCGGGCGGGCTGGGGCCGGGGGGTCGGACGGGGGCGATGAGGCCGGGGCCCGCGCCCGCGCCCGTGCCCGTGGGGGGTGGAGCGGCTGCCCCTGCGGGTCGAGACCCCCGCGTAGGCCCGGGGTCTGGGCCGCGGCCTCGCGGAGCTGCTGGACCCGCGAGCGGTACTCCAGGCACACAGGCGACCAGTCCGCCGCCCAGAAGCTTGCCAGGCCCGGGTCCCCTGTGAGGTGGCCCCAGATTAGCTGCAGGAGCCGCTGCTCAGACTGGTTGTGGTGCAGCCGCAGGTGCGCGCGCGCCTTGGCCGCGGCGAGGGGGGCGCTGTGGCAGAGGTATATCAGGAACCACAGCCATAGCCGCAGGTACCGCTGGACCGTCGCGGGCTGGGGCAGCTCCAGCGGGTGCATGCCCGCGTGCCCATACCACCGCCGGCCGAAGACCTCCCGTGTCCGCATGTGCGTCTGCTGCAGGGTGGCTACCGCGCGCGCGGCCAGCCGCTCGAACGCCTTGGCGATGATCCCCAGCGCCTCCTTGTTCCAGTAGTAGGCCGGCCAGTACCCCACGCAGGCGTCCCCGTCCGGCCCCTTCTAGTGCGGCCGCAGGGCCAGCAGGAGCTGGGCCGCGCTGGGGGGCAGCGTGGCCGCGTGCAGCGCGGGCAGGGAGCCCCTGTCTAGGTGCAGGAGCCACTTGGCGAACTTGATCCAGGGGGTCTGCCGCGGGGCCTCCCGCGCGCGGTCCAGGACCGGGGCCGGGCCCGCTGTCACGGCGGCGGGGGGGAGGGAAGGAGAGAGAAGGACGGAGGGGTTACCACCGCCCGCCCTCGTGGCCCGGGCGGAGGCGGGGAGCGGGCTGGACAGGAGCGTGGCCTTGCTCTGGAGCATGTCCTGGAATTAGGCGCGGATTACCATGGAGCGCACGCGCGGGCTTGGGGTCCCGGGCGGCCGCGTGGGCGTCGCCTGGGTCGTGGGGGTCGCCTAGGTCGCGGGCGGGGTTAGCGGGGCCAGCGGGACCAGCAGGGCCTGGGGCGCCAGGCTAGCCACAGGGGCGAGCGGGCTGCTGGAGCCTGCCCGGCGGGCGCTGGAGGGCGGAGGGGTCACCCCCGCCCGGGGGGGCCATGGCGGCCGCGCGGCCGGGCGGGCTGGGAGCCCCGGCTCCCTGGACCCCTCGGCCGCGCGGGGGGGAGAGGGAGGGGTCCAGGGGACCTCCTAGAACGGGCTCCGCGGGCCGGGGGTCCACCGCTGGAGCCAGGCGCGCCGCGCGGGGGGCCTGGCATTGCTGTGCTGGCGCCGGCAGTGCTTCTGCATCCACTCCCGGGAGGCGCTCTAGAAGGGGCAGGCCAGGCACGCCCAGCTGTCCAGGATTGGTAGCCCGCGCACGGGGGCCGCCCGCGGCGGGAATAGAAAGGTCGCGGGGGTCGGGCAGAGGCCCCGCGGGGCGGGCAGGGCCGCCATGGCCCGGTCCTAGTCCGCCCGGGCCTCCGCGTGCGCCTCCCGCAGGTGGTGGGCCAGGCACGCGCGCGCGGCGCCCACGGCCACCCCACATGGGTTGCAGATCACCACCTGGTTCGCCTGGTCTGTCTGGAACTGGGCCGGGGGCCCTATTACCAGTGCGCCCTGTCCTAACCACACCATGGCGGGCTAAGATTAACTGCAGGACCCTCGCTCCAGGAAGTGGTAATTACCATGGGGATAGGGGAGGTTAGTTAACCAGGGATCTAAGAAAAGCGGGATATAAAAGGTAAAAAGTAATAAAAGAAAAGGGAATTAAGGTAAGAGTAAAGGGACCAGGGAAGAAGTAGCCGAGTGGTAATAGAATCTAATAATAGGAGAGGAGGGCGGAGAGAAATAAGGGCATGGGGTGTGGATAATAAATATATATATATATATTAATGGCGCTTGGTCAGCCGGGTCTACTGTCCCTAGGTGGGACAGGATTAGTAAAAGGATTCAGGGGGTGGCGGGTTGATCTTCCTCCATCCGCGCTTAATTAATATATATCTCTGGACTGGTGGATATTAACCTATAACCTGTCACATTTCCCTGGCCTGGTTCGCGCCCTGGCTCCTACTTACTAGGCTAACTTAATTCTAGGATCCTCGCGGCAGGGGATTTGCTTAAAATCTTGATCTTAATCTTAATTATAATCATAGCGCTTGCTAACTGTCCCTGCTGGCTCGCGCGGGGTGGATGGGCGTTCCCTTGCTGCTATTGGGTTGCCCGCGGCGTGTTAAGCCTTTCCTAACCAACCAGGTTACAATTTGGACTTATACCCAGGAAGGGCAGCCAGCCGGCTATAGTGGTTAGGGGGGGATACCAAGTAAATCTAAATTCTAACGCCCGCGGGGGCTGTTAGTGGCCCGCTGTGCGGGCGGGCAGAAGATGAACTCCCAGACCAGCCGGCAGGCACGAAGGGAAGGGAAGGGAACGTGGGTTCAGGGGTAGAAATTCTCCTTTAGATCTATTGACTCTGCTCCAGCGGGACGTGGACTCTACTATAGTAGGATGTGGACTCCGCGATGGCATGACGTTGACTCCGCCAAGACACGACGTTGACTCCGTGCTAAACATAATGTTGACTCCGGAGTCAATGTTGACTCCACCAAGAAAACGTTGACTCCGCGGGGGCGCCCCCCCCCGAATGGGGGGGAGGTAGGAGGACTGACGCCGCCTCTAGATCTATTTTTATTTAATCTAATTACCTATTAGTAACTTTAAAATATAATATATAAAATAGGTATTATATATAATTTTATAGTCTAGTTTAAAGGTTAAAATTTTTTTCTAGCCCTAACTATCCTTAACTAGAATACTCTTTATACTTATAAAAGTTAATTAAAGTCTATAATCTAGTATATCTTAAAAAAGGACTTTTATCTAACACTTTTAAGTATTAAATATACCAGGGGAGTCCTTAAAGTTAGTATAGTTAAACTAATATCTAGTCTTAGTAGTATTTACTAACTACTTCTCTAGTTTATTAGTATTAAGTAGTAGTATAAAGGGTCTAAAGGTAATTAAAGTGGTTAATAGCCTACTAGGCTATATTTAGGGGACTAAAAGGGATATATTAATATTATAGTAAGTAGCAACCATCTTAGATAATTTACTAATTATTAGTAATAAGGTAGCTTAGAATAAATTAGTATAATATTAAATAAAAGCTTAAATATAAATAAAAATAAAAAAAGCTAAATTTCTAAAAAAATATAAATCCTTTTATATCTATAGCAAAGTAAAATAAAAATATAAATTACCCCTTACCTTACTCCCCTATCCTTATTACTATTTTTTAGACTAGCAGGGGTATATACTAGTATACTACTAGATATATAGCTATAGTCTAGAATTATAGGATATAAATTTAATAATATTATACTATAAAATATAATAAAGGGCTTAAATATATTATATTATATAGGCCCTTCTAACTAGCTATACTAAAATAACTTTATTATTTTATATTAAGGGTTATAATTAATTAAATAAAGAAGTTATATTAGTCCTTACCTTATATTTAACTTTTATTAACCTAACTCTCCTAGACCTAGTTTTTATAAACCTAACTTTTTTAAACCTAACTTTTTAAACTTAAATTTAATAATTAGTTTTATTTCTAGTTAATAAAAAAATAATATTATACCAGGTTTATTACTATAGTATATTCTTTATATTTTATATTTTATATAAAACTAAATATACTTTATATAAGGTTTCTTTTTTCTTCCCTTACTAATTTATAAAGTAACTATATTCTACTTATTTATATATAACTATAATAGTTTAGTTCTTAATAGTATATAATACCCTATTAGAAAATTTACTTTACTACTATATTATTTCTAGCCTAAGGGTATTAGTGCCTAATAAGGTTACTAATTAAATTATATACCCCTTAATTACCCCTTCCCCTACCTTTAAGTCCTATTAAATTCTTTTAAACTATTAATATTAAGTTTTATTAAACTATTCTACTACCTATTTATATATTTATACTTATATAATACAAGGTATAATTTCTAAATATAGCTTATATAACTAATAATTAGACTAATAATCTCTAGTAAGGCTTTAGACAAGTACTTTTATAAACTATTATAATAAGAAGCAAAAACTACCTAGTATATTACCTTTAAATAAATCTAATTTATAGTACTAAGGCACTAGTAGGTATTATAATAAAAAATACTCTCTCCTAATAATAACTAATTAAAAAATCTTACTAAATATATATTACTAGAAATAATTAACTTTACCCCTATTAATAGGAAACTCCTTTACTAAAATTATAAAAAAGTTATTTTTTTTAAAATAAACTATAAGATTTAAAATACTAAGGAAAGTAATAGCTTAATAAAGCTCCTAATAAGTATCTTTATAATAATATATAAAGGCTATTACTCTATTAGTTAAATAATATCTTTACTATAATTATATTATAGGCTATTTAAAGCTTAATATAGCAGAATAGCTTTATCTTTATATATTTTATTATATTTATATATCTAATTTTTTTTTCCTACTTTTACAAGTTACTTTCCTTAATAATATTAATAATAATATTACTAAAAATTTCCTAAATATAAG
Organism: Aspergillus baeticus; assembly: GCA_027569055.1. Lineage (NCBI taxonomy): Eukaryota > Fungi > Ascomycota > Eurotiomycetes > Eurotiales > Aspergillaceae > Aspergillus > Aspergillus baeticus. The sequence goes on from JAPDEI010000095.1 coordinate 19,500, forward strand.
TAGTTCTAATACCTTGCTATAAATTATATAGTAATAGTAATATACTATCTAGTCCTAGATCTAACTAAATAATTATATTATTATTACCCTAACCCCTAGGGAATCTTAATCTTATATAATCTATTATTTCTAGGTCTATTATATATAAAGGGACTTAGTAAATAGTATTTATAACTAGTAATAGTAATACTTTATTAATATTCTTCTAGTATACTATAAGGAACTTAAAGGCACCAGGCTATTTAACTATTATATTAGGTTTAGGATTTAGTAATATTTATAAAGGAATAATTAGTAAATATAAATAGCACTTTTTTTTAGCTAATTTTATTTATACTATTATTTATTTACTTACTAAATTTAATAGACTTTAATTATAGGGAGATATTATATAATATAAAGAAAGCTATATAGACCTTATAGAATAGTTTCCCCTTATATTTTATTAATAAATACTTTAGTCTTATAAAAATTTCTAAATAATTAAGGTATAAGATCCTTGTTATTATTATATATACCTAGATATTTATTACTTTAAAATAGTAAATTATAAATTTAAGGTGTCTCTTTTTAAAACTAATAAAGCAAAAAGCTAGCTTATCTAAGCTTAGCTTCTAGATTTCTAGGTTAAAAATACTACTAGGGGTGCTATTATTAATATAATATATAAATATATTATACTTTAACAGGGTATTTAACTTTAATAAATATATTACTATAAAACAGCTCCTAGTATACTAGAGCCCTTTAATAATCTTTAACTACTTATTTAGTATCTTTAATTTATTTTTTATATTAGTAAATAATTCTAGATTATTATAAAGGTTAAAATTATAAATTATACTAGCTAGGTTATATAAAATTAAAAAAAGGGAACTAGTAAATATACTAGTAATTAAAAAAAGTTAATTTTAAAAAAGTTAGGTTTTAAAAAGTTAGGCTTACTTAATAAACTAAGTTAGCCTACTTAAATCTTATTAAATATAAGGTTACAAGTTATAAGCTATAAGTTATAAATATAAACTATATTACTTAAAATAACACCTAATTATTCTTTTACTTAAATATAAAAAAAAAGGTTTTATTTATCCTAGATATTTTACTTTTTAAAATTAGCTTAAAAGTAGCTACTAGTATAAAGTCTATCTTTACCTTTACCTCCCTATCTAACTATAACCCTGCTTTAGTAGTAATTAAATTCTTTAACCTCTAAGGTTAGTAAACTTTGCCTTAAGTTAAATATTAAATATAGGGATTTAAACTTCCTAATATTAATAGTAATAAAGGCTATTATTTACTACCTAGAAATATAATCTTTTAAAAGTAATATTAGCTAACAGGCATATAGCTATACTAACTTATCTACCTTATTTAGCTTTATAGGGATCTCTAGTGGCTTATTATTTCTATATTATTTATATATTAGGGCAGCAGCTTTACTAATTAAAGATATAAGTATATTCTTAGTATATAACTAAAAAATCAAGACCTTATCCCCTATAACTATATAGTAATATAACTTATACCTTAATCCTAATTAAATAGTTACTAGCTTTAGCCTAATATATATAAATTAAGTAGAAAAGGGAAAATAAAAATTAATTAAGATATATGTTTAGCTATATACTTACTTATATATATTATTATTATATTAGCTTTTACTTTTTTATATATAACTAGGATATTTATTTTAATAATCCAAGATTTTTAGAGCTTGGTTTCTAGTATATATCTTTATAATTTATACTATATATTTACTATTAATAAGCACCTTTTTTAGGCCAGCTAACTAAATATTCTTTTTTTATTATATATTAAGTTTATTTTTAAACCTAAAAAGAGATACTTAAAACTAAAACAGGGGTAATTTACTAATATAATATAAAAAAAATTATAGTTTACTAAAATAGTAGTATAGCCACTCCAGGAATAATATATAAATATAAAAATACTTAATAAAAATATAGCTTGGTTTATCTAATCTTATAAGTATTAAAAATAATAATAATACTATTATTAAATAGGCCTGTTATAATTTACTTAGCCCTAAAATATATTATTTTATAGATTCTAAAACTTATTTAACTTATTTTATATTCCTTATAACTAGTTAAAATCCACCTAAAACCTATTAATATAGAATCTAGCACAAGGGTAAGAGGTTAGTAATATTAATAGGGAGGCAAGGGAAGGTCTATATTAGTAGTTAGTTAAATTTTAAAATATTTATTAAAAAGGCTTATATTATTAAGTACTAGGGACTTATATACTATACTAGAAGCAAGTAAATAAAAAAGGCTTAGAGATATAGTTATATTTATACTTTAAATAATTTATCTTAGAAAATAAGATAGCTTTTTATAGCTTTATAATATATTAATAAACTACTAGGCTATAAACTTAAGGTAGAAGGGAAATACTAGTACTAATAATACTAACTTATATAAGATAAATACAGGGTATAATTTATATAAGCCTTAAGCCAGAATATAATCAGATAATTAAAGCTATATAAATTTATATAATACTATACACCTTTTATAGTTTAATTATATACTTTTATATACTTATAAAAGTAACTTTTATATAAGCTTAGTTAGGTGGTATTTAAATAGGTTATTATTAAGTTCTTACCTAGTACTTTATATTCTAGATAGACTACCCTCCTAGAGCCTTTAGTAATAAAATAAGCCTAAAATAAAAAAGCCTAGCTTAAAATTAATACTTATAGCTTTATATATACTATATAAAGTTAATAGCTACTTACAAGGTAAAAAGCCTAGTAAGTATACAAGGGATTTAACCCTTTATTTAATAGTAGTTAGCTACTTTAATAAGTAAAAGGCTTTTACTTAAAAATTTTTTTCTTACTTTTTCCTTTTAACCCTTAGTTAAAATATTTTTTATAATATTTAACCTTTTATACTATCTATAATAAGTAAACTACTATTTAAGGATTTTGATTTGGGCAGACGCTACCATTTTCGGCCGCAAACAACGCCAAAAACAGCCACCATGGCCCTTCTACTAACTCAGCCACCGTGCGCATAATAATACTTACTTAGCCATGCACCCGGGTTCTTAGCATATAACAGGGGCCATAGTTTTCTAAGTTCCCTAATAAAGCACTATCTATTTACTAAACAAAGCTATAGCAAGATACTTTATTACCTTTTAAAACTAGACTTTAAAAAAGGGAGCTAAAAATAGCTCCCCCCCTTTAAAGTAAAAAATACTCCTACTAGTTACTATTTTTTTTTTATAAATAATATACTCCTTCCTATTTATTTATTCCTTTTATCTTATCCCTTAGCTATTTTCTTTTCCCTACTATATTCCTTTACTATTAATAGGTACCTTATCCTTGTTTTTCTTTTACTTATATCCTCCTTTTACTAGATTATTAGTTAGTTCCTCTTCCCTAACCTATAGCTTGCTATACCCTTGCCTATACTAGCTATAGTAATAATAATAATAAAACTACTAGTAGTATATCTTTCCACCTAGACTTGGATAATACTACTAGTATAGATTTATAAATAGATATTACAGATATTATAAACTCTAATATACCTCCCTTTACTTACTATAGAGGCAAAAATTAACCCTATTAAAACTACTCTAGGTAAAGGTTTCCAAGCAAAAAGCCTTATAAAAGTAAAAAAGGGTTACCTTCTCTAAGCCACTAAAAAACAGACTTAGACTATAGCTCTAGTAATAATAATATAAATACTAATACCTACTATTCTTAATATCCTAGGCAATAATATTCCTAGGAGAACTCTTAAAAACCTGTTACTCTGCCAGGCGCTGTAAAACAAAATAATAATTTAGACACCTACTCTAGTAATAATAATTATAGTAATAATAGCTCCTGTAGTAATAGTGGCCCTGATAGCAACTCTAACACAGACCCTGATATTAACTTGGATAATAAAGGATTATTAGATAGTAATAATAATGGTTATATAAATAGTACCAGAAGAAACATTATATAAATAAATAAGAGATAGGAATAGTAGGCTAAAAACCCCTATAGTTATAACAAGGCATTTAAAACAGGCTAATAAACAATCAGGTATTACTAAAAAAGGAATAAAAAATATAGGGCACTAGCAGACTCTATATAGGCAGACCCTGCTTTAACTCTTTATATTATAAAAAAAAGGGAGTTAACTTTCTTCCTTTACTAGTACCTGTAGTTATAGCAGGGAAAAAATAGCTAGAAATTAAAGGGTATTAAAAAATTTAAGTTTTTAAATACTAATTAAAAATTATTTTTTTACTACTATAAAAAGCTTACAGGGGAGCTAATAAATAATATACTTAAAAAATAAATAAAAAAGGTTAAAATTAATTACTACCCCTTTTCTAGACAAGTTACTAACCTATTTTAGGCCTAGAGTATTTACAGGATTATAAGAAAGTATAATTTAAATATAAATAAAAAAAAAAAAACCCTAATATTTATTAAAAATATAGTGCCCCTGCAGGAGATAACCCTATATATTATAAAGAAATACTTTAATCTTAGCCTTTAGTATATATAGTAATATCTTTATTTTTTAATAGTATACTTTATAGTAAATTAAATTAATATAATATATTATCTTTAGTACTAGCATCTACTATATTTAATTTAACAGGATCCTTATAATAGACTACCCTAAATCCTTCTAGAGATTAAGTATAAATTTACTAAAAAATATATAGGTATAATACAAGTATATATAATATCCTATTTCTTTTTACACCTTTTCTAGGTTAGAAATCTTATTACTAACTAGCCTATTAGAAATACCTTCCCTATTCCTAAAATTATTTATAATCTATTATTAATACTAAGCCCTTATATATTCCTTCTTAGGATTCTTTTTTATAATAATATATTTTAGGCCCCGGGAATAAAGTCTATAAAGGACCTTTAATACCTGTAAGTAATAGACAGCCACCAGCAGATAAAGGTCCTATTAAAATAGGATAAGGCAAACTATTATATATTCTACCAGGTTAAAAGCATCCATAGCAAGATTTAGATATATTATAATTAGCCTATCCCCCTAAGTACCCTATCCTAATAGCTTAAGGTCTTCGGCGAGATTACCAGCTTTAAGTGGTTATTATTTATATATTAGTTCTAGTATAGTAGCAGCACTATTTTAAATAAAAGCAGTAAGTTATAGAATATACTACCTTAGCTATCCTTCTATTATATAATACTAATTTAAAGCTATTAGGATTACTAGGTCTTGTTAGTAATACCTAATAGAACTTAATTATAAAGCACGCGGATATCTAAACATTCCTAAACCATTACCTTCCTTAATATATTAGCACTAATATACAGGCGTTAATAAAAGGACTTAAGCCAGATTCAGCCATAATAAGGGCGGTTACTTGGATAGGATAATAGATTAACTAATATTAGCCCCAAGAGCTTACTAATACACAGAAAGCTATAGTAGAGCATAATCCAGAGCTATAGAAAGCTATTTAAAAAAGAGATATATTCTTTATAAAGCTTTAGCATAGTTAAAAAAAGAGTAACTAAAAGCTTAATAAGCTTAACAAGCTAAAATAGGATATTATAAATATATAAAATCAACTCTTATATACACTCCACTAATATATACAAGAGGAATTTAATAAAGAGCAGGTAGTCCTTAATATTAAGCAGTAACTAGCAGGCACTATAATTCTAGATAAAAAAATATAGGTATAGCTCTAAACTAAAAAGCAACTCCTTTCTTAATAAATTCACCTACTAGGTAAACTTATAACTTAGCCTATATCCTTGTTAGTAGAAGTTAAGTGGCAGCAGTAAAATAAGGCTACTAAAGCTATTCAAGTCTATTATAATATTCTAGAAGATAGCCCGCGACAAGGTTAATAGCCCAAGTGGACTATTCTAGTTTAAAATACTTAGATACCTAGCCTTCCCAGAAAAGTTATAGCACCAGCCCAACCCCCTTTTATTACCCTAACACTTTTATAGTATAAAATTACCTTATAGGAGGCTAATAAAAATATCTAAACTACTATAAAGCCCTAAGCATGCTTTTAATACTATAAAAACCCCGCGGGTTTTAATAATTAGTATTTTTAGTAGTACTCCTGCTATAAAAGTCTATTATAATACTTCTAAGCCATGCATCTTAATAATTATTACTATAACTACTATAACAAGTCAGTGGATAATAAGATATATTAGCAAAGGCATACTATTAACAAGCATTACTTAAATATTAGATACCTTGGGGACTACCCTTATAATCTTTAAGTATATTAGGGATAATACTCTTTGTCCAGGAGTATATTTATATTAAATAATATATTATAAAAGTAGGTAAGAAAAGGCCATGTTATACTATAGCTACTTATCTTTAATATTAAAGCTAGAAGTCTAATTATAAAATACTACTTAGAATAGTATAGGTAGTAAATATCTAGTTAATTTTAGGGCTAGCTTACTAACTATTAGTTATTAGGTATTTAAAGGGCCTTTTCCCCCAAGCTACTTCTATTTCTTAATTTTCTCTCTCCTTATCTAACCCTTTAATACTTAGCTTAAAATCATATCCATAGTAAATATCTAGTTATTCTTAGGGCTGGTTTACTAGCTATTTATTATCAGGTATTAAAAGGGCCTCCTTCCTAAGCTAATTCTACTTCTTAACTTTCTCTCTCCCCTATCTAACCCTGCAACACCCAGCATGGCTACTAATAGTGCCATGGCAAGCAACCCCAACATAACTATTATTATTCAGGATAATAATAAATTACCTATTTAAGGCAGTGCACAACCCTAAAAAGCCCCTCAGCCTAATTATAGCTACCAAGACTATGAATTTATAATTAATAATATAGCAGCTTCTATAATTAAAAATATTACTACACCTTCCAGATATAAATAAAAAAGAGATAAAGCATAGTTATTCACATAACTTTTAGTATATATCTTTAATAAAATTAGATTCCCTGGCTAATAGTAACTAGGAAATAATAGGAGGGCTCTATAATAGCCTTAATAGCAAGGCTTAGCGGCTGCGTGAGGAGCTATATACTTTTTACTATAAAACCTAATAGCTTAAGCAAGAATTAGGGACAATACAGGAGGAACTAAGGATAAAAAATAAGAAACTAAAGACAGAGAAGGCAGTATATAAGACCAAGAAGGAGTAATATTAATATATAATAAAGGCGCTTCAAGAATAGAGGTTAATAACCAGGTACAAGATTTGTCTTAAGCAGCAGGGTCTCTAGTGGGTTCTTTTATGTGGACACATGGTCTGCGAGGATTATGCAACCTATCTAATAATAGAGGGTATATACCTAGTATACAGGGAAATTATAATAGCAGCATGGAAATACCATCTATTTATAGGATAATATTACTTTAGCCTTTATTTGCATATATTTATAGTTTATGGAGTATAGACTCTAATTCTTTAAGCACCTATAATTTTATAAGCTAGCATAGTCCTTTACCTGAATACCCTAAAGCCCTCTTAAAATTTAATTACCAAGCTAACTACCTATTAGCTATATAATTAGTTTTCTTCCCATAGCTTCTAGCTCTATTAAGGTCCCTTTTTAAAAACTTAAACTTACTAAAATATAGTAGAGGCTCGTGTATTCCTAAATTTAAGTTGGTTAGGCACTAATATTTCCACTTCCTCTACAGGTCTTAATATAATAAACAACAGATAGCTGACTAGAATGGCCTAGTATTAAGTAATAAGATACTTACAGCTTGGGCTTGGTGGTTAAGTATTATAAAAGAACCTGGAGCACTCTAACCCTGCGAGGGCCCATGTCTGGGTAATAAAATTCTATTTAGACAAGAGGAACATGTATATATTATATATTGTACTAACAAGGCGCACCACTGCGCCATAAGAGAGACACCTAGTACTTATAGTAAACCTATATTTACCCTCTAGCAGTGACTTAACTTTTTTAAATATCTATTAATCTAAAATATCTCTAGGCGTTTCTACTTTAATAACCCAAAACAGTGCGCTATATCTATCCAGGTAATAAGTAGTTTGGTCTTGGTATAGGCCTTGCCTTTAACATATCTAGTAACAACTATCTTTTTATATTTAGTTCCTGCCTTAATCCCAGAGCTAGCTTAACTTAAGGGTGCCCTGTTACTCCACTAGAACAGCTTTATATCGCGTGGCTTATTCTTAAAAAACAATTACTGGCTGTTAGGCTGATTCAGCCTCCAGCTATAACTAACTTACTTGTTCCCCTCTACCTCGCAGCTATAATTCTGCCTTGCGCCTCCACCTAGATTTATAATTAGAGCTCTGCGGTCACTGCCTATAAAGTACTTAATTTTAACTAATTATTATTAGCACATTAAGGCGCAGCACCAGCCGCTTAGAAGATAAATATGGCTTATACTATTAAGCAAAATAAGAACTATTTATCTTCCTCCAATATCAAGTTTACAATAGATTCTATACCTCAAGAAATTCTCCTTAATATATTTATAAAACTTAACTTAAAGTCACTTGCAAATTTATACCTTATTTTAAAACTTATATAAAATTTAAGCTACCCTTTACTTTTCCAAAATTTTAATAGGGGGTTTTTATTAATATAATACTTGCAATATTTAAGGAACTTTTGCCCATGGCTTCTAAAAGATCCTTCCCTGGCTAATCAAGTAAGATCTGTGGATATCTCTAAAGCAACCGTTGGCGAGCTTCCAGAAGACCTGTTCAAGCTTCTTCTCGAGCACACCCCCAACTGGCTCCTTTAGCGCGAGTCTCGCTGCGTCTTAGTTTACAGCGGAACTCCGCCTTCAGCGCTTCGACGCCATGGCCTCTCCCGCTGCCAATAAATGGCATTACCAAGAGCAACTTATCCTTGGTGGTCGCTTTATTCTATCGCCTAAGGTTTGCCCTAGCGCATGGAGACTTTGTCAATTGTTAATCTCTGATAAGCAAGGACTGAGTGTCGCGGCGTCCAGCCTTGTTATCACCTAAGGAAGTGGACCACCGCTGTAGATGTGGGGTACCAAAATGGCCCACTTTTTAATAACAAGCCAATAAAAAGCCTAATTATAACTATAAATATTAGTTATAGTACTACACACTAAAGTAGGGCTCTAGATGCTATCTAATAGTAATATATAATATATAAAACTAGAGCCGCGCTAAAGGCGCGAGTGCTTTAGGTTAGGCATACTTTATATTCTCTTCTCAAGTGCTACTCTTAGATTACCTTATAGAAACTACAGCTGGCGGCTTCTCCACAAGTCTACTTTTATTTAAGTAGCCTTGTTCCAACCATGCCTCTAAGCACAGAGCTAATAAATACTGCCCCTAGCAGGGGCTGCTATAAAACTTTAACCCCCAAGGCACGGCCAGAGGCTCCACTAGCTAACCCTATGGTCACAGATATAGACACAGACGCGGGCAGGGAAAAATAATAGGAGAGGAAGAGGCAAGCAAGATAGAGGAGAGAAGAGGCAGGCTATATATTAAAGGATCTACAATCCAGAGAGTGAATACTCTACCTGCAAGAGGTACCACAGGTTAAAGCTAGCTACTATAGAGCATAGGACTATATAATTATAAGACTTACTTACTTACTAATTATCTATTCCTATTATTACTTTGCGCTAAAGGGTGACCAGAATATATATTATAGGAGTATTATATATCACCTTTCCTTGTCCCCTAGAATAGTTCTTATTCTTATTTAACTATATAGCTAACTAGCTAAATAATAATTTATCCCTAGAACTTATCTAATACTACTATATTACTTGTATCAAGCGCCTTATCCCTAATCTTACTAAGCTTATTATAAACAGGCACCTAAAACTAGACAGCTAGGTATCCACGCCTCTAGGTTACTTTATTTCTATTAAATCCTCCACCAAGGCTATTACAGACTAGTTTAAACATGGCGGATGTATATTTGATATACAGGGTTACAAGAGGTTTAAGGCGGACCACAAGGAATAGACCTATAAAACCAGTTTATATAGTATTAAGCATTAGCTACAGTATAAAGATAGAAGATTTTAAGTTAACTATTATTACTATAAGGGAGGGCTGGCAAAGCCCAGGGAGCCTGTAAGTAGTAATTACTTCCCTATAAAGCTAGCAGCTATCTTACTAAGTTAGTTATTAGCAGTTATTAGCAACAAGCCATATATTAATACATGGTAGTGCTGGAAACAGGCAAAGAAAGGGTCAGAGACAAAAAGGGACGCCCTACTTTCTCCAATACCAGCAGTCTAGATTTAGTCTAAATCTAGATTTAAAGCACTTATAGCTTTTTAGCTATATTATAGGAACAACAAAGTAAATTATAGCTCTTAGATAAACCCTGGTCTTCTCACTGCCAGGACTACCACTACTAGAGATAGCCTTAGGGGCCCTGAGGGATAATTTGCCCTGGGAGTAGATTGCCCCTGGGGAACAGATTACCCTGAGGGATAGTTTGCCCTGAGGGATAGTTTGCCCTGGGGAATAGATTGCCCTGGGGAGATCGCCCATTAACACAGGGCTTCAGGGTCTTAGCGCCTGAAGAGCTATTTCTATCATAATAAATAATCCTATTAGTCCTATTAGACAAACCGATTATTTCTAAACACAAGACTCTAGTCTGGCTTGAAGAGTGGGCCTTAGATATTGCGCCTATTATAAAAATAAGCCATGTTAGATTGGAGTTTATAGATTAAGAGCAGACATAGATCGCGATCTATAGATTATAATCCATGCCAGACTCCTGTCCAAGGTCTGCTACCTGTAAAACAAAATTATTAAGTTATTATCCTAGATTTTAAATTAAATAACTAATGTTACTTGTTTATAGCTAATAGCCTTAAAATATTATTTTTATTACTTATCCTAGTTTTAATCTAATAATTTTAAATTCTTTAACCCCTCCTTTATCTTAATTTCTTCCTTAAATAAATTATAGTCTTTATTACCCCTAAAATACTATAAGCTAAATTAATAATACTAAAGTAAGGTTAATTTTATTCTACTAAATTTTTAATAGAAATATTAGAGAATATAAATTTTATTATTTTTATAAAATTAACCTAGGGATAATTTTAAAAGGCCTTATTATTATTATATTAGTAATCTTAACTACTCTAAACCTTTTCCTAGTAATAATTTTATTCCTTTTTACTATTATTATAGAGTTAAGACTTATTATATTAATCTCCACTATAAGGTACAGGTTAGTAGCAAGAAAAGTAAACTTGCGCGTATATATTTAGCTCTCCTACTTAGGCTATATTTTCTTGGAATCATTATATACGCGCCATAGGTGCATAGGCAACTCCGCTCTACATGCGCTTGAGCACCATACCCATGGCCACGGTTTTGGCTCGAAACATGGTTATCGCGTACGCTGGGTCGGCGCGTAGACACTCTTAGTCTTCACGCCAGCAGCTACCCTGCTCATATCTCGAGGACCATGGCTCTGCATATGCCAGACATGGGCATATGCTTTCTTTCTCCTTGCGCGCTTATCTTCCCTATATATATCTAAGGACTGTGGCTCTGCATATACCTAAAATCTATATATACTTTGCTTTGCTCTATATATATATTTTTTATATATAGAATTTAGGAACCATGGCTTTATATATACCTAACTTATATATATTTTTTACTTTTCCCTACACGCCTATTTTCCCTACCTATAATCTAGAGAACCATGGCTTTTTTAACTCTTTTATATCTTACTACTAGAACGCTATTAAATTATAATAGGCAGTAACAGAGATTAACTAATTATATAAATAGACAAGTTTAAAGAGCTAGAGACTTCTTAGTAATTATATAAATATCTTAAAATTAGGATCTAGTGGTGCATGAAAAGCTTTAGTATTAAGGGGTATCTATGTCTTATAATTAAATAGTATATAAGACTACCATTCCAGAATATATACCTCTCTATAAGCAGTCTTATATAACAGGCCCACTCTTATCTACCCTTTACTTTCATATAGGCCCTCACATGGCTACTTTCCTTACAAGAGGAACCTCTCAAGATCCTCTCTGTCCTAAGAGAGCACTTCTAAGTCGCGCTTTCTAAGTCCGCTTAATTTATATAAGCTAGTACACGGGATAGTCTATATATTCTAGATTAGTATATAGGAGATGCCTCTCTGGTTGTAAACTATCCTAAAAGGGTCCCCTTAGGATTCGCGAGAACCTCTTGGGTTGAGTTACATGGTAGCGAGGATCCATGCCATGTCAAGATTTCGGTGGTATGCTCTTGGCCCATAATGGCCTGCGAGCACTCGATTCATAGCCTGTCCTGGTTGTAGCCCCCCCGAGAGACTGGGTATTTGCCAGGGGGCCGCCCGAGATACAAGGCGGTTGCCAGGCGGCCCAGCTGGCTCTCGGTCCGCAACGGCTTATAAGCCAGCACGGACCGTGGTCCCGTCAAGACAGCGGAGGGCCAGGTCCCGCGAGCCAAGACAGACTGCGGTCTCAGCGGGCCACTGGGCGGCTGGGTCTTGTGACCTGCCTCGGCCCGCAATTGTTTAAAGCTTTGGGTCTCCCGCTTGAGGAGCCGCCTGGCCTTCTTTCCAATGTTATTAATCCTCTCTGGCTTACAATACGCAAATGCTATAAATCCCGGACTTGCGGACTTTAATAGGTTAAGAGCCTTGGAAAGAAGTACTTTGCTGACATTAATCTAACCTAAATATTGTTATTTCATGGTAATGTTCAGCTATTTTCATGTATACAAAAATTACGCTCTTTGATTGCCAGTTGGCGGTCCTCCGTCTATGGTGGTCGTACGACCGGCCTGGTCAGGAGCACAGGGTCTGGCGTTTCTAGTACTCCGTCAATAGCCCTATGCACCCGACCTTACTACCCAAGTTATCAGAATCTTGGCCTACCACCTAAGGCCTCCGCTTCGCACCCTCTGACCTTGTTAGTGTTCAGACCACAAGCCTATATCTAATTAGGCCTTAGAACCCCAGTTAGATCTCCTTTACAGGCTTTAGGCTAGATTAGTTATATGGTTTGCAGTAATACCTTATCTTGTTTCTAGCTTATTTCTAGGATAGACCTGCCTTATCTCTAAGACTTATTTTTGGCCTTCTAAGGCTAAAGGTCTGTCTAACAGGGCGTGCTAAAGGTGGGCATTAGATATTATCTAATAAAGACTAACTAGTAAGCGCTATAGTAAAGGTACTAGTGCTTTACTAATCCTAACTTTATAATATAATCAGCAAGGTAGTAGGTTATTTTATATATAATTATTTTAAGCCCTGTACTTTAGTCTTAGACTTTAATTACTTAAGGCTGGCCAAGCACCCTTTTACTAGTCAGTAATCCACTATAGAATAATAAAAGTTAATAATAACAGCTCGCCCTAATTCTATATTCTATAGAATATTATTAGGCTAAAGGTCTTAGTAAATAACTCCTAAAGTATAAATTTTAGTTTTTAATCTTAAAATCTTATACTCCATGGCTGGCTATAGCTTAAGCTTAGCTATACTCTTACCACCCCAGGCTATAAGTAGCATGTAATAGATCTCCCTAGCCCTATATAGAAAGTAAATTTAGGCTAGATTAATTACTCTAAAAAATACAGGAACTATAGATTCTTGTGCTTTTTAAAGTAGTTAATAAATAGCTACTTTATAAAAGACTCCCTTCTAGTAGTAAAAGGTTATTCCCTTTCTAACTATAGTATAGCTAAATTTAGTATAAGTAATTTTAAATAATATCCTATATAACCTATACTTGCTAAATAGGGTGTAATTATAACCAAGGTTTTTATCTAACTAGTTCTTTAGCAGCTACACAAGACACTTTATATTAATTAGGTACCACCTCCCATCCTGGCCATATTAATATAGTACCAAATTAGGGCAATTAGAATCTAAGTTACTATTATACTAAAGGCCAAGCAGACACTACTATATATAAAATAGCACTATATATTACTAATACTAGCCACTATAGGTATCTTAAATAGGTGGGCGAGTTAACTATTATATAGGTAGAGATAATATAACCTAGCTAATACCTTACTTCTATCCTAGTATTCCTAGATTTATATTAGGATCTAGCAAGTCTCTCCTTTAGGTATTACTAACTATATTTAATAGTAAATAACCTAGTTAAGACTAAGTAAAGATTTAATAACTACTCTTTATAGGAAAATTAAAAAAAAATAAGGGTAAATATTTAGAACTAGTATATTTAAAACTCCTAGCCTAGGAACCTATATATCTAAAATTTAAAGGTATTTATTAGAGCTCCTCCTTAGGGATTTAGGCATGGGTATATTTAAAGCTTATTTTCTAAGTATATAATCCCACCCAAGCCCTATTTTACTACTTTTAATCCTATAGGGGTAAAGTAAAGCTTATTAAGCAAAAGTATAACACCCTTATAATAGTAGTATTAGGTTACTAGAAACTCTAGTTATCCTCCACCCTTATATTTATATTAGGTTTGCAAGGATAATAAAGGAGTATACTTAAATTATTATAGGGGATATAAAGAAGGACCTGGGCAAGCCTATTAGTAATATAAAAATTCTTAACCCCCTCTTAAAATATTATATAATATTCCTAGGTTAACACTAATCTAATTAGCTACTCTATGTTATACCTTAATTTTTCTACCTTATTTACTAGAATAGTATCTAGCTTTATAACTATTTCCTAGAAGTTTATTAGCTAAAGCCCTACTTAAAGATTTTTAATAAATAGCTTATATAGTGGCTTATACTTAATAATAATAAAAAGGGTGGTGGTATTATTATTAACCTAATAAATATAGAATTAGTCTGGTTAGGATTAGGGTGGGATAGAAGGCTCTTCCTTAAAGGGATTAACTTTATTAAGGGTATTTATATAATTATTAAACTATACTTTATTCCCCAGCCTAAATTCTTAATAAGCTTTAGGAATCTTATATAATTCTATAATTATATTATAAATATAGTCTTCCACTATAAACTATTTATAACTTTCTAAATCTTGCTTACTACTTAGTAGTCAGCAACCAAATTATTAGCTAATATCCTTTAGTATAACTAAAAATAAAAATAACTATAGTATATCTTACCCTGTTAGCTATAGGTAGCTATAAACTATATTATAAATTACTTATTATCTAGCTACACAGTCCTTCTATAAGCAAAGCCTTATTAAATAATATTTTTTAGTTAATAGTAGTATTATTCCTTATATAGATTAAGATAGTAATTTAACTTTTAAGGGTCTTAAGAGAAGGGTATAGTAGGCATAAATAAACTCCCTAAAGGTTATAGGTTAGTTATAATATTTTTCCTGTCTATGCTAATCTTCTATAGCTTTCTAAAGTTCTTTTTCCTATTTCTATTACTCTTCTTCCTGTTTTTATAGTTCTATTTCCTTCAGGAAGAGAGCTTTATAATCAGGTAAACTAGAACCAGACATATTCACCCTTTATCTCCAGAGGTAATAGTAAGAGGGATAAAAGCTAAAAGCTCGCGGGGAGGGGCTGAGGGTGAGATAATGGCTTGATTCCAGGAGGCATTACAGCACGGGCCAAGAAGCACTGGATACTTCTGCCTGGGGCATCCAGGAATTGGTCGGTGGAATCACCAACCAACAGAAGTTTGGGAATGTGCTGGCTGATGAATGGAATGTTGCAGGAACCCGCTTGGCTTGGAAGGTCTAACAGTAGGAAAGGTAAACTATCAGCAAGCAATAAAAGGAAAAGAGTTAGAAGGCAAGAGTACTCCACCACAAGATTGCAAAGCCAGGCTACTTACCTACTTAGTTATATACAGATATCCTCGCTCAGCGCTTACTCAAGGCGTGTTATTACACAGTCCACATACAGTATAGTAACTTGAAGCCCAGCTCCGGTCGCGTCAATTTCCTAGGAAATTACCACAACATTAGTAGGCGGTCACAGCTTGACATTGCCACACATGCCTTCCCTTTTATAGTTAGGCTAAAGGCAAAATAACTAGCATCAACACCACGCTGACAGAGGGGGGGTTAAAGTCTCCTCAACAGCCTTTAATATTATCCATATTAGCATTAACCTGGCATCCACAAAAATAGAGGGAGGAGCCATACTATTAAAATTTAAGTTCTATAGAGGTTACTCCTGCAGCATGCTCTTAGAAACAGTAGCAGTTATGTGGTTATAAATATCCTGAAAACCATCCTTAGCAAAAACCTAATATAATTATTCTAATTAATCTTATAGCTTATTATTTATCTAGAGAGTGATTTAGCAGTATATTATTTACTCCAGAATAAGTTGCTGCCCTATGGTAACTTTAGCTTTTATAAATTCTAAAGTAGGTAAAACTATTTAGCTAAGGGCCAAAATATTAAGGCACTAAAACAGTTGGCCTTGAATAGCACAGTAACATACTAAACTATAACCACTGTGCTCAAAATACTGGAGCTTTAATTTAATAAAGGGCAGAGCAACCAAAGGCCGCATTCTGCTAGTTTTGGAGGAGCAATGGACCACTTTCCTCAGGAGTTGCCTTGGTTCAGCAGTTCAGCGTTGCTGACTGGCTGCTCGCACTGGCTCGCTGTTCTTGCGGCTCCCCTAATTCTACACTGCGTTTTTTTAAATTAAAATCTTCTGGAGGGAAAAGGATCAACGGAGGTCAAAAAAAATAGCGATTCGGATTAAAGGCCTTCGGCGTGATAATATCCTATGGCAATAAAGAGCTTGGTTGGGCGCTAATCATTGACTTCCACCGTCGTCATTAAAATCTCGGCCGACTTTGCAGCAACAACAAGCTATAAAATAACAACTATGCAGCCAGAGACAGGAGATCCAAAATATCTTTAAGCATAAAGTGATTCCGCCCCGCATCTGCATAAATCAGTCAGTATTTCTACCTATTATCATTCTTAATGCCTAATTCTCTACTACACTAGATGGCCTCAGGAGAGATACAATTCTATTTACATTAGTAACCACGAATGGATCATCCAATTCCGGCAGTCGGACTTGACTTTTGTGTAATACTGTGAATTATTTAAAAACGTTGATTCAACTATGAAGCTTCTTCTTTCAGTTTCTCTATAGTCAATCAATTCCCCCGGCTGGTCCTCCTATAATTCTGTGTAGCCTCCCGGATCCGCTCCTATATCCTTAGCCAATGTTGTTTATGATCACACTTGACAACTTGTTGGTGTTATAAATATCTCCTTTTGGTCCTTTCCCTTAACCGCCCTAATGTGGTTTCTCTATAACTAAGTATAAATACTATTATACTTAAGAAGCTTATTATGCTTACCCTCTTTACTAACCATGCTAATGCCATTATCTCCCTTTATTAAGATAATAATCTTGTTGGCATGTATAATTAATAACAGGTGGTATCTACAAAGATTCCTTGAAATTAGCTCTAGATAACTTACTACTTAGCTGGATTTATGTAATAATAATTATAGTTTTCCCTAGATAAAGGGTGTTAATGTTATTCTTAATACAGGCTTTAGTGTTGGTATTAAGGGCGCTTGTGGCCTTATTAAATATTATTATATCTACCCTTTAAAAAAGCACGCGTGCCAGGGCTAACTGCTGTATCTCTCTACTAGACAAGAGCCTGCTAAAATTAGTATTAATATAATAAAGTAACTTTTCTTATCTATAGGAGTAATGTCTTACCCCCCTTCCTCGCGCAATACTGTCTTGTACTGGTGGGGCAGGCTTAGAATATGGTTGTAAAGTCCAGCGCTTTTAGCCGTATTATGTACCTCTGAGTCTGTTATATTAAGCCAGCTGTACTGGATGTTGTACATGATAGTATTGTTGAATAGATATGGCTTCTGTGCTATCACGCTAATGTGTTTTAATAACCTATTACAAGTGTTAGAGGGATTGTGGTTAGCCAGCTTTGGATGCTAGTAACTTACTTGCCCTTTTTTAGTGTCCTAATATCCTAGCTATTAATTATAACAAGGCCCTTTATTAGGTTATAAAGCCATAAAACAAGTGCTAGCAAAGTTAATTTCCTAATACCTAAAGGCCTAATAAAGGCTATTATTTTGCCTGGTTTAATTATAAAATTAAGCCTATTAAAAATATTACTGCTGGTACTGGAGAAGCTAATAGTAATATTTCTAAACTTAATATAACCTCTGGTTAGATATAGGCTATTAGTCCTGTATTATATTTTAGGCTTGATCTTTATAATTTAATAAAGCCGGTCAGCTTTATAAAGGTCTGCTATTATCTATCTAGGTATCTTTATAAAGAATAATAAGGGATCTTGTAAGAGCTTCTAGTAGCCACTAAAGGCTACTATAGCCCTAATAGGATCACTAATCTAAAGGCTATAGAAAATAACAAGGGCTATAGCAGTAAAGTACCCAAGACTAACTATTATATTAGAGAATATACTATACAAGAGCTTTACAAGGTATGTTTTCTAGCTAAGCCCTATTGCCACTTCTAGTTTTATAATATAGGTATTTATTTTATAGTCAGCCTGGCCATAGAGGGATACTATTAGCCACCCTCGCAGCCTGTTCTAGAGCTGCCAACGTGTGTCACGCCTGGCTATTATATGAGTATTATGCATAGGTATTAATGTCCAGTTATGGCGGAGGAGCAGCAGTGTATGAAGGGCGATAATAAACCCCTTTATAAGTGTAACATGTGGTCTATAGAGCAAGAGGATAGTAAAAAGTGTACTAATAAATATGATTATTTTAGGCACTATCTCCAGTACTATAAAGTCAAGAGCACTGTAGATATTCCTGCTCCTGCCTATAGCTATAGTCACGTCTGTTAGAGTAACTGTGTTATAAAAGGCTGCTTTATAGTGCATTAAGTGTGTGTGGATACATATGTTTGCCCGCTTCTTGTAAGAAAGCTTAAACTTACTTTATAGGAGCTCTTTTATACTGGCAAGCCTATTACCTAAGTTAGTAAATCTTATAACTACTAGTACCATAAGGGGCTTCTAAATTAATTAGGGGTCCCTGTCTAGATATGCCTGCATAATACTCTCTATAAAGTAACCTTCTATATACAGCGTACGCAGCATGAGTAACATGTTAACTAGCAGGCATAGTAGGGAACCAGAAATATATAAGTTCCTCCCTGGTAGATTGCTTGGCCAAATCCAGGGTAAGAAGATATAAAATTTCCTTGCCCACTACCAGGTCCCCCCAGCCACGCGGATTATATCATGGACTGTCTAATCTAACACGGACCTAGCTCTGCTATTCCCATGGTTGCTTTATATAGTAATACTGGCGTCTTTAAGGCTATTACCAAGCCAGATATATCCTCTATAGTCAGGCCAGGTGAAAATGCCGAGCAATGCAAGCCCCAGGCAGCACCTTATACTTATAGATATAAGGCTATAGACCAGGTTGAATGTTAAGGTGCGCGGCATGATGGCAAGCTTAGTAATAGTAAGCATGTCCACCACAGCTATAATAATCAGGGATCTGATATGTGCGTGCCAGGCGGGCTGCTTCTCCTTGGTTGTGCCAGGCCAGAGATGGTTAATATATAATAAAAGCGTGAGAATATACAGGAAAATCGCTGCTAGAGGTAGTATATCCAGGATTCCACCAGGCTAGATTAGGGTAATAACTGCCTTACCTCCTAATATAAGGAGCATGGTGACTAGAAGCCACATGAGGAGTGTTATATTATAGTTACATGTCTTAACCTGCTTGGACTAAGTGCTAAGGAAGTAAAAATAACTAATACTAGCAAGAACTGTCTAGCTAGCTATAAAAGTAATTCTAAAACTTTTTATAATATTTTAGTTTAAGGGACTCTAATAAAGATAATACTTTAAGAAAATTAAGAAGATGGGAACTATAACTATAAAAGATTTATTACTATATTTATAACCTTTTTTATATAGAGCCCCTAGTCCTACTAGAGCCTTTAACCTAATTATTATATACCTTGCCTAATATTCTAGATAGCAGATCTTGGCTATTTTTTAATTTATTTACTATACTCCCTGTAGAGCTCCTGGTAATTATCTATACTAATTAAATTACTAAAATTATAGGTTAGTATATAAGTTACTTTAATCTGTAGGTTAGAGTATAGTTAGTAATATTATAAACCTTCTTAATTACTTAACTACTCTCCTATACTATAAGTAAATCCTTAAGATTTCTTGCTGCTTAAGTTTAACTTAGCTAGATAATTTATTTAAATAATAAGTAGGAGTATATTCCTAAGTAAGGTGCCTAAGATACTACTAGAGTTAAGAAACCAGGCGCGCCCCCTCTACTACTAATATAAACAGCCAAACCAAATTGGCTAGATTAATATATGAAGCAGTATGTTAGATGGACCTTGGATATATTAGTAGGTATTAATATATA
The DNA here is from genome assembly GCA_027569055.1 of Aspergillus baeticus. Classification (NCBI taxonomy): domain Eukaryota; kingdom Fungi; phylum Ascomycota; class Eurotiomycetes; order Eurotiales; family Aspergillaceae; genus Aspergillus; species Aspergillus baeticus. Next base: position 39,850 of record JAPDEI010000095.1, read on the forward strand.
TTACTAGAATTTAATTTAAAGAAGTTAAAGAGTAGTAAATACCTATAAGAATAAGTGGATGTTTTTATTATTATTTGCTTACTCTTGGGGTGGTTTTTATAGCTATTTTAGTTTTATCTAGATCCTTGGGTGGTAGATAATAAAATAAGGTTTTTTACAGGAGTTGGAAGTCTACAGGTATAAAGTAAAATAAAAATATAACTTAAAAATAAGCTTAGAATAATTAGACTTAGGGTTACTATTTCTTAAGACTTTAACTTTTACTTGGGGTAATTAATTCTGTTATATATTGCTGATTTATCTTATATTTACCTCTATAAAGGTTACCTTAATATTAAGCTTAATAGCAAACCTAAGGAATCAGTAACTATAGTAAAAGTTAAAGATATTAACTAACTTACAAAGCTTTAGGCATAGATTTATAAGGCTATTATAAGACTTAGGGGACAGAGGCAAGCTTAGAGCTTTATACTAGCATTCCTAGAACTGGCTAACTTAAAATAGGGAATACTAAATAAAAAGGTAGAAGCAAAAAAACAACTATGAAGATAATAGTATTTTATAGATAATCTGATTTTAGCATAGGATATGCAAGAGGCATACATATCCAGGAAGAAACCAAGCAGCATAAGTGCCTATAATAAGTTTCTCCCACAGTATTGAGAAGGGCGTCTGCTCTTGGCAACAACCTGGAATTGGGGCCCTGACAGGGGCCAGGGCAGCGGCGACTCGCAAGTGGCCAGACTAAACATTTTTTCGTTCCCGTTGCATGCGCCCCCTAAATCCTTTGTGCCTGAGACTGTATTGTAGGAAAAGCAATATCAGGTGTATGTTTAGCTAGATTTAACAGAGGCTACTCGCACTGATGGCTGTATAAGTTTTACATACCTTAATACGCCATGTGAACCCCTATCTTAAACCCGCATGGCAGAAGAAGTACCACTCTATAATAGTAACATAATATGGATAGGTTAATTAAAATAAGACTTAAAAATGTATATAGTATTAGGTATAGTAGAGAATATAGGACTTGTTATTAATATTAAGAATCTAGAATATAAGAGGGTTTAGAAATCTAAGTACTAACTAGGCTAAGGATTAAGCTATATTAATACTATAGTCTATTTTCCTATCTTCCTAGTACTTTTCTTAGGTATTACTAAGAGTATTAATATTAGACTAGGCCAGGTGTTGTAATCCTTTATATAACTTAATCCTAGATATTAAGTTTACTTTAAAAATTTTATAAATAAACCCTTTTTTAGAGGTGCGCCTGGATAATAGTAAAGGTACTATTAAGAGATTAGTTTTATTTTCTTAAAGATAAAATACTTACAAGAACTTTTTTTTATAAAAATCCTATGTTTTTCTAGTACTAATTTATACTGGCCCTTTAAAGACTTATACTCTTCCCTCTATAGGGCTCTCACACATAGCCCTTAGGGTAGATTCTTAGGAAAGAATTAGCGGCACATGCTAACTTAAAGGCTCTTTTATAGGCTATAATATCTAATTATTAGCTATTATATAAGTCTCGCCTAACAGGACTTTAAGGTATATTAAAGACACTTAATAAATTAGTAATAGGGAATTATATGTTCCTAGCCTAATTAATTAACCTTTATTTAATAATAACTTGCAAGCTTAGATCTGCTTTTTAATTATTTTACCCAGGCTAGAATAGGCAAACTAATTAGTAAGCCTAGTGGGTAACCTTTATTTAGATTTTATACTTTTAGGCCTTAGTATAGTGCTTTCCTTTAATATAAAAGTAACTTACTGTAATCTTAAATACCTGTTATTATAAGATAAATCTCTTAGTATTAGGAATATACAAGCCTAATTAGATAGATTCTTTTAGACATCCTAAGATAACTAGATCTTGTCCCATAAGTTTAGGGTGTTAGTGGAGAATATTATTCTAAATTCTATTTATAATAGAATTTTGGTAATTATCTTTCTTGTTAATTCTAATAGCCATGTCCAGGAAATACTTTTGGATAAATTATATAGACTTTACAAGAAGGTTGTTAGTAATATTAATTATAGTAGAATTAGTACACCTGTAATAAAATATTATATTAAGAGGAAGATTATCCTAACTTTAATATTTAAAGAATATATAAGCTAGACCTAGACTAATAGTTACTAGAGCCAGAGAATTACTAAAAAGATATTAGAAACACCTTTATAAATTAATCTGGTACTTATAGAGGTATATTTCTTTTAAATAATATTATATATAATACTAGGAGATAAATATAGTAATAATTAAGTTAGCAAAGTCCCTCCTCTAACTACTAAATATATCTTAAGTCCTAAATATTAAGTTTAAAGGAACTAGTACTAGTAGTTCTATAAGTAGATATAAATATAGCATAAAGTGTTAGTCTTACTATAGGAAAAAAAAATTTAATAGGTGGCTAAGCTAGTTAGAGAATCTTTCTAGAATAAAAGATAAATAAAAAAAAAAAAGGAGTTTGCTAACACTTACTTTATATTTAGGTAAAAGTAATAATATTTTAAAATATCCTGGTGTTAGTTAATTATTTAAATTACTAGTAGTAATAATTAATAAATCTAAGTAGTATAAAGTATATTAAATAGTAGTATAACTCTTATATAAAGTATTCTAGGGAGCATTAAAGGCTAAGCATACTGATTCAGGATGGGTTGCCACTATTTAAGTGGTTAATAGTAATATTACACCTACTAATTTAACCTATTCAGGACCTCTTAAAATAACTACTCTTTAAGTATAATAATAACTAAAAATTAGATAAATATACTAACTTTAACTTTGCTCTACTTAAAATCCTAAATAGATCCAAGGGGAACACCTCTATTACCCTAAATAATACTTAGTAGACTACTCTCTTAAAAAATAGAATATTATTTAAGGATTAGTTAATTATAGTAATGTATAGCAGACCTTAACCACTTAAGGCATACCCAAGATTCCTCTTTCATGTACTTCCTTATTACAGTCTTTAAGACCCTAGAGGCAGCGAGGCCATAAATATATTAAAGATTCTTATATATTAAGGTTTAAGTGTCTATAAGCTTCTTAGGCCACGCGATATTTATATAGCTATCAGGCACAGGTTTTCAAGGATAGATTAATAGATTTTAGTATCTTACTATACAGAGCTTATAAATATTACTAAGGCATATACTTGATATATTACTAGAGTCCTCCAATCTTCTATTAATCACATCTTGCCATACTTAAACTAGGTTTGCGACAGTCTCGCTTCTGGCGAATCAGCTTTTTACTCTCCCCTCTCCCGCGGCCCCTGGCTCAACCTGGTGAACACCAATTCTGTACTGATCCAATCTTTGCAAGGAGACTCGAGGTAGACTAGAACATTTCCGCAGCCTTGGACAAGAACTTGCCATGGACAAGTTATTAGCAAGTGATTTTCATTGTGTTTGCTTGCTTCCGCCCACGCTCACACCAGGGCCGTCCCAAGGCTTTATTAGTCAAGGTCCAAATCGCATCTGGTACCCTTTTGCCTGTCTTTGGGTCTCGAACCATGCAAAAGCCCTGGGCAATTTTTAAATCAGCAGTTAATTTCTGGAAATATTAGACCTTGACTTACAGAATTTCTTGATAGAGTATAGTATATACTATTTTTCTAACCCTCCAAGTCCTTAGGTTTGGTTGTGTTTTCTTTAAACCAGGAATATATGCCTTGAAGAAATAGTTTATGCCCAGGGGCAGATAGGAGAGCAGAATAGATAAGATTGGTATATGTGGCACGCTTGGATTTGGCATCTATGGCAGGCTCGGAATCGGCATCTGTGGCAGGCTCGGAATCGGCATATGTGACAGGCTCGGAATTGGCATATGTGGCAGGCTCGGAATCGGCATCACTGCCTGTTTTAAGATTGATTAACTGACCTGCTGGCTTTGGTAGTATCAGCTGGTATGGCAAGCCTATTAAGACGGGTGACAGGTTTGTAGCCGCTGTAGCATTTACAGACAAACATTCTAAGTGTAAAGGGAGTGGCGGGGATCAGGGTGCGTGACCATATAACCAGGTGTACAGGTCTAGTAACTCGCTACTTATTCCTCCTAGTGTAATGGAAACTGACTCTAACTAAAACTGGAGTGGCCAGTTTACATAAGTATTATTAAGGTCTAAATAAGGAGCGTCTAGTACTGTAGGTTAATATGGGTTATAATAGGTGTTAGACTTAATACTAATAGATCCTCTAATTTTTCTAATCTCTATAATAACTAGTGGTCTATAGACTCTTTTAGTTTTAGCTAACTTTATAGAGATCTTGTTAGATATAAGTGTCTCTTTCTACTACTTAGGGAGACCTGTAATATTACTACTAAGGCTTGTTAATTATAGTATCTAAGTTGCAAGCTGGTTAACAAGTTCTTCCCATATTTCATCACCCACCTTGGCCTCCTCTCTATATCCATCACCACAATACATAAGGAGGGAGTTTTAATATACCCGAGATAGGATCGCGCCCTAATCCTCACAAAACCTTTCCAGGCAGTTTCTATTATCTAGAAATGTGTAGCCAATAGTCAAGACCCTATTTATAAATAAGTAAGGGACAATTTATTATCAAGGCAGGAAAAATATATAGTAATATTTCCTTTCTATAATTAACTATTTCCCTTTTATACCAAAGCTCTACCTTTTCAGAAATAACCCACATACTTCCTATAAATGGGCTCTCGTGGATAGCATACTAGAGGCGCTCCCCATAAAGCACTTGCGGTACATATAAACTCTATAGGCCTTTATCCACCACCTGTCGATCCACAGCTGTTATATATAATAATTCATGCCTTAAAGGTATATTAGTGGTGCCCAAAATACTGGAGATAAGAAAATACACTATCCCAGCCTTATTAAATAGTGCCTAATAAATAGAAAAGTCCTCCCTTAGATTAGCTTTTTTTTTAGGCGTCCCTTCCTGCGGAAGGTATAAATATTTCACTTTATAGTCCATGTTTAGCTACGCTAAATATATCACAGGAGCCAGCCTGGGGGTACCTCCTAGGGATAATAAAGAAATTCAAGTAGCCTAAAGGAAAGTAAACAGCAGCACACACCTCAAAGTTGTATAAGGAAATCAGTCTCTTATATAGAGCATTCCAGGGAAGCATAACAGGCCTTAGTTATCCATATAGCGGCTTTTTTAGGGGGGGGGGGGGGGCGAAATTAACTAGTTATATATATTCAAGTTTATCCCGCTGCTGGGACCGATCAAATCAATCTAAAGAAACAGCCATACAGGTATTCCAGACACCCTAGACACTCACCCTAGTAATGGATACTGCTAAGATTGGCATGGCCTTAGACCAAGCTTATCTTGACATGCTGGCAGAGTTAAGGTGGAGGCACTCTGCGCAGCGCTTATGCCCACAATAAGAGTATATTTCCCGTCCGACTGTTTTAAGTTAACAGGCGCAAAACTCGAAACACGCACGTATTTGGGTTGATCTATGGACAAATTAATTCAATCTCTGGCGGGGTTGGTGTATTATAGAGGAAATCTCTCGCAAAATCTCCTGATCTTCTTTTCGGCCACAGGCATCCCCGAGCTGCTCCTTACTTGGTCTTTTTTGTATATTCTGGGGTGGTTAAAGGTATTTGGCTTATGTTACTCTTGATTAAGATGGTTAAGGAAGTATCTTCTTGAATGGGGATGTATAAGAAACTAGATGATGGTGTAGGAATGAGTAGCATAGCCTGTATAATAGATAGAATTGTGATTGTTAGAAAGGTCACGCATCTTGTGAGATGATAAATATTTATATACATCAAGGTCTACGGCAGCCGTTTTCTGGATAGACTAAGGCAGGAAATACCTAATTTATTCCTACTCTAGCTATAAGGAGTGCTCTAAGAGGTATATAGTAATATAAAGGGCCAAAAGAATTACTTGGAATATAGTTATTAACTTTAATAGAAATTTTCTATTATAAATAACTAGTAAAAGTAAATCAATGTATAGCTATATTATAAAAATTAAATATTAAGATATATTAATTCTTTGTAAATAGAACATAAAAATATATCTACTTAGCTAGAGCTAAAATATGGTCTTAGGCAGAGGTAACTAGCTTACTTTTCCTCTAAACTATGCTCCCTACTATTTAGGCTTAAGGGCTAAAAAAAGAGAAGAAGAAGAAGGCGTAGGAATATAAGGTATAAAATATTTTTTTAGAGCCTTAATCCCGCCTGGTAAAGATAGTACTTGTTTATAATAAAGTAGAAGTTAATATTTGTAGCCTTAAAAAAAGATCTAAGAATTAAGATACTTTTTATCTGGCCAAGAACATAATTTATTAAAGCTAATATCTCTTTCCCTAATACAGGCACCCAGAATCTGTAGCATATTAAGTTTAGTTATATAAAAAAGGCAGGAATTAGCTAACAAGTATTAAAGGAGGTTTATAACCAGGCACTTTAGGCAAAGTTATATTCTAGTGTAAGGTTGATACTTTTACAGTGGCTGGCTTCCGTACTTTATCATAGCCAATATCCCTAATACAAGCACCTAGTATTCTGTTGACCTGTAGCCTGTTAACTTTAAAAAAGACTGTTAGGCTTATTTTATTATAAGGCCGAGCACCTGTAGTATAGATAACCTACAGCAGGTTAGTAATAGCAGTAATAAAGCAGCCAAACTTAGCTCACCTTAGAATACTAGTATAGTAGTAATAATCTTACAGCCAGTGGTTGCTGAAGCTGGATTAATAGTATTATAGGAGAGCCTATCCTTGGCGGCCCTCTATTGGCATAGTCTAGGGAAGATTATCTGTGGGAGTACTAGTATTCTCTGACCATGGTTATTATAGGAGACTGGGTAGATTTTTATACTAATGGGGCCGCTCCTTGTAAAGGCGGTGCACTATTACGCATGCCCGAAGCCTCCTCTATAATCTTATTCCACTGTTAGCATAGTAGCAGGCATAGGTCCAGGCAGCTTACCTTAAAATAGCATGCTAATTCTAGCTTGACCTAATCCCTGCTTAAGTAACTATTTAACACCCTAGTTAATTATCCTAGTATTTTCCTGCACTATTTTAAAAAATTAATAACTAATAAATATATTATAGTCTTCCTAGAAATAGGAGCTATCTTATTAAAAAAATTAGTTAGAGAATTAAGGCTTTTTAAGTTAGCTTGCCCATCCTGCTTATAATATATTAGGATAGTTAAATAACATGGAATTATAAACATGCCTTAGCCAGAGGGCCCTGCACACGTGACTATATTAACTCTCTATTATTAGGTCCCAGCAGTACTAGAAAAGGGGGTGTTAGGTTTAATATAAAGGCAGGCTTAGGTTAAGTAGGAATTTTTGTAGCTGCTGGTTGCTGGACTAATGGTGGAGAAAGAAGTCCAATCCTTCGGGGCTGGTGGTCTAATTATGTATGGGAGGAAGTTGGATCTCTATTCAGGGAGGCGGTTGGCGTGGGAAAACATGATAATAGCATGGCATATGCATAAGACTATGGTCTGTGCCAACTTGTGGTGTGCAGCTGGGCGCAAGGCTAGTATCTTTATATATATTGGTTTGGATATCTTGATCAGCTTACTGGTTAACTAGTGTCAAGTTTAAGTCTGATGATCTTTTGGATAAAAGGTCTGCTGATGTCCATGCCTGAGACTATGATACCAGTCAAGACCTTGCCTAATTTAAGTTATACTTTTATAATTAAGTTTAAATAGTATAGGCTGACGTTTTTTAGAAACTTGGTCGCCCTTGGAAGAAGAGAGATAAAGTGGTGTTCTTGTGGGTTAAGGTTACTAAATCTATAGGCCCATGCGTACTGCTGCCAGTGAGACTGCTTAAGTGGTGGAGTCACTAGCGCCACTGTTACACCGTGCGTCATTCTTGACTAATTGTAGTTTTAAAAATGGCAGTAGACTTACCCAACCCCTGTAATTCTGCCTGCGCGCAGGCAGAGTTGCAGGGGTTGGGTGAGATTAGAGCCTTATAATCTTATATTGATCTGGATATTGACCCAGACAGCCTTTCTACCTTCTTATCTCCACTATGGTATTCCAAGAGCTCCTCCAGGCGGCCATAATCATATCTAATACTGAGATACATGAAGAGGATATCTCAGGTCTACTTAGTTATCGCACTGAGTTTAAGACTACTATTGCGAAGCTTTGTTTAATACTAGTGCTATCCTCTGCCTTGATTTATTCAGTCTTGGCTGCTCCTTTTATAGACATAATACCTGGTTCCCTAGAATTGCCCTCTTCTACAATAGTTAAACTCCTCCCTTCTATCGTGGAAATCCTTCCCTATAACATACCTGAGTGACTCTTACCTATCCTGACTCGCCACAACATAGCTGTCTATATGGAAGCGGTTCTAGACTTAGAATAGACAGGATTGCCCTCTTCCCTAATAGTTGAACTCCTCCCTTCTATCGTAGAAATTCTTCCCCATGAGGTTCTAGACTTAGTATGGAAGGTAGTAAGTCTTTTGGACAAAAGGAAAAAAGCTATCTTGAAGTTTATGTATCTGCTGGAAACCTATCTTGATATATGTCCTGATTATAATAATAAGGATCTTTGTATTATAGTTATCTTATTTGTTACTTAGAAATGAACTAAAGGGTATTACTATTTAGCTGGATATGCTGCCCTGTTGCTAGCTATTGGCTTTTTTTTCTAGTAAAAACAAGATAGAAGTAGGATATGGCTGGATATTTTATCTGATAATATTGATGACAAGGGAGGAGGATGCTATTAAGAATACGCTAATACATGCTCTAGCTTTAGGGACAAGAAGAAGGTAGCAGAGTATATTGAATTTGGAATAAGGTTTCTTTTTTTTGAACTCCTTTGCTTAATGTGGTACAAGGTTCCAATAACCTGTCCTGGTTCCTCTCCTGGTTCCTCTCCTGGTTCCTCTTCTGTTTTTGATGCGCTTTTTCCTACTCGTGTATCCTCCGTCCCCGGGGACCCTACTAGTGCTAGCAATACTTCTGATCCTGTTGGCAGTGGTGCCTTCTTACACAAACATGCTGTTGTCTACCCGCTCTTTTTTGTTTGGCGGGCTTTCTACTGTTGTAGATACAAAGACTTACCCGCACTTATAAATTCTCTTCTTTTGTCCTAGTTCTAGCAAGAGTTAACTAAGACAAAGAATAACTGGCATAAGCCTATTTTTCTACTGTTTATAAAAATTACTCTATCTATTAAAGATGGCATATATAATAACAAAAGAAAACAAACTCTATCTAATTAATTATCTAGGAAGAGACAAAAGCGCTATAGAAGAGAATAATTAGAGCCTTATTCTTGCAGATAATCTTTAGTACCACTTTTAAATAATAGTGAAATTCCGCCTGATAGTCCTTAGAGATTTCTAGATTAGGTACAAGATGCGCTATATGATATTTGGCCACCTGGCTCTCCTGTTTTTCAAGACCTATAATAACTGGCGAGTATCTGGCCTGTTAGCCCTCCTGTGTTCCCAGTCCACCTATAAGATATCGCAGCAAGATATATTAACCCTATGGGATCTATGATATTCCTAGATTAACTTATACCATGCGGCTTTTATCTCTTAACACCCGAGCTAGCTAGTGAAATGGTAAATATATTTAGAATAGAAATAAGGCATGATATTAAGTAAATCAGTTACCTAGCGCTTTAAATATAGTATTATTTCTTTTAAAGGGTGACGATAACAAGATCAATGTTATTTCTATTTAGAACCCTTGTTTCCTTATAAATATAATAGCATGGGTGTAATAGATTGTCAGGTCCAAAAGTCGCAGTTCCTTGTAGTGGAAATATATATAGGTGGTCTATTAGATTATGCAGAATTCCTCCTTGAATAAGATAAAGGATAGTTGTTTTAACAACCTAGGCTATATGTTAGTACGACTGGACCAGAAGTTAAGCGGGCCTTACTTTAAATTCTATTTTGTTAAGTATTTCTTCTAGAAGGGAAACCTAATTGGAGATTTCTGCGCTATAATACTCCTACCTAGTATTAGCCTTCTTCTCCCTAATTTCTGTATTTCCCTTCTTAATAATGTTATGGATCGCGTCAAGGATCAGCCGTGAATCCTCCGCAGGTTCTGCATAATTCATGGTGATAATAACAGGCTGGGCCTAGTGCTGTTATGAGTAACGTGGTGTGATGTAAATACTAGGGAGGATTTTGAGCTTGTTAGGTTTAAGTAAGGGGTTGGCGGGGTTAACTAATAATTAATCGCCTGATGGCTTGAAAAAGTGCTTTATATTACATGACTTTAGTCAGGCACTTAATAACTAGCTTTTAGCAAGTTATAGGATAAAAATATAGGAATCTAGTAATGCTAAACTTACTAAAGTTCTAGTAGTATTATAAGGTTACCACTTTTTTATATTATATTCCTCACGTTCTTAAATATAATTAGTGATTTCCTATCCCTTAAGTAGTATAGCGACCTTATTGCTGGAGGATAGGAACTTAATAGCACTTAAGCCCCTGGGAATGTGTATAAATATACTCTAAATCTTTAAAGTTTCTAATCTATTACTGTGCCTTGAAACTATTATATAAACTATATTTGCATTTATTCCACTGTCCTTAAAGCCCCTCTTTTAGACCTTTATCTTATCACGCAAGTATATATTACCAGAGATGTAAAACGCCCGTTAGTTACCTAGACTGTGTTAGGAAATCTAAAGGTAACTATATGAAGTTTGACCCAGAAGCTGACTGAGTTGATTGGTGCCCACTGGCAGAGGAACGTGGTATAATGTGTCTAGTTCTTACCCTAACCTGGCAAGCCAGCTCCACCAAACGCAGAATGAACTGTCCTAATTATAAATATTAATAGGATCCAGCGCCTAGAAAGGATAGTAAGGGTCCAGGTGGTAGTAATGGCAGCTCTCTAATGGCCTTGGGTGTGAAAGTTGGGGCTTGAAGAACCTTGTACGTCTCTTTTCTATCTCGCGGCATCAACCTGAAACTTATTATTGTCTTCCTCTAGATTCTATGATTGTCCGCCTTGTTTTTGGGCTAACCCTATATTGGTTAGCGCCATTTAGCTGGGACCCCTTCTTGAAATCTAGAAGCTTGCTTTTAAACCCTTCTTAAGTCTAGGTAGCTTTGTATTTGTTACTTAAATAAGCTAACTGCTCTTTGCCAAAATATATAGTTAAATCTTATTATAGTTATACTATTCCTAGACATCTCTGGGCGCCCTATTCTCGAAGAATATCTTCTTGGGTATGGTTGGTCTGGAGTAGTTGTATTAAAGGACGGAGTGGTGGTTAAATTGCCCTTGAGGTATTTATATACTTTGGATGTTGAAATGGATAAAAATATTATAGTTATCTAAAGAGAGCAAATGGTCTATAATTGCCTTGGACAGTGCGAGGGGGTTATTCCTTATATTAGTTTCTATAAGAAGACCACCTAACTTGCCTTTATAAGAAATGGAGATCTGCGCTTATATTTAGTACGGGAAAAACCTTTAAAATCCCTTTGGCTATTATGGTTTTGATAGATGGCAAGTATTTTATCTCGAATACACGACCGCTTAGTTATTGTTGTGGATATTACGTGTTAGAATATCCTCCTTAATTCTGATCTATTTGTCAAGTTTTGTGACTTTACCAAATTAACTATAATGCCTCCTAATACCAACATGGAAACTGATAATAATAATAGATACTTAATACAGACTGACATTGGCTAATTAGGGAAAGTATTTTATAAAGTTATAACTGGAGATAACTGCGAGTTTAACCTTTATAAAAATAATATATCTCGCGTAATATTGCCAAGGAGGAAAACTCTTTCTAGCATGCAAGGAATCTGGCTTGGGTCAATAATTAACAAGTGCTGGACGCCGGGTTCCTATTAAAATGCTCACCAACTTTTGGATGAGTTAAATGCCATCTCTTTAGATGAATCTATTAACAAGTATTATCATGCGCTTGTGGTTGGGGTAATCTTAGTGGCTATTTTAATTTTGTCTAGATATTAGTCTTGGATTCTAAATCTTAAACTAACTATTAGGATATTTCTACTTCTTATGTTTTATATGTTATATCTTGATAGTAATCTATTTAAACTAATTAATTCCTTCTCCAGGTCTCGAGCTATTTGAATATTATATATTATAGCCTTTATTAATAGATGCGTACTCTAGTTAATCTAAAAGCGTGATAACTTAAGTTTACTAGTAAAATTAATTCTTTTTATAAATAGGTTAAAGGATAATAAACTTGTGTTTATATCCTATATTATCATGCTAGGGGAACCCTGGAGCAGGACAGGCGCAAGAGCTTGGGTAATACTATCACTAATTAAAAATCCTAATAGTAACTCTTGTTAGAGATCCTATATCCCGCAAAGGAATCCCAAGCCACTTAAATGTGGCGGGTGGAGGATTATAATATGGGAGTCGGGTGAAGGTGTGAAAAACGCCATGTTAGTAACTTAGGCTTGGCGGGTAATGTCTTGACAAGGTGCTTAAGCAAGGTAATCTAACCCTCTAAATTAATAGCCTTGCAGGCCTGGTCTTAATACTCTTAGATAAAGATCCATGCTCTAAATATAATCCCGCTTAGAATTGCTTGGTTTATGTTATCTTCTTCTTGGTTAAGCTCTACTGCCATGAAGTCTTGCTTGTCCTGTAGCTTTAATTTAAGCTATCCAAGTGTGGGTGTGTGGGCGATCCGCAGGTACTTAGCCGAACTTTATGATTGGTGGATATTGGCATGGCTTTAAGCGCAAAAACCATGGCTTTAAAGAGCCATGGTTTTTAGATATGCAGTTTACAAGGCTTCTTGTATATAAGAACTAGTGGTTTAGGTGGAGGGGTAGGTTTTAAGTAAGTAATAATGGCTTACTTTATCTTAAGCTAGTATGCGAAGAGAAAAGTATTATAAGTCTCTATTTATCCCTGTAGACTTATTATTAACAGGCAAGGGGAATTAAAACTACAGATATTAAAAACTTTGCAGTCCAAATTTCTACTTTAGTAGCCTGTAAACTAGGTCTTGTCCATGCTTAATTTGTTTGGGTACATTGTAACTAAATTAAATGTCTATTTACCCTCCAGCTTAGTAACTCAGCCAGAGAAAGGAACATCCTTATAAGTACTAGTGCTCAAGAGAACATTATTATAGAGCCTAGTAATCAAGTATATCTATATAAAGCAAGACTATCTGTAGTATATTTTTTATCTTAATCTTATTTATAGCTAATGTTTAAAGGTGGGTTTAATCACTTTATATCCTTTCCTGGAAACTGCAGTCCAAGAGGGCTGTTTGCTATTAGAATATATATATCCTTACTTTTATAAAGGCATATATCTGGTGCATGTTCTATATTGTGGAGATGGCCCTAAAGGAGTTTGGAGCAATTATGCCGGGAACCTAAATTATATTTGCGAAACAGCTTGGAGGGGTCCAACCAGACTATAATTTAATTAATGACCCAGTGGAATGTGCTATAGAGCTTTAGAGGAATGTTAATTATATAACTCCTATGTAGTGCGCCAAATCTCTAGCTAACTTTGCTCAAGGGCTTTAAAGACTAGTGGATTTGCTTAAGGCTCTGCTATTATATAAAAAGGTAGTTTTAGAATAGCAGGGAAGTGGCTGTGTAAACTACTATTATACAGAATACTTTATCTAGATAGTGACCCAAGGGGATTACCTGCTTAAATAGTATAAGCTTAGAATAACCTGGAAGCTTTAACTAACAGGTAAAGATAATTAAACAAGATATTAAAGGCACTTCCATGGTTATCTAATTACTTTTACTATTATTCCTTAATACAGCTCCTAATCTTTTTATAGTTAGGGTAAAAACTACTTAATATAAGAAGACTTCTCCTGGTTAGGCGCCCCAGTTAGTTGCTTTTAAATAATACTTTTTTTTTTAACACCCCCCTTATTAATAGCCAAGCAAGCTTATCCATAGATATGTCTAAGCCAGAGTATCTATACTTAAAGGTTAAAGGCTAAACTTCTCTACTATAATCCTAGTGGAATATACCTAATATTGTCACAGCAGTAGCATTCGCATTAGATATAAAGTAATCCTATTATTCTTTAGCCTAATCTTAAGCATTTTAAAAGGCTTGTATGCCTTAACAAAGGGTATTATATCCACCCTTTAGTAAGTAAGACTTTAACAGGGTTATTTAATAATCTATTTCCCTGCCTGGATGGGTAGACTTTACTGGATGCACTATATATAATTCTAATTAGCTATAGTGGTAGAGCGAAGTAATAGTATAGGTATTATTATTATATACCACCGTATTCCTAAATCTTTAAAGAGTATACATTGCACGGGCACCCAGAGCTTTATTATATAGAGCCTGCTGTTTACCTACTATATAAAAGCTATCTAGTCCCTTCCCCTTATAAAAAAGTTAGGCACTATAGGGAGGTGTTCTTATATTAAAGGAATAATAAAAGAGCTAATTAATTAATAAATAGCCTGGTTATAGTCTTCCGTGGAAGATCTATTATAAAAATTAGGCTTTATAGAGATAATACCTTTTGCTAGCGGGTCTAGATTCTTAAAAAGTTTATTTTTTCTAAATAGTATATCTACTAAACCTTAAACTAGGGGGAAAATAGTGCTTATTACAGTCTTTTTACTCCAGGTATTATAGTTTTTTTGTATAAAATTATTAAAGGCTTTTTTATCAAGCCTAGAGACTAACCCTTTTCTTTTTTCTAATCTAGAAGTAATAGTATTCCAATTCCACGGGCGCTAATCATAATATCCTGGGTATCTTAAAGGGTATATTCCAGCATCAACAAGCGCTTGTTTAAAGTTCCTATTATATACTAATAATCATCTTTCGGACGCTGTGTGGAGCGAGGAATTGGGGGTGTCAAGCCACCTAGGTGTTTAATTCAAGTAACAGGTACCTAACCTTAATTGGCCCGCGGTTAACCAACCTTGTAATTTTAACTAACCTCTTTGCAACATTAGGTATAAATACTATAAATATTAGATAGACTTGGCTTATTAATAAAGAGATATTACCCCGGCCAGATCACGGAGATCAGGGCCTCTAACTTGAGATAGGTATTATACACTAGTAACTTTATCTGGTACTAAGTGCTTTAAATAATTAACTTTTTCCAAAGAGGAGAAGGTGGAACTATAGTTAGAGGACTATCTATTTAATTTATCTAGCGCGTGTTTAGTAAGCTAAACCTTTAAGAGTTAATCCTAGAATATAGATTAACTAGAAGTTTTAGATCTAGAACCTGTCCTTGGATATTTTTGTAATAGCGAATCCTAGTCTCTCTTTATAAATAGGTCTTCCATGTGAGTCTATTTATCTCCAGGGCGTGGTTTGGGTTTATTAAATATATATATATACCAGAGACAGGGGAGCTGCTACAGATCCAAGCTATAATAAAAAGGATGGATTTTTAAAATAACAAGATTTCTTAAGTCTTATAGTCTAATCTGATTAAAGAAAGGCTTGGGCGCCAACTGTTAAGGATATGGATAATTCTTAAAGTTTATAAGAGGTTGTGTTTAGGCCGCCACGCAGTAAATAGTGACCTTTTTAAACTTGCTACTATCACGTGCCAGATACTGCAAATATAACAAATGTTAGCTTAGCCTTAACCCACCCATGATCCACCCCAGCATCATATTTTAGGTCTGGACAAAGTAGTTTAATAGACCTGCTGAATGGCTCTATTGAATTTGCTAGAATAACTGGCTTCTAATAAGATTAAGCTCAGCACCACGAAGTTGGATATCTGCTTATCCACCACAGCCATGATCTTCTATGGCGGCCGCTGAGGGCCGAAGCTCCTTCTCGCTCCAGGCACCATCCCCCTTGGGAAATAATGCCCCCTACAACTGCGCTTATGGACAGATTATACAGCAAGATAACAAGAAATTTACACATTGGTTTGCCACTACCTACAACCCACTACAGTATTGCAGTATCTGTCTCCAGAGGGAACTCCGCTTTGCATACTCCATAATACATACATTATTATTTAGTTCAAGAATTTTAGAAAATCAGGCCGTGGTGTTTCCAAATGGCAGATAAGGGTCACTTTAACAGGCGACAGCCACTGCGTCTAGCTGAGATGTAATATCCTAAACTTGGGGACAAAACAGGTTCATGAATTTGCAATAGATGCTTATACTACTTTTTGAGGCACATTTGGAGCATAATAAGGTCTGGGTATGGTTTATAGTATCCAATGGTACGTGCTACTCTGGTAGGTTATTATCTAGGACATCCTTAAGGTCGTGACCCGCCTCCCAAGCTTCTAGCTATTCTGTTAACCTTTTCAGGGGACTGGGTTGATCTAGAAATACTCTATAGAAGTTCTGGATTTTATATAGAGCACCCTTGAACCCTCATGCCAGATACCAGAGTAGATCAGACTTATATCCTTTCTAACAAGCCTAATATTACAGCTTTCCTCTCCAGACCTATAATACTAAGATTTACTTTACTTCCTATTCTTACTTGTTAATAGGGTTAGAGGTAACTATTATATAAATATTATTTTTTAAGGGAAGTCTCCCTATCTTAGATCCTTAAATATTTTTTAACCTATATATGGATAAAGGGGGTGTTAGGCGGCGCGGCTTGTTAAGAGAGAAATAAAATTAT
The DNA here is from genome assembly GCA_027569055.1 of Aspergillus baeticus. Lineage (NCBI taxonomy): Eukaryota > Fungi > Ascomycota > Eurotiomycetes > Eurotiales > Aspergillaceae > Aspergillus > Aspergillus baeticus. The sequence goes on from JAPDEI010000095.1 coordinate 56,480, forward strand.
AGTATATTAAGCTTATTTAGTAAATTTAGCTTAAAAGAGAGAAAGAACAAGGTCCCTAATATATAAATCTTAATAGTAAGGATAGCATGCCTAAAAATATCTTGACTATAGCAAGACTTTGCTAACTATGCAGATGCTAAGCTATATAGTATCTTCCCTAAAGGTCTAGAAGATATATAATTAGTTACTTTCCCCCCAGGTTAAGGAGAATACTTGTATTTTTTTATAGGATATAGGTTCTCTTCCTGGTTAAAGCAGCCAGGATAGTAGCTATAAAAAACTATATTAAACCCTAGCTAGTAGTTACAGCGTGGCTAATTTCTTTATTTAATAATTCTTGCCTGGGTAACTTTAAAGGACTTTTACCAGGGCGGCTTTATAATTATAAATAGGGTTTCTAGACTAGGGGAAACACCTACTACCTGGCAAGGATATATTAGACTTCTCTAATAAACTAATATATTTTTTAACTCTACTAAAAAGGAACTACCTAAGTCTAAATAAAGTTAGTCTTCTAGGGCAGAGTTAGCTATACTAATTAAAGGTAGTTATTAATTATTTAAAAGTAGGTCTTCCTTACTTAAGGCTAGTATTAAAATATTTTATTTTAGCTATAGTAAACTATTACCTAAAATAACCTAATTAGCTTCTTACTCTCTAAAAGGCTTATTAGTAATATTATTATATAGTATATAGCTTAACAGGGTCCCATACTTAGTTATACTATAGTTATTATAGTATAGACTATTTAAATAGCGCCTGCTACTTATACTAGGCTTGTTATATAAGCCACAAGGCTATATATCTATAAAAGTTAATTAGAATATTATATAAATTAGGTATATAGATTAAAAGCCCTTACCTAGGGGTTAATCCCGCTCCTATATATCTAGAAATAAAGGGTATATATAACTATTAGGTTCTATGGGTATTTTAACCCTTTTTTAGCCTATTATACTTTTAAAGGGGCCTGGCAGGTCTATTATTTTTAAGGGGGTAAAAAAAAAGGGAGATAAAGTTAGGGCTATAGTATAAATATTAGTAAACTACTAAATATAGAATACTAATACCCAGGGGTTATAATATATAAAGTATAAAAATATTAAAAGTTTTATTACTAGTTTCTCCCTAGGTAAGTTTACTAACTATATAGGAACTAGTTACTAGTAATACTATATTTATATACCTAGCTAACTTAATATTAAATAAATTTAATAATTTAGGATTATAGGAAGAATCCTACTTATAAAAATAGTTAAAAAGTAGGGCACTATTACTATAAGGGAGGGCTTTATAGGTAGCTATATATAAGAGAATAAAAAGAGGGGGCAGGATTAATAAAATAAAAGAAGCTAATTTTAGTAGTAATAATTTTAAGGGCTAGGGCTAGTAAAACTTAATATTATCTAGATTTACTAAAGCCCTTCTAGGCGCTAGCTAGGTTATTATAATAAAAAATAAATTTAAAAAAGTAATTAAAAGTAATTAAAAAAATAATAGCTTGCTTAGATTTTAGTATAAAAATAAATAGGGCTAGCTTTATAGCTAAGCTAATAGGTATCTAAATAAGGTCTTAAAATAGCCAGGCAATAAATAAAACTCTAGTAGATCTATAGATAATCTATTAGATTCTAATATAATCTAAAATCACCTATTATATATAGTAAATACCAAAATATTACCTCTAATAAGCTCTTCTAATAGTACCTTAAGATCCAGAGTCTGCATGGATCTCTTAGTTCCAGAGCCAGGGGTCCCATGGTCAGCTATATAGTGTAATATTAACTAGTAGATACTGTACAAGGCAGTACCTATTAGTTAGACATGTTATTAGTATTAAAAATAAATAGGCTATCTACCTTAGGGGGAAATATGCTATAAGAAATAATCTACTTATATACCCTTTTACTATTATACAAGGCATACTTATAATAGCTTGGAACCCCTAAGGTATTTATTTAATTAGCTATAATATAATAACCTTTAGCAAGGTATATTAAAAGGTTCTATTAGTATTAAGGATAGATCGCCTGTGTGCCTTAGTAAAGGGGATAATCTACAGGAAATAACCCTGCTATTATAATACAGGGCATAGTTATAATAGCTTAGAGCCCCTAAGGCATTTTTTTAATTAATAGTAATATATTAACCTTTTACAAGGTATATTAAGGGGTTCTATTATAACCTAACTATCTAGATAGCTATTCTATAGAATAGTAGGCTAGAGGGAAACATGTCTAGGGGGTTCCTAAGGCTTATTCCTCTAGCTACTAAAGTTAAAGTTTATAAAAAAGAAAAAAAAAAAATATCTCTAAGGTAGAGCAGTATAGTTAAAGGTATTAAAAAGTTATTTAAAGGGTTATAAATTATAGCAGAAACATAGCCTGGTTAAATTATTCCCTAATAAATATATAAAACCTTTACCACCTCCTTTTCTCTCTAGGTAGTAATATCTCTCCCTATACCCCCTAGGATCCTTATCTAGAAGGCAACACATGCTAAGTACTAGAAAAGTAGTTTATAGCTTTAAAAAAGCAAGTCAGGGAGTAGCTATTAT
>JAPDEI010000096.1:0-56690 GCA_027569055.1 Aspergillus baeticus
CTGAGACCACTAAGACAACCACCACTAAGACAGCCACCACTACCGACGAGCCCTGTGAAACAGAGACCACTACCGAGCCTACAGTCTCCCCTACCACCACTAAGACAACCACCACTACCGACGAGCCTTGTGAAACAGAGACTACTACGGAACCCACGGTGCCACCCACCACCACCACTACCGATGAGCCATCTGAGACGGAGACAACTACCAAGCCACCTCACTCCACCACAACTACGTCTGAGCCGTGCGAAACGGATGAGCCCACTACCACGACCACCACTTCCAAGCCACACCCAACTGGCACTGAAACCGAGACACCCCCGCCGTCCACCACTGATGAGCCATGCGAGACGGACACCGAGACACCGCCTCCATCTTCGACCGACGAGCCATGTGAAACTGACTCCGAGACTCCCGAGCCGACCAACACCAATGAGCCGGAGCCCCCAACGTCCACCGACGAGCCCGAACCACCAACCACCGAAGAGCCGGAACCGCCAACCACTGAGGAACCCGAGCCAACAGGTCCCGGCCCCGTCAACCCACCTGGTGACTCTACAACTCTTGTCCCGACAACTCCTCCCAGCGAGACTGAGGCACCTACCGGCGTCAACCCCACAAGCTCGGGCCCCGATGCTCCTCAGTTTACCGGTGCCGCTGCAAAGAATGTCTTCAAGTCTTCTCTTGCTGGTGTTGTGATCCTTGGCGCTGTCGTCGTGGCTCTGTAAACCATTCTTTTTGAACATATATTTCATAGCATATGCGATGTCAAACTATAATGTCTACTTCTATTCTATTGTACTTAGCTCTATCGTTTAGATAGCCTACAGTACCGTCTAGCCTGGCTAGACAATTATAATGCTTTCTTTTTTTGTCCTTCGCGCTCACTCAAACAAACAAGCGTTCCCCATCTAGCTCTCTAGAATCCCCACAACCTCCCCCAGCCCATCAACAACCCAATCCGGTCGCAACCCCTCACACTCCGTCTTATCCCCATACCCAAACCGACACCAGCAGACCCTGGACCCCAAATTCCTCGCAAAGCCAATATCCGCCACCGTGTCTCCAACCACTACAATGTTCCCTCTGTCAACATCCGCGATCCCCTTCTCCTTTAACCTCGGCAGCAACACATCCTCAAAACTGCCCACATCCGGCTTCCTCTTCGCTCCCGGCGTCTTATCCCCGATAATAAACTCCTCGGGAACAATACCCTCGAGCCCGTTATTCGCCAGCGCCGTCTTGACCGCCTCCACGCCCTTGTTGCTGATAATACTCATCGGTATCCCCTTGCTCTGGACGGTCTGGAGGAGGAGTTTCGCATCGGGATACGCGGCGACGAGACCCTGTCCGTGCTGTGCGTAGAGCTCGCGATATTTCGACACCCAGTTCTCGAATTCGGCCGGTGGCAGCGGCGATGTCGAGGCTGTTGGGTGCAGGGACCGGAATGTATCTGCTAATCCGACGCCTGAGGCGATTTGGGCTTCGATCTCGCTGTCGGGTGGGGGTGGGGAGGTCGGGAGGAGGGTTGTAAACGTGAGTTTTATGGTTTCTTTTATCGAGGCGTGGGTGTTGAAAAGGGTGCCGTCGAAGTCGAAGATGAGGAGGGATGGAGGGGGCATTTTTGCGATTGTGGCGATCGGGGTTGGATGGGGTGGTGGGCTATGGAGGAGGCCAGCGAGTTTGAAGCGGTGGTAGTTCTGGAGGGAGGTAGATAAGTGGAAGAAAGGAGAAAGAGGAAGCCTGGGGATGACTCGAAATATTTGGGGGCCGAATTGATCTGCTTCGGAGATAGGGTTGTGGTGGGTCTCCGGGATCGGGTTGATAACGCTACGTTGTACATCTAGATATATACTTGTAGGGCTATCATGGAGGCAACTGGGAACCGAATTATTCACTGTGATGTTTTTTTCAGTATGGCACAAGAAATGAGTCTTTTTGCCAAAGTCGTCTTATGAACGTGTAGTTCCGAAATAGGCAGCAGCCATGGCAGGGTCGCGCCTGCCATAGTCGCTATCACATAGCATGTCAAGCAAGGAAGATACGACCTGGTAGGGTGTCATCACCGTTCCTGCCTTATTATATATGTGCCTCGCGTCTTCTGCCATTGACTCGCTCTTCGGTTTGCTAAGCCGTATTCGACAAATTTTGACGCATGGTTAAGGAACGGGTAACGGTCTCTGGCATTTGCTGGGAGCCCAACGATTCTCCAATAGAAGTTTTGTGCTGGCGGGTGCCATGACAAAAGGTGCTCGAGAGGGGCAAGATTGACTAGCATGGGCTATATCTTTATTGCGATTGCTGGGCGTTGGGGCCAACGTGAATAGTGTCTATGCGCCACCGCTTGCGTTTCGCGTCGCTAGAGTATCGTAGACAAGTCTTTACTTGAGAGAAATACCGATCAGTAGAGTCAGAACGCAGATGTAAACATGCACTCAGCAACGCGGAAGTTTTCCATGGTGGCTTGAATCATGGGGACCGGGAGCACGAGGGAAGGAGGAGAGTAAGTGTAATGGCCTCGAGCAAGAGCTGAGCCGATGCTGCTGTAAAGCTCTTTTATCGAATCAATAATACTAGCATAGTTGGTATCGCAGCCACAGCCTAGAAGTGATTAAAGCGGCAATGACATTCTGGAGCAGAGCGACATTCCGCCCGAACGCTGCTGCCAGTGGAGATATCTGCTGCGTCCGATTGACAGACGAGTGTTTCGAATGTCTTGACCAGCGCGAGATTCCTGGAAGGAGTCACGAAGGAAACAATTTCGCGAGAGGCGATGACTGTGCGATGCTGAGATAAATTATCGAAAGAGTACGAAGTTCAGAGCTCCAGGAAGGGTGAACAACTTCTTGAGTTTGGAGACTAGATGTGTATTCTTACTACCAAGCCTCGCAGGTACCTTCTCCTCAAGAAATCCTCAAGTTGCGTCAAAAACAACTCTCACGCCTTGACAAATAAACAAACATCGCCCCTTTCGCTGCCCCCTTGCTGCCCCAAATTTGTCTCAATATTACCGCTTCTCATTCCCCCTTCAGCCACTGATAACGCATTCCCACCCACCACAACCGAAAACGCGGGGTCGCAACTGTGCCAAGAGCCGGGGGTTGTTGCCAATCTTGCCACATCCTTCAAGCGGCTATTGGACACGTCGAGCGGGGTAACCACGAAATCCACAATTGTGATATCCAATAAACCGGAAATGATACTTAATTCAAGAATGGAGAGACTGGGCGCACGAGACCTCCTGGACAAAGAGCGTTAGGCTGAAATATGGGCTGACATTCGCGTTCCCAGTCCCCACATTGGACTGTCACAGAATGGAGACTGGGACCTCCGGTGGATCTGGGGTATATGGCCCACCGCCCCGTTTTGCGATGAGCTTCGATTTTACATTGTGGGCCTTGCGAAGGAGCTCTGATATCGATTTTGATACACTGTGTTTTTTATTGAGATGTAGATGAGTGTGAGAAGATCGACGAAGGCCGAGTGCCTTCGGGGTTTGGGACAACGAAAGTCAGCCCACGAACATTCCATTGGGACGCGCAGCCACTGACGCATTGTGGGACGATGTGAGTGGCCTAAGGTGTTCTATTGGGTTTTACATGGATCTGACGGTTTCGGGCATAATAGTACTTTGTGATATATGGCGGGCGTCCTTGCCGAGTGGTATTCAGTGTAACCTGGCCGTTCCGGACACGGTACATGAGGTCACGAGTGTCCCCCTGACGAGGGACTTTCGCCGCCCCTCCCTTCCAAGGCCGCTGGAGATTCTCAGGATAGCGATATTCAGATTCATCTCATTTCATGACTGATTAACGAAAGATATGTAGAACTCCTGTCACATGATGCCCAATAATTCATTTCTCCCAAGTCCGATCCCAGTCCCAAACATAGGAAAATAACGTAGTAACATGATAAATGCTGTCTATCAAAGACAGTTACAGTTCCGCCTCTAGGTCTAGGCTCAACCACGTCTTCGAATTTAGAAAATCTTCAGTAGAAAAGTAGGAAACGTTGAAGAGCTTTAGACCGGCAGTCGACGCATGTACTTCATGGCTAAGAACACTGCGACCGCTGAGGTGTAGGCTGCGCCGCCTGCAGTGATCCAGACGGGACGGTGGGCGGCAAAGGAGGTCGTCACGAACTGTGCCCTCTTCCTTCGCTTCTCTGCTAGACATTAGGATGTCGAAAGACAAGAAAAATAACATGGAGTCCCTTACCTGTGTTGAGGAATCTGTTTCGCAGCGTCGCCAGCTGCTGCCTGACGTATCCTCCAGCTGGGCCAGCAGAGAGGTTTTGAACGACCTGAGGAGCAGACATCTTGTCGATAGTTCAGTTGATTGAGTAGAGAGGAGAGTTAACGTGTTGTGGTGATGGTAACTGATGAGAGAGTTAAGACTTAAACTCTTGAGTTTCAGACTCACGCGGGTCGCACAAGGTTTATATATGCTTTTCGTCATCAGGTTGCGGGGTAAGTCACTGGGCTGCGCAGGCGAATAGCTCAAGCTGCCCCCCGGGGTCAGAGACCCGTCCAGCCTCTTTGTCATCGAAGACTATTGGGCTGATTGGCGATGCCGGTGGCGATTAATCGGCGCCCTTGGTTGGTGCGAGGTGAGTAATGGGAGGGGCGAGGGTTACCAATGATTCCAGGCGATCGTATTGCGAGGTGTCATTGATCCGCGGAAGGGGAGCTCCGTTCTCTGAGGTGGTGACGATGCCGGAAATGGAGAGAGTGGCGTGGTGATGGCAGTGAGTGAAGGCGAGTGTACATTCCCAAGTTCCAGGGTTGTACAGGGCGGGATGTACGCGGCTCGCTGGAAGCCATTCCCTGAACTTAAGACGAGTACTTCAAGTTGATTCCTCAACACCCTGGTGCGCATGATGTCCGTATGGCTTGCTCAGACGCGCCCATCTTCCCACTCGTGGGTTCTACCATATATTGGAGCACATAACCCACCTTTCCTTGGAATTTCCTGTCATACCCGCTGAGAAGCTGACAGCTCTCGGAATGGTTCTGATGGAGCCCTCCGCCCTCGCCTTCTGCCAAAGGTCTGCTGGGTCTTACCTTTGCGTTGACGAACTCTCTCATGAACTCCTCTGTTGGGTATTAGAATGTTAATGTAACTAGACCAGCAACCCACCCCAACCCAGTGGGTTCTGGGTCCCAATTGGTCAACCCATGGGGTATGGGGTAATCCATTGGGCTGCCAAGAAATAAATTACCAGATACCATGGTAATGTTATTATTTACCCATACTAATTACTAATAAATTACTGTATTTAATATAGTAATTTATATATCAATGTCGATTATTGTCTAATTAGGCTAGTTGGGTTATTTGGGTTAATCTGGGGTGGGTTGCTTAGGGTCAAAAACCCGCCGCAACCCGCCCCATAACAACTCTAAGCGTACCTTAATTCTGTCTACTTATGTTTAGGCCTTAAGGGGTGGAGTGATTAGAACTATGATCTATAGTACCAAGATACTACGGAGAGATAATATATAAGGTGGAATATGGTGGTCAGATTGTATGGGTGCTATCGTAGTAGAACTAATCGCTGGTCCTTCCGCAGGCGCTGGGAAGGGTTGGTATGTCACGTGTGCCTCAGGGCGACGCAGTTGCGCCTTAGGCACCCGAAACTTCGGAGCCTAAGGCATCATATGCCTTTCCGTTCTCAGCGCAGTATATGCAGGGTCTAACAAAGAAATCCACCACAATAAATTTATTAAGTAATTTACTCTCTCTTGCTACTGTACTATACTTAGTCTTATAATATCTCTGTATAGTATTATATAACTATAGTAAGTCTGTATTATTAGGATCTAGACTAGCTTCCTGGAGCACCTTTAAAACGCCCTCGTGTCTATTTGCTGCAGCAAAGGATAGAGGGGTTTAACCAGACTAAAACTTGGACCCCATATCTACCTTCCTAGTCTTAAGAAGTAGCTTGACAACTTCCTTATATCCATGCTTTGCAGCCCATGATAGAGGGGTTTGTCCATACCTAGAGTCCCTAGACTCTATATCCACCTTCCCAGTCTCAAGAAGTAGCTTAACAACTCCCTTGTATCCTTTCGCTGCAGCAAAGGATAGAGGGGTCCGACCAGACAGAGACTTAGATTCCACATCCACCTTCCTAGTCTCAAGAAGTAGCTTGACAACTTCCTCGTGTCCATTTTCCACAGCAAAGGATAGAGGGGTTTGTCCATACTTAGAATCCCTGGACTCTATATCCACCTTCCCAGTCTCAAGAAGTAGCTTAATAACTCCCTTGTGTCCATTCGCCGCAGCAAAGGATAGAGGGGTCCGACCAGACTGAGACTTAGACTCCACATCCACCTTCCTAGTCTCAAGAAGTAGCTTGACAACTCCCTTGTGTCCATTCGCCGCAGCAAAGGATAGAGGGGTCCGACCAGACTGAGACTTAGACTCCACATCCACCTTCCTAGTCTCAAGAAGTAGCTTGACAACTTCCTCGTGTCCATTCTTTGCAGCCAAGGATAGAGGGGTTTGTCCATAATCAGAATCCCTGGACTCTATATCCACCTTCCCAGTCTCAAGAAGTAGCTTAACAACTCCCTCGCGTCCATTTTCCGCAGCAAAGGATAGAGGGGTTTGTTCATATCTAGAGTCCCTGGACTCCACATCCACCTTCCCAGTCTCAAGCAGTAGCTTGATAACTCCCTTGTATCCTTTCGCTGCAGCAAAGGATAGAGGGGTCCGACCAGACAGAGACCTAGATTCCACATCCACCTTCCCAGTCTCAAGAAGTAGCTTGATAACACCCTCGTGTCCATTCTTTGCAGCAAAGGATAGAGGGGTTTGTTCATATCTAGAGTCCCTGGACTCCACATCCACCTTCCCAGTCTCAAGAAGTAGCTTGATAACTCCCTCGTGCCCATTCGCCGCAGCAAAGGATAGAGGGGTCCGACCAGACAGAGACTTAGATTCCACATCCACCTTCCCAGTCTCAAGAAGTAGCTTGATAACACCCTCGTGTCCATTCTTTGCAGCCAAGGATAGAGGGGTTTGACCATCTCTATCAGGGATATTAACATTTGCTTCCTGATCAGTGAGTATCTTCACCACTTCCTCATGGCCGTTTTCCGAAGCTCGAGACAGTGGTGTGCGACCGCCATGATCAAGACCAGTCATGCCTGCGTAGGACTGCAAAAGCAACTCAACAATGACATGACGACCCTCTTGCGCAGCCCAAGATAGAGGCGTCCGACCTTTGTAATTCTTCAAGTCTTTCATGTGGGTTAGACCCTGTGTGATATCGACTCCGTCGCAGATGCTTGAAGGCAACTTCAGAAGAGCAGCGACTGAATTTCTGTTACAGTTGGCTAAAGCAGCAAAAAGCGGGTATCTGTGCCTGTTTTTTTCTCCAAAAACATGAACAGCTGGATCATCTTTGAGCCTCGTGCGGATAAGCTCCGGAAACCCTTTTTCTGCAAGGAGATAAAAGAGGCTTGTATCTCTGCTGCATCGACGGCTCTTGAACTTTTCAAACAAATTCAGAGTACCGACACAATAAGAAACAGGGAAAGTAGATAGAAATTCACGCTGAGAAAACCCTTCCGCTGCAGCATTGGCATGGTAGAGAACATGCTCACTGGCGTACTCCAGAAATGGGTACTCCTCTGCTATCTGCGTTATGTTGTTGGACTTTGCTTTTCGCAACACCCTTTTAACAGACGCACGTACTGACGTCTGGTTCATATAAAAGTTGCAACATTGCTTGAGGATTTCGTGACCTGAGCCTTCTAAGTTAAATCCAATCCCCGGCCACAGTTCATGCAGACCGTTGTCTTTGATCAGGAAGTCTCGCACAGATTCATGGATGAATTGAACTTTTGGCTGCTCAGATTTGGTGATTTCAGCAAGTCCTTTCGAAGAGCTAATAACATAGCGGCAAGCCTTGTCACCATCAGCTGAAATAGTGACATCTGGGATTTGGGGATCTGCTAGGCCCTTCAGTGACAAACCAGACCAGAGAGCATGGTAGAATTCTCTTGGTTGTAACGGCTGCTTGGCGTAGAGTATCCAGAGGATGCAAAGAAGGAGATCCTCCATATTATCATTATCACGCCTCAGAATATCTTTGAAGAGCTCACTGAGGTCACTAGGAATCTCATTAAGCCTTTTTCTTAGAGCCAACCCACCACGTCGATATTCTTTATTGAGGATATCAACAACCAGGATAATCCAGATAAAAACCCCAGCAGCTTTCTCAAGGAGTTGGGGTTTTAGCTCCTCAGAAAGTGTGGGATCTCTGATTCGCAGGCGGCTGGTGATATAGGTCGCCATGTCCTCAGCATGGCCTTCTTGATCCTCTAATGTAAGCCGGATTCCGCGCTGAATATTGATATAGGGGTAATGTCGACTGGAGAAGGATACCCGAAGCGGGATACCATTATCTATGCATTCGTCTGCCAGCTCTTCGAAGTATTGGACCATATCCACGACTTGTTGCTCATCACATTCGTCAAGGGCATCGATGAAGCAGGTAAATAGACGTTGGCCGAGGGCTAACACTGCGTTGCAAAGAAGCTCCTTAAGAACATGCAGGGAAGGACAGCCATTGTGACTTTGGGGAACAAGGTCTGTATCATCTAGAATTGCCTGAAGATCAGGGTATCCCTCAAGGAGCTGGAGTAGCAAGGATCGATACATTCCAAAGACTGACTTTTCCAGATGCTCCCCTCGAGCGTTGAAAAAGAACGAAGCAATGACAGCATGCTTGCCGCGGGTCCTAGTCTTCATAATTGAGTATGCAAACTTCATTGTTGTTGATTTGCCAGCACCGGGCTTGCCACTAAGCCATAACAGACCATGGTGCTGCCTTAGCTTGTTGGGATCAAGCCACGCTTGGTAGTCAGGGTGATTGAGAAACCAGCGACAGGTTTTGGAATGGGCAGATTTGATGGTCAATTTACGGGAATCAATCTGCTTGAATCTGAGAGAATCTAATAAGCGCTGCCGGTGTTCTTGCGCTAGACATCGAGCTGCATGTCAGCGTGAGTACAATAGACTTAGTCGTTGGCGATCTAGAGAACGTACAGGGATTAGGCACGCAGGTAACTTTTGGATGGCCGATCCGTGTTGGTAGCTCCTCGAGTAACTCTCTGGCATATGCTGCAGCAGTAGCGGCAGCATACCTCTGCCATTCTTTATTTTTGTGAGAGTCTGAGTAGTCACAAATTCCCCGAATTGGAAGACAAGGCAGAATATCCATCAGACCAGCAGCCTCCATCTCAAAACATATGACATCAAGTTGTTGCGCAATTTTATCTCGAGCAGTGCCGCTCCTCATGACTTGGTTTCCTGAAGCAATAGCGCCATAGTGAATCATCACGTTCTCCCGTTGGCTTCGTAACACCAGTTTGGAGCGATCACATCGATCACAGCCAGCAGTCGGATATTCATGATTGTAACTCGCGTCGAAAAGACAGTCCAGTGAGCTTGGGCGAGCGTACATGGGATGTTCCTCAAGCCTCTGCCGTAGAATTATTCGGACTTGATTGCCTTTCAATTCATGCTTTGCCCGGAGACTGGACACAGTTGTCCCCAGCAGCTGGTGAGGAATCCTAGAAGTTGCTGTTCGGCGCAGTTGCCCGTCTTCAATGATTTTTCCCAGATCATACTGCGTCACCCTAGTTCCAACAACAACGTCACCTAGACGAACATCAGCCTTACTTGGCACGCCACCACCAATTCCGACCATCAAGCCCACGCGAATTGATGGAAATGTTCGCTTCATATTCGTCACGACGTTTGCAGCATTATTTGTTCCATACTGGGTTGCTGGCAAACAAGCGATGGCTATATTATGTTGCAAGATATTTCCCAGCACGTAGGTGTTGCTGTCGTCGGTGTCTGTGGGCAAGCCTTCGTGAACCCCATCCAGCATTGCCCGGGCTGCTGCCATCTCTATTGGCAAAGCACAAATCCAGGCAATAGTGTAATATTCATGTCGTAGGACGGGCAAAGGATGATTGTGGAAAGTCTTTTGTCGCTTAGGAGGAGGGGACAAGTTTATCTCAGCATGCTCTTCCGGGAAGAAACCATCCATCCTGGGGAGGTAGGTTATGTAGCTGTAGTTGAGGGGTACAGTTATACCTAATATGAGGAATGAAGAAGGGGATTATCTGTGGATCAGGTAAGATTGAAATGAAGGACTTTCAGCTGATTTTAATTAATCCTGGGTGGAAGACAAGGCTCACAAACATTTGTTAGACATCCTTGAACAAACTAACTGCACCGCCTCAACTTGGCACTGCTGTATCAGCATGTTACATCTGAGCCCCTTAGGCTTGGCTTGGCTAGCTCGCATTGAGAAGCTGCGTTTCAAGGCAAGCTCAGTTTCGGAATCTCTTTGCCAGCAGCAGATCTAAAACTGGAAGATGATAGTCCGTAGGAGGTTGGCTCTAATATTTCAAAGTATCAAGACCCCAATTCAGAGAAATAAGTCCGCAGGGAGTAAATCAACTACAAGCAAAGCCACACCATAGCCACATCAATCCCGAGGACTCTGAAGCTGTGGATTAAGGCTGACTTACGCACCACTGTCCAGACGTCAGCCAAAATACACCATGTAACGGAAATGTAGGAGTTGGGGGTATCCCAAGAGTGCCGAACAAGCGCAAGTTGGACAGCATATATTTGTCCGCCTGTGTCGGCTGCCAGAGCTCTATCAGCTATAGACATGTCGCTTCTTGTCATATCACAGATATGCCTTTCTTTTGCGGGGGATAAGGGAAGCACCATCTCTACAAGCAGGATAGTTGCTGCGCTTGGGAGGAATTATGGAGTGTGTCTAGAACAACGTAGGAGGAAGCTGATGAATCACGCGTAACCATCTTCGTATTCCCTGTACAGATAAATTACAACCTCGGCTGTCTTCGTATTATGTACGTTGAAACATGTTCTATTTGAACAAAGCGCCAAGAGTTAACCAACCTTAATGGGATTAGCAGTATTAGCAACTTCTGAATTAAATTCCGAGAAAGAAAGTTGGCTCATTTCGCCGGTCACTGTAACAAGGTACGGGCCTTGTTCTACCCCAGATATCCTATTACCATGTCGGTGTTGCTGCCTTGCGTCGATCCCTCTCCGCCGCCTGCCCGCGACCCAGCCAGATAGTTAATCTGTGAAGACTTAGTCACATCTCCACAGATTCGAACATCTGTCTTGATAACGATGTCCATTCCGCTCGAATATCATGCAGCTGCTGGTGGGTCTCCTAAACGCTGGCCCACAGCTGTCACACTTTGATCGTAGCAATGAGTTCGAGCCACAGATTGGAATGCTTCACAATCGGTTCGCAAACGACTTCCGCACCAATGTCTCGTCGGCTTAGACCGAAGGTGCTAGCAATAACAGCACTGTTCTCCGAGGGTATGCATCAATATGGATTGGTTCAGAAAAGCCGGTTTATGGAAATTGAACGGAAGCTGAGTGTTGGATTTCCCGACATGCATACTGACAGTTTCGACCGTCAAGTACTGCACGTCCTAGACCCGATCGCCCTTTGTCCTACGTTAATGCCGTCGCAATCACCCTATTTACTGGCAATCGATGGTGTGCACAGCATAAACGTAATGAGGGAGACAAACGCCACATATATATTCGCTACTTTACGGAGTAGACGGTTTCTAGGCAGTCCGTTTGTTTTATCTGATTTAATGGGCAGAAACCCTTCCAAGCTCCTAATCAAGAGACAACGTATGATCAACATGCTATACACTGCGATAGAGCCTCATTGCATGGTAGCCTGGAAGAATGAGGTTCAAACCTGGTGGGTTGATGCCTGGCGATCAAAACTGTGGGGAAGGTGCTTACGTGATCCTTCACGATCGGCTCCAACAAAACGAAGCACTTTTTGAGCTTCACCTTCGCAAACCTTAGAGAATGCACGCAGGTCGAATACGGGCGCAACAAAAAGGCGCCCCCGACTATGATGATCCATCCTTCTGGGATACAAAATTTGCCACAGGGCAGGATATCGGCGAATGGCTGAATTCTGGCGAGGTTCTCCTTGATGCGGTCGTCTCCTTTCTTGAACGTTTTGCGAGCGCAACGCAGGACAGGCCTCGAGTCTTACATCTGGGCCCAGGCATATCCAAGCTGGGGACCAAAGTTCGAGATGCGTTCTCGGAACGCGGTTGGATGGGAAATGGCATTGTGGTACGCCTTGAAGTCATTAGAGAGAGGGACGCTTGACTGATGTTTTTCTCCATAGAACGTCGATTTCTCCTCCGAAGCCGTGCGTCTTGGCCAGGAAACCGAACATAACCAGGACCCGTCACAAGCAATGCATTGGCAACGTGCCGACCTCCGATCCTGGACCGACGTGTCGCGCCTACTTCCCTTCGCTCCGTTCGATGTGATTTTGGATAAGAGTACTAGCGATGCTATCGCAACCGCCAGTCCCGTGAAGTTCACACTGGAATCAAACAAGTCAGAAATTTGTCCTACCGTACAGGCCATTATTCCGAGGGATGAGGAGGCTGTCACAATCTCACCGGTTGAGCTTCTCGCGATGCACTTGGTACCGTTGACGCGAAAAGGGTCAAAGTGGTTTGTGCTTTCGTACTCAACCATGAGATTTGACAATCTGTCAGATCTCTGCACCTACTGGGAGATAGTTTCTCGCATTCCTTTACAGGCGCCATGCGGTCAGACAGCTTCAGGGGCTTATACGCCGTCTGTCTACCATTGGATGTATACGTTAGAGCGGAAGTAGGATGGCCATTTATAAACACTCGCCGTATCAAATTCAAGCTACGCGATTGGGCGTAATCAACTTTCTTTTGGATTGCCTGATTCCTTTGTGCCGTGGATCTTATGACCATTCTATCACTGGAGAACCTTCGGGCTTTTACCTGAACGCTATCAAAGACACTGGAAAGTAGAAAGTCGCTCTGCTGGACTTTCGAGACTTGATGCGGGGATTCGTGCTACGTGATATTTCTGACACTGGCAACATTCCTCTCAACATTCCAGCATCACAATGGCGTGTGCTGAAAAGCCAAGCATGCCCAATCTATCGTATGAAGATTTTGCCGAGTAGTAAGCGGCTAGTGTCCTGGATCTATCAAGATTCGTTGCTAAAGCCTGTGTAGTCATCTGCCGAACTTCTACAAGCCTCCTGTCACAATAGCCATCGGCGACAAGGAATTCAAAGTTTCGAAAGACTTCCTTTGCCAACACTTGTCGTATTTCACGGCAATGTTTGACGGACATTTTGAAAAAAGCAAAGAGCAGTCAGCGGTCATGGCTGAGATCGAGGGGGTCGTATCTGTACGCAGCTTTAAAATATTACTGCAATGTATTCACACAGGCCACATAAGGTTCCGCGACGAGAAACCCGAGGACTAGGTAACCGCAGCCATCGAGTTCGCGCGACTTGCTGATATGCTCGGCTTAAAGGACACAGAGTCCCACGTTGCTAAGATCGTCAGTAATGTTATTCTCATGGATTGCACTTCTGCGACTATAGAGAACTGGGTGAACACCCATATTCGCTATATAACATCCACGCACATTCGTGATGCGGCTTGTCTTCCGAGAGGGCACTTGATACGACACCTTGCCCGGGCGGCAGTTAAACCATATCTCAGCGCAGGGGAGTTCAAATTTGTACAAGAATCTCAAGATGTACCGGAATTCGCGCTGGATCTTTTAAGAGAAACGAGACCCGCAATACAAAGCATTAAGGTGACCAACAAACACGCCTATTTTCGGGATCCTATTGATGCCGGAGAGTGTACCTTGCGTTGATTAGCTACCTGCCTCATTTTTGGCGTCGATTCGCTGGAGGGGAAAAATAAAATAAAATCAAATTGATCAAGAAGCCGTGCTCCGATATTTTACGGTCCAATGTCCTGTTCTGGGACACTAATGAGTAATACCGGTAGTGGGAGCTGTTAGCATCTCGTCGTGGAGTATCTGATTTACGACAGAATGAACTTTTTTCAATGTTTCCAGGAGATCAAGACCATCTGACTATCCTTCGGCAGAGGACAATCATCCAATTCCGGATTATCTGGTTTAATGTAGACGAAGCTTTCCTGGGCGGTTAACACTGGTGCCTCGCGATAGCGCTTTAGCTGGCGCGTCGCTGGCCAGGCTGATGAGTTGGACCTCGTATAGCGACACTTTAAAAACCCCACCATGCCCACGCAATCGACTATTTCAAGCTCGGACAAAGCTTAAACTCCGTATCTGAAAATGCGAGAAAAGAGGTGGCATAGAAAACACTCGCTCCAAACAATCCCACCAGAGCTCCAGCTCGCAATCATTGAATATTTAGACGCACAAGGCAAAGCATCCCTGATCGAGAGCGACCTCCTGCCACCAAGCCTCCTTGTCTGCGATAACGAGTTAGACGAATTTGATGAGCGCGGCCACACCCTTCTCCACGCATCAGCGCAACAGAACTATTTAAAGACAGCAAGACTACTTCTCGCCACCGGTGCCTCCACCAGCCTCAAAAGCGAATTAACCACAGACCACAGCGCCACACCGCTCGTGCTCGCCTCGAGAAACGGGCACCTCTCCCTCCTCCATCTCCTTATAGACCACGGCGCAAAGGCCGACGAATGGAGCTACAGCGGCATAACATGCCTTCACCACGCCTGCGAGAACGGCCATATTCGCATCGTCGAAGCCCTGATTGAGCACGGGGCGGACGTCAACTCCAGGGTCTACGATGTCGGAACACCGCTCATCGTTGCAGCCACAGCTGGTCATGCGGAGATTGTCAGCACGCTCATCGCCAGTGGCGCCAAATTGAACTCCATGCGCCGCCACATGTCCGGGATGACCGCGCTGCATTACGCGGCGCTGAACGGACACATCGAGAGTGTCCGGAATCTGCTCAAGGCAGGCGCGATAGCGACCTATGAACCTGCGCCTGAGAATCCGGGATGGTTTGTTCGTCCGCCCAGTCTGCATGAGATTGCTGCGGGGCCACATTACGTTGCTGCGGAGAGGTGGGCGGATGAACACGGCTCGCGATCATCGCGATCCTCCTTAGTCCTGGATTGGAAACAAGGCGAGAAAGAGGCGTACGCAGAGATCCTGCGGTTACTTAGCGAAGCTGGCGGGGACGTGTCGGCTGAGACGCCGGCGGAGCAGGGTGTAACGCCGTTGCATTATGCTGTTATCGTGGGCAACTGTGCGGCAGTAAAGGTTTTGTTGAGCGAGGGGGCAAACGTGAGCGCAAGGATCAACAGCGGCCATTCGGCCATTGCGTTCGCGAGGGTGTTGGGTTATGAGGATGTTATTGCGGTGTTGGAGAAGGCGATGGAGGCGAGGCCCGAGAAGAGGAGGATGCCAATTGTTGGGCCGAAACCCCAAGGGCGCATGGGAGAGAAGGACAAAGAGGACGATGGTGTGCCATCGTGACGAACCCGTGTGAAACGCTGGTTTTGGATGGATTTAGGGAAAGGCAGCGTAATATGCTCTGGAGGGGAGAATGTGCATAATTGAGCTATGCACAATGCATAAAAAATGACTAAGTGTTCGTGCATAACTAAGGTTTCCTCTCGACAGGCACCAGAACGTTTGCCTGAAGCCAAGTCTTCAGGGAAATGAGTCAACCCATTTTTCTGCATCGATAGCTTTCGAAACTGCTCGATCGCACTCGAATGGCAGATCCTGCTTCTGTTTCGGATCAATTGGATGGTTTAGACATTAATACGAGATGGCGTTCTGGAAACCCCACGTAGGCAGCCGTTGGCGCCTGGAGAGCTGGTGTTGCGGCTGAACGGTGGGAATGATAAATATCACGAAAACACCCTTTGGAATTGCCAACCACACACTCAATGTGAAAGCATTGATACCTCCAATTAGAACCTTCAATTTCCTCATCACCATGGCTCCCCAAGTTTCGGCGCTTTCCCAGACCCTCGAGTCCCTGACACGAAGCAAGATCCGTGAACTCGAGAAGCAGCGGTCTAGCTATGAGGAGCGCAAAGCGCGCATTCTGGCCGAAGCAGAGACTCAACCGGACCTCTACTCGCGTGTGACAACCATCCTGACCGGTATCAAGACAATTCTTCCTAATGCGTCCAAGGACGTGACGGTCACGAATATCCAACGATGGCTAGAACAACATTGCTTCGATTCCTCGGTTACTCTTGGCATGTTGCAGGAGTATGAGACAGAGCTGCGATCACGGCTAGATGCGCATAGTCGCAAACTTACCCTAGCCGATTTATACTCGCGGCTGTTGACGGAGTGGACCAACGCGGACGGGGAGGAGGAAGGGGATGTTTCCGAGGAGGATTATATGGTTGTCGACGAGAGACAGAAGCAGAGACTTCAGCAGCTCTGTGACCAGTTCGAGCAGGTTGTTTTTACGCCGCTTGAGACGAACACGGAAGAGATCCACACATTTTTCGATTCCTTCTTCCCGGATGACGACAGGCTTAAAGCGCTGGATAGCCTTCGGTCCGATATTGATACCTCTAGCCGGGAGGTGTTTGAGGAGGAAGCGCCCTTTGATCAGACTACGCTGACGGCTACGATCAAGGGACTCTTGACGGAGGATATTCTCAGTGAGGCGAAACAAGAAGTTCTAAAGGACTTTTTGAAGAACAAGGTTGCTTTGACCGAGATCGCCGACGTGTTGAATATGCGATGGGCGGACTTGGAGGAGTGGGACTGGTTTGCCGGCGATGACGGTATCCCAGTCTTGCCTCGCCAGCAGCTCAACGGGAAGTACCGCATTTGGATGGATGAAGATGTTTTGCAGCTCATCTTCGTGCAGTATATCGGGACACGGCTATGCAATTTGCTAAAAACGAACTTGAAATACTTTATCGATTCCCGGACTGTGTGGAACTGGGATGCCGCTCCGCCCATGACTGAGGCGGACAAAGAGCGGTTCTCATACTACATCGGGTCGGCGACGAATACATATGGCCCCGAGGCTACACGAAGATCTGATTATACCGATCTATACTTTCTTTCACAGCTACCGTTGTCTTTGACGACCCTTGCAGATGGAGGAGCACCCTATGACGATGACGATGATTCTGACAGTGACGAGGAGATAGACAACGGGTGGGGAACTACTGCTGCGCCTACCCCGGAAGCACATAGGCAGATTAAGCAGCGACTGTTGCGAAAAATTGCAACCGAGACTCTGGTGCAAAGATACATCTATGGGGAGGCAGCTGTCGTTCAATCGGACCTCCGCTGGTATGCCACCGGGCTCCCGCACAGTACCATATTTGCCGTGATGTCGTATATCGGTTTCTCGGAAAAGTGGATCAGTTTCTTCCGAAAGTATCTCGCTTCCCCGTTAAACATGGATCAATCATCGGAAGGGCGGACACCCGTTGGCCCGCAGATCCGCCAACGAGGAGTGCCAATGGCACACTCTTCTGAGAAATTCATCGGCGAGTTGATCCTCTTCTTCATGGACCTTGCGGTCAATAGCACCACTGGGCTACTCCTATATCGCCTGCATGATGACCTGTGGCTGTGCGGAGAGCCTCGAAAATGTGCACAGGCTTGGGAGGTGATGAATTCATTTGCCAAGGTTACTGGCTTGGAGTTCAATCTCAACAAGACTGGATCAGTCTATCTTTCCGAAACCATCGACCCGATGGTCGAAAGTCGATTGCCAAAGGGTTCAGTGACATTTGGCTTCCTTGCCCTGGACCCATCAGGGGCATGGGTGATTGACCAAAACCAGGTTGATGCACACATCAAGCAACTCAAGACTCAGCTGGACAAATGTGAGAGCGTAATGGCCTGGATCCGTACGTGGAACAGTTGCATCGGCCGTTTTTTCAAGAACACATTTGGTCAGCCAGCGATGTGTTTCGGCCAGAGGCACGTCGACATGATCCTTGCAGCCTACAAAGCGATGCAAGACTCTCTGTTCGGCGATGGCGCTGGGACGGTCACGCAGCATTTGCGGGAAATGATTGAGGCTCGATTCGGCGTCTCGGACATCCCAGACGCGCTGTTTTACTACCCTGAAGAATTGGGCGGCCTAGGTCTACGCAACCCGGCAATTTCGCCATTCCTAGTGCGAAACTCACTCGAGCCTTCGCCTCTTAAATACATCTTCGATTTCCAGAAGGGTGAAATGGATCAGTACCTCCAGCTAGAGAAGAGCTTCACCGAACTATCGCAGTCCTCGCGCAAAACCCGTTTCACGCGTCTCATGGGCGATAACGAACAATTTCTTTCACGCAATGACCGGAATACATTCATGTCGTTTGAGGAATGGTCCCGGTTCCGCTGGTCGCATAATTCCCTTTTCCGCCAGTTGTACCAGAAACTTCAGGAAGTCCCAGACCCGCGGGGCATTCAGTATACGAATGAGGTATCAAGTGCACTTCGGCAAGCCCTGCCGGTTAACAACTCCCTCGATGACGAGCAGAGATGGATTCTGCAAATGTACGCGCCGGAGGTGTTGAACAACTACGACGGTGTTAGCTTGGTCGACAAGAAGTATTTGCCCGTGGGTGTTATGGCTATGGTCAAGGAGAAGCGGGTGAAGTGGCAGATGGTGCTTTGATATGCTATTGTTTGTTAGCTGTTTATTCAAGACAAATTGCATCGGAGATTTTCGTGAAATTGGTTATGTATCCGTAGTCTGCTCTGATTGGAGCCGAGTCGAAGCTCTCGGGGCGCCCCGAGGGTATTTAGGTAACGTACAGCGATGAGGTTTTTCTTTTCCTTCTTTCCAAAGCACCTACACCTTAGCTACATCTCACTTCGCAGTCACCCGTGTTCGAAGCTAGAGGTATAGGGCGCACTTCAAGAATTGCGTTTACGGAGTATCTCGACCGGACTCAGCATGTCGATGGCAGATCGTGAGACGAATGACTCCCGTGTCGCCGAAACCCACAGGGTAACAACAAAGTCATGGCAAGCCAAAGTCCGCGACCGTCTTGTGATCGTATCTCTCTATCTCACGCTGTTCCTATCCGCTCTAGATGTCACAATCGTCGCGCCAGCACTCCCGATCATCACCAGCCATCTCAATGCGACAACCGCACAATACACATGGGTCGGGAGCGCGTACACATTAGCAAGCACGTCAACAACACCGCTATGGGCGAAAATCTCCGATATATGGGGTCGCAAGGCAATTTTGATGGCGACAAATGCTGTTTTCCTATGTGGAAGCCTGATTTGCGCCCTAAGTGTCTCGCCCATGATGCTCATCGGCGGACGAGTCGTGCAGGGGATCCTTGGCGGAGGGATTATAGTCATAGTGACTATCATAATTGGAGACCTCTTTACCTTGCGCGAGAGAGCAAAGTACTACGCTCTGACGGGGATTGTGTGGGCAATTGCAAGTGGTGTTGGGCCTATACTTGGAGGCGTGTTTACACAGACGATTGGGTGCGAGTGGTGTTGTACGTTCTTCTTTTGGGTAAATTTGTCCTCCTCATGTACTAATAGTAGTGAAAGTCTACACCAACCTTCCATTCGATGGTCTCTCCCTGATCCTGCTCTTTTATTTCATGCGTCTGAAGCCCACGTCCGCCCCAGTAACGACGCTCCGCACATTCGATTTCGCGGGCTGCATCCTCGTCATCTCCGGTGCTGTCTGCTTCCTTTACGGCCTCGAAAGTGGAAGCGACTCCCACGGCTGGTCCTCAGCACAGACTCTCGGCCTTCTCCTCGGCGGGTTAGCACTCCTCACGATCTTTACTTTCTATGAATGGCGAATCGCAAAGGAGCCGATCCTACCACTGCGACACCTCATCACCCGCACCACAATCCCCTGCCTCCTAACTGCAACCTTCCATAGCTTTACCTTTATCCCTTATACCTACTTCAATACGCTATATTTCCAGTCAGTCCTACATATCTCACCGATCAAGTCCGGTGTATACCTCTTCGCCCTCGTCCTCCCGCTCTCCGCCATGACGCTCGCAAGCGGCCTGTACGTGAAGCGCACGGGGTCCTATCGTCCAGCCATCTGGATTGCCAGTGCGGTAATGGTAACGGGGACGGGACTATTCATTGATTTTGACACACATATGAGACTCGAAAAAATCGTCCTGTACCAACTCGTCGCAGGTCTTGGCGCGGGTCCACTCTTCCAAGCGCCCATGATTGCGTATCAGAGTTGCTTGCCAAATATGGTGGCACCAGGAAATCCAGCGTTGGCATTCCTGAAGAATCTCGGGACAAGCCTGAGTCTCGTGCTTGGAGGGGTGGTTGTGCTGGGAGTTGGTGGGGGGCTATTGACTGAGGGGTATGGCGAGGCAGAGGATGGCAGCACCAGAAATGCTGGAGATCAACAGGAGGAGGAGAAGTCTTTCATGAGAGGGTTGAAGACCATGTGGATGTTCTATACAGTGACGTGTGCGGTCATGTGGCTTGCTTCGTTTGGGATTCAAAGGAGAGATTTGGATGGGAAAGCGGTGCAAGTGGAAGACTCGGAGGAATCTTCGACCACGGAGAAGAGAACGGATACCGAGGGAAAATGACATTAGAGTAGGTTGAGCGTGGTTCGACTACAATAGACAAAAAGTGATATGTATGTGAAGTCTGTAGTATTGCTTTGCTTGGCATGCTATTGTGCCCTTGGCCTTCGTCCTGCTTAGTTCCTGGATTTAGTGGAGATACTGATGAAGATATCTCTTAGAGGCCTTTGATTATTGACACATGAAAGTGAAGATTGGGTTTCCCTAAACAATTTGACAGATTTTCTGGTCTTTGACCACGCACAATGAATCTTGTTTCATTGGCACTTCGATAATACCAACGGGGCTCAGCTTTATGTATTGGAACAATTTTCTTTGTGCTACTCAATGCCTTTATGCCGAGGAATCTAACTATATAAAGGCAATCAGGCCTTAATAAATGAAAAAGAAAAATACCAGCGCTTTCTGCGAGGCACAATCCATCACACTCTCAACAATCACGACCTCGACTTATTTACTACAACCTCATTTTCAAGATGTCTCCAGCTCCCAGGACAATTGACGACGTGAGTAAACAACTTGGCAAGCTCTCCGTATCTGAAGCATGCTTTACAAAACTGCCTACCGAGATGGTCGAGAACATCACTAGCCATATGGATCTCGATACTATTCGCGCCTTCCGCTTGTGCAGTAAGTCTATTGCTGAGCTTGCAGATTTCCATTTTAAGCGCGACTACCAGCACGCTATACGTACTGACTTTTCTCTGGGGGACTTCCAGGCGCTCGCACGGCTGCTAGCCAAGAATCCACAGGCGATGTCCCACATCGACACTTTGTCGGTTACTGCAAAGGTACCAGAAAGGTGTCCGCGTACTCTTGAAGAGTCTCTCCCCATGGGAGCAGGATTCAACTGGAAACGGTTGGGAGAATTGCTTGATCCGAACCAGCCAGTTGTCAGAAACTGGCACAAGCTGCTCCGGCGTATCGGCGATTTGAAGCATTTCCGCATCAACGTCGATCTTACCATGGTTCTTCTCCCGGGACGCGGATGGGTCCAGGCTCGCTCCTCTACGGAATTAAGCCTATGGGATGTATTTCTCATTGCCATACCCGTTATTAGCAGTAGCCGTCACTCCGTGGTATCTCTCGATATTTTTGGGTATAACTTTTACAGGGGCAACCAGCAATGGAACGACATCGATCCCATTGAGCAGGACCTAATCGATCAACTCTGCCGTACTCCCAATACTGGATGGCCGAATCTCTCGTCGCTAACCTTGCGGGATGGGGAGCCTAGCGAGATGTACCGGTTTGGGGAAATCATCTCGCGCGCTCCGAATCTCAAACGCCTTCGCCTGCGCCGTCTCTTCCACGAAACCCATTTGGAGGAGATTGAACGCTACGCCCAAAAGTTCAGACTGGAAGAGCTGCATATCGAACAGATGCAGCCTGACGTCAACAAGCTGTGCAGTGCTCTGCGAAGCGTACGCGGGACTCTGAAGAAGCTCGTGCTGCTCCGTGTGAACATGAAAAATTGGCTTGATTTTCTTGGTGCACTTAAGAAGGATTGCGAATTGTCTGCACTCGAGAAGTTTACCATCCAGGGATACACGAGCTGGGATCATGATGAGCTATATGAGCTCCGTTTCCCGTATTCCCCTGGCACGGTGGGTTTCTCTGGGCCGCGGGGTGCGAAACTGGAATATACGTTACAGGATGCTGGCAAGGTGGTGATGTACACCAGTCTCAGCTACTCTGGCCCGGGGATGCAGGGCTTCTTCTCACAGCTCCCCGGGAAGGCGTGCCTAGTACCTAGCAGGCGTCTCGGCTCTAGAGTCCATTCCCCTGGTGTTCATCGGTTTTAGGTAGTAGCTTTTAGTCTTATTTTAGGGTAGTCTTAGCTTGAACCTAGCATTTCCAAGATGATTACCAACAAGTGTGTGCTTCGCTCGTACTAAAATTACGTGTAAAAAAAGGTAAAATAAGACATATAGGGGTCCGGGTTTAGACTAGCCGGTTCATATCCTTCCCAGACTCCGTTCCACTTGACATTTTCCTTAATCCAAGTACCCACAGATAATACCAGGATACTCCAGACCCAGAGGGATATCATCGGTGGATTGGACCAGAACATCAGCCCCTTCGTCGCTACACTGAGCATTTCTGGGAGACGTTAGTTCAACCGTTCCATTACCTCGGCAGAGAGAGTATCGATATAGGAGCAGAAAGAGCGTACTCGAATAGCTGGCAATAGATGCCCTCGTTTTCAGGGATGCGGACAGACACGATCCATCTAAGAAAAAGGGGGATCGATTAGCTTATGTTATAGTTGGGGTAGGTGTATGGGATCTGTCTGAGTAAAAAAAAAAAGGACAAGAATGGTGGCACTCACGGTAAGAGAAAATGGCATTCATCTTGATTAGGCACGAAGCTCTTTTGTAGGCCATTGTAGCTAGGTCTGTTATAGATGGTTACCTCTGTGTCAACCGCATCTCCTCCGCCGATACCTGGCGCGTCGAGAGCGGCGGCGAAGGTTGCCATGAAGGCAGGGAGGGGGAGGGCACAGAGGAACTTCATTTTTTTTTTTGGCCAGTAAGAGAGCGCGAAAAGTCGGGGTGAGAGTGAAGTATGTAGATAGTAAGTGTAGAGCGACGAGAAAATGATTTAAATATGAAGGGGTATTTAAGATCAACGGAGTCAAGATACTCCGCAAAAAGTACTATCACTATTTCCTCTAGTCCGGGTCTCAATAGGAATAAGCGGAAAAATAGCGCGCGCGGTGACCCCTTGCAGATCAATTTACAGAAGGGCACCATGTAGGGAATTTAATGGGGCGTTCTGCATGGGGATCACACCTGTTAGGCGCCACATGCAGTGACAGTTCGCTTTGGAATGCTTTGTCTGTAACGTACATCACTGACACGCCATGGCTGCAGTTTAAGGAAAACCATTGTCCTATTAGTGGCACACAGTGACTTATTAATGGCTTATTTATGGGGTTAAAATGACACAGAGCGAAGGATAGAGGGCGAGTCATCCTAGAGGCAGATACTATACATCTTCATGATTCTGGCCAATGCTAAAGTATTTTGAGAGCCAGTCTCATCAACACGATATAGAAACACTTCGAATATCAGCTGTGAGAGCAGAGTACTGCTCTAACATAGCTGTTATAGACCAACAATCAATCATGACTCTCATGCGCTGTCCACTGTTTCCACCTGCACCGCATGGCTCTTGGCATTCCTCGCCAGTTCCTCGTCTTCGTGCTGAATGTACTTGATAGGACGCTTGATACTGGTGGCATCCGGGTCGGTGAGGACAATTGGGGATGGGTTTGTGCGGTAGTAGGAATCTAGGTCTTCCAAAGTGCGGTTGGCTAAGAGATATTAGTATACGCACTGGAAAGATAGTAGACATCAACCACACAAGAGCACTTACAAGTCTCCGGATAGAAGAAATAAATAACTGGCATAAACGCAGCGTTGAACACTGTCCATACAATCCAGAACCGCCAGCCGAGATTTTGGACTCCGATTGGTGTGATTTGAACTACCACAAAGTTGGACATCCAGTTGGTGGCGGTTGCAACAGCCGCTCCCTTGTTGCGCATTGGCAATGAATTGATTTCAGTTGGGTAGAGCCATGGCACGCCCAGCATGCCCATGCCGAATGTGATGAAGAAGAGGAAGAAGAAAGCAATTGATGCAGAGCCGAATTTGTCACTGTTTTCACTTGTTTCTGAGTAGCGCAGAAGGATCGTGATGATGAGGAATGAAAAGCCCTGGCCAGCGCTTGAAAATAGCATGAGACCTCGCCGTCCCCATCGCTCAACGAGTGGAACGGATAAGCAGGTGAAAAGGAGGTATGAGATAGAATTGCAAGCCGCAAGTAACCGTGCCATACTCTCCGATAAACCAACTGAATTCATCAGTATTAGTGGAAAGTAGTATGACATAATATTAACGCCGCCAAGCTGCTGCATAAATTGCGTTCCTGCGCCTAGGAGGAGCCGCCTGAGGCTTTTGGTGTCATTCTGACCCTGTTTGCGGAGGAAGATGTCCTTCCAACTTGGGGCATTCTGGCGCTCGTATTGGACGCTGAATTCCATTTCACTACACTGGGTTTCAATATAGGGATCATCAATCGTCTTCCCTTCAATAGCGGAAAAGATTTTCACCGCTTCTTCTTGCCGGCCCTGTGTCATGAGCCATCTATACCGTGATTAGGGCGTGTTGAACGGATGTAGGCAATGAAGGTTACTCACCTAGGTGACTCAGGAAGCCATGGAACGGTGGCAAAGAGAATGAAGATGAAGAAGAACTGAAAGGCAATAGGAAATCTCCAAGCAACAGAGCCTTCGCGGAAGGATAAACCATAGTTGATCCAGTTGACCAAGGAGTAGCCTGCGATGTTCATGACCATCTCAAATAGCACTAGCTTTCCGCGCCACTTGTGATGCGCGGTTTCCGTTTGCCATACGGGGGCAGTAGTAGTATTGATGCCGTTTCCAAGGCTATCGGCTGTTTAGCAAGTTTAGCTCTTAGCATTTGTAAGGCTGACACATACCCAAGAATAATCCGACCAACAAACATTTGAGCTAGACTGTATGAACTGGCTTTGATAACGGTGCCGATTGCCATGATCGTCGTGCCGACGAGGATTGCCTTCTTGCGGCCGAGCTTCTCACCCCAAGTAAACGCAATAATTGCGCCGAAGAAACAGCCAATATCATAAATTGCAGTGACGGTAGAAAGGACTTTGGTTCGCGAGGGTCCGACAAGGTCGTGCAATTCGAGGAAGTTCTGTGAAACAGTGACTCCGCCTACAAGGGTTAGCAGATTGA
This sequence comes from Aspergillus baeticus, assembly GCA_027569055.1. Lineage (NCBI taxonomy): Eukaryota > Fungi > Ascomycota > Eurotiomycetes > Eurotiales > Aspergillaceae > Aspergillus > Aspergillus baeticus. The sequence continues at coordinate 25,263 of JAPDEI010000096.1, forward strand.
GCCGATAAACATGGTGGCCACATACTGAATACGCCTTGATCATACCCGAACAGAGTCATGTCTGTTGCACAGGCCACCTAATGAACATTAGGCCCGCGGCTCCGACTTGGGTAAGTGGGGACGATGATGCCGGTGTTCCTGGGGAAGCTCGAAGCGTCGAGGCATGGAGGACGAAAAGCAAAGACGTACCGTAAGCCAGACGGTAAGCCATCCTCCCGTCAACCCAAAAAAGGGCTTCTTCTTCGTCTCAGCAACCATTGTTAATAACACAGGCAATGTAGCCCTGTACCCAACGTCGCGTAGTAGGGGCCGGGTTTATATAATGCCCTCCGTGTCCTGTCTTGGGGACAGTCCCCATGTTGACTCCAACTCTCCGCCGACGATTTGCGGGGAGGACACCGATGGATGACAGCCGTTGGAACAAATTATGGAGGCATCTGGACTTGCTAGAGGTTGATTGAGAATAATGATCGCGCTGGGTTTCAAGTTGCCAGGAAATGACGAAGGATCGGGAGGCGGAAGAATTTCCTCATGCGGCAGAACACGCTGAAGGATCCTGCACCACGAACTTGAAGGGAAAATCAGCCGATCGCATTTCCCCGCCGCCCGCATTTTGCGGTCTGCAGCAGCGTGTCTTTCCCACTTACCACTCCCTGGATTGCTTGATCATACGGTCCCCTCTCAACTCCCCGCCTCCTATCACGCATCGCATCATTTCCCAGAAACGAACCGTCGATGAATATTCTGAATGGCAGGCGACCAACCAGCGACACCGACCCGCACTGCCAAGCGCGATAGCCACCGATCCCGAAAAGGCTGGTATGCTACTCCACACGTTAACATCCCCATGGGGTGTGAAAGCCTCTAACCTCATTGCAGCCCTGAATGCCGAAGTCGCAAGATCAAGTGTGATGAACAGAGGCCTGAATGCGGACAATGCTTGAAGAGTGGTCGACATTGCCGAATAATTGACAGCTTATTCAAGCCGCATTCCTATACTTTTTTGACAACACCGGCACAGGCGCCGCAAACTAATGCTCGGGTCGGGCCAGATGCATTATCGCCACCCGAAGGGGCGGCACATGAGGGTATGCCCTTTTTGCAGCTCTACACTCGGGTGACTGACTCGGCCGGAACAGCCAAGGATGCTCCAGCGTCCCCGATGCAGCCCACGAATCCTGCGCTCTCACCTAGTACATCGTCACCAAAAAGCCATGGCAGAAGGGTCTCGAATGTGTCCACCATTATTACGACCCTTGACCGGAGTGCCGACTCTTTACTTCCAAGATCGACCGTGAATACGGGTGTCGACCCTGGTCCAGGGAATGACTCGGCCTCGGTCGTCTCTCATCGTTACATCGAGTCAACCACACGAACGTACGCTGCTCCCCTTGGCCAAATCGAAGATAACTATCAAGACCGTTGCGAGATAGCCTTTTTCCTGCGGCATTTTTCGGAAGGGCCGGGGCAGTGGATGGATCTGTGTGGAGACCGATCTTACTTTAGCCTAAAGGTGATACAGCTGTCTCACTGGAGTCCACTGATACGATATGCTGCATGCGCGCTTGGCGCAAAGCAACTCGGCCAGACAAGACATCCTGAGGCACAAATTCGGCAGACGAACACCCAAAAGTTGATGCTCAAGGCTCTTATCGATACCAGGGTTGGGTTCACATGGTATGGGGCCAAATACTACGAGAAGGCTATTCAATTACTCGCGCACCAGATTTCACCCAAGGACAATCTGTCATGTTCTTTATCACCTAACTACATCTACGGAACCGGGGTAACCCCGCAGAATGGCGATTTCGAATTTCCACGGGATCACGATGACACCGCTGCACCGTTTCAAATACTGGCAGCCTGCATATTATGCCAGTATGAGGATGTGAACGCTACGTTTCGAGCCTGGTCTGGGCATCTCGATGGAATCTATCGCCTCCTCCGTCCTCATCTGCCTGATCTTGTATCATTCCAGAGAGCGAAGCATATCCATCAACCAGAAAGAGCAATTGATGCAGTATTCTGGTTCTTCGTTCTTCACGACATGTTAAATGCCTGTAAGATTATATCAAGCCTCTGCTCATGTATATGCTGACGTCCTACAGTCGTAATGCGAAGAAAGACTCGCGTTGACCCTGAAGACCTTATGCTTTGGTGTAAGATGGGTCTCCCTCTCGATAAGGAGGGGAACTTAATCATAGAGTGTGCTGAAAGCCAACGGGAGATCAATCTATTCAAAGGCTTACTTCGAATTATGTGTCAGCTCGTCAACTGTGATTTAAGTGACGCTACCCAGTGGACAAAGCTCAAGGGAAAGTTTGACCGGTGGCAGAACACAGTACCCCAATCCTTTTACATCCCGATTACATGGCCTCCCGTGACCGAGCCCAGCAAGGCCCAGAATGTTGACGCATTCACCCGCGAGATATGGTTCGCTAGTGACATATCGGCTATAACCCTCGCATTCTACCACATGTCCCGCATGATTCTGCTTGTCAACCGTCCAATGAATTTATTCATGAACCAAACGGGAGACCGAGAAGATCTGCTAGCGGCTTGCAATACCCTCCAGCAGGAGCTGCGCGAGCATGCGATGGAAATCATTCCGATCATGCACTCAATGCCGAGCGAAACAGTCCAAAAATATATGCTTCAACCACTATATGTCGCCGGAAGGTGTTTGACGGATGAAAGAGAGCGAAAGAGTCTATTACAGATTCTCCGGAACATGGCGGACGACTTTGGACTCTTTACTGATGATCGCATGAAGGACCTCTGCGAGGAATGGGGTGTGCCATACAATGGTATTGACAGAAAAGATGGCCATGGAATTTTGACATGAAAAAGGGTATTTTACGAGATAGATTGCATTCCTAGGTCCACTGAGTCTGTGTACTACTAACTAAGGACTATTCTGATGAAAGTTAGACCTCTGTCTTGATGTACGGGATTCCTGTCAGCTTGAACGTGCGCTCATTGAGTGCGGGCTCCTGCATTGGCCGCTCCCGACTCTTCGGGCAAGGCTCCCCATCCCGCGTCGCAATATTCGAACCCGCAACATGCACCGCATTTGGCCAATGCGTGGTCCCCAACCGCTCTATACACTGTTAGCCCAGTTCACCCTCTAAACCGGGGTTCAACCACATAGGAAAACTAACTCTCGAAAGCGTCCTTCTTTCTGATAAGATCCTCCTGGCTGGCCTCGTTAACCGGCATATAACAGGTGTAGATCGCCAGCCGATCCGGCTTTCCTGCAGGCGGCAGGTTATAATGCGGCGTCCTGCTATCCCAAATGATCAAGTCGCCAGGCTCACAGCAAACCTTCACCCACTCCAGCCCATGGTCAGCAAGCCACTTCATTCCTTTTTCAGTGTACCCGAACCACTCAGGTGTCCAGGCTGGGATACGTGGCTCGCCAGCCATCTCCGCGTGGAACTGCTTGGAGAGTTTGTGTCCCCCTGGGCAGACGATTAGGCCGCCATCATTGGGCCCGGCGGGGTTGAGATTCACGAGACCTTGCAGGCCTGATCGACATACATCAGAGCTGCTCAAGGAAATAGAGGAAAGGATGGAGGGAACCCACATCTAAACCCGGGCTTAGAAGGATCCTGGTCTTGATGTGGCCAGGGCTTGCTATTTCCAGTCAGTTATCATATCCCACAGAATGGTCCCGGGATATTATGCGTACTTCTCTGGCATATCCTCACGACTGCAATGGAAATAATTGTCAGCAATCGTCCCTTTGTCTAACGACAAGGGGTAAAGAAATAAAGGAGTTCGAACGGCGCATGAGAACGGGGGGAGAGTTACTTCGCAAACTGGACATTCACAACGTCAAAGGACACGATAAGGTCCTTATCATCGTAAACCTTCTCGAAGGCATCGATGACCCCCGGCTCTCCACGAATATCCCAGACCCACTTCTCGTGTGTCACGCCATAGGCCAGAATCATGCCTTTTTCATTGATAACGGGCAGGTTCGCTCTCTTAACTGTGGAAGGGTCGTCACGCTTGTAGCCGAGCTCGCTTTTCATCCGTGTTAGTTATTCCTCTAAGGCCCCCAGTCGCTGGGAATTCGAAGTGAAGACGTACAATCCCTCCAGGTATGAATAGAACTCATCAGCGTACTTCTTTGCACGATCGAGCGGAATCGCGCCCTTGACGACGGCGTATCCATCACGGTTCAGGGCATCGCGGAAGTCACCATAGTTTGTGGAAGACCCGTCTAGGATCATCCGTCCCTTTGGTACCCCAGCGCGGACCGTCAGGCCTGTGGCGGCAGCCTCAGTTGTTGTGGCGGACATTTTGGTCTTTTTTGCAGCGCAACTCTTCTATGTCGATTTGAAGTTCGAAAGGGTATATGGTGGCGCAGTCAACTCAATCTCGGTTCCGGTTGAAGTAGTTTTATCTCGTTGTGTAATGGATTCTGGTCTTCGATTCAATGGACTGATACTCGAGAGACTCCGAAGGGTTGGGGTCCGGAGGGCTCGGGGCCCGCCAATCCTGACCGAGTGGCCGCCGAACAACAGTATCTACGGCAGTTCTAGGTCGGCAAGAAGAAAAGGCCTTTTCGGCCCCACATCTAGCATCCCTTCAGTGATTGACCTCGTCTGACACTTGATGTATCAGAGTGACACAGAATACTTGACGATGGGCTTGAGAATTATCATCGTGGGCGGCGGAATCGCGGGGCTCGTAGCTGTGGGTCGAATCTGGTCACACCTCGTGGCAACACCAACTGACATACTCTCACAGGCCATCGCCCTCCGCAAGGAATATCGAGAGATAACCATCCTCGAACAATCGGCCGTGAGCGCAGAAATCGGTGCGACATCTCGCTTCAGCCAAAAGCGTCAAAGATCGTCGAGCAGCAATGGGGTCTCGAGTCTGCTCTGAAGGACCGAGGCTCCATGATTGATGAAGCATTTGAGGTATATAACCTGGACGGCGAGCTGCAGATGCGAATTCCGCTGGCAACGAAGGAGAAGTATGGCGCAGAGCGGATGATGTATCACCGTGCAGACCTACACGCCGCGTTGAAGGAGCGGGCGACGGGAGCAGAGTACCTCGGTCAGCCCGCAGTGCTAAGGGCATCGAGCCGCGTGGAGCGGTGTGATCCTGAGAAAGGCATTGTAGAGCTTGCTGGTGGGGAGACGTTATCAGCGGGTTTGATTATTGGAGCAGATGCATTAAGAGTGCCATCCGGGAGTATGTCGTGAGTGAGGAGGTTCTAGCTCAGCCAACAGGCTTCTCCGCGTATAGAATGATGATTCCCACAGAAGAGCTCGGGCACCAAGAAGACTTCACAAAGGTGATCGATCCCCGTCGGGGTTGCACAACCGTGGTAATCGGTCGCGACCGCCGACTGATTATGGGGCCAGCAAGGAACGGTATGATTTACAGCATTGTCGCCCTAGTTCACGACGAGAATATGAATGAGGACTCTACGAAGACCAGCTGGACGACAAAAGGTAACCATGACAAGATGATGGCGACATTCGCAGACTTCCCGTCATGGGCCCAGAAACCTCTTCAGCTCGCAAAGACAGCTGCGTCTGAATCTGGACTCGGTCTCTGGCAGCTACGTGACCTGGATCCGTTGCCTACATGGTATCGTGGGAGAGCTATCCTTATCGGGGATGTTGCGCATGTCATGTTGCCGACGCAGGGACAAGGAGCGAGCCAAGCAATTGAGGATGCGGAGGCATTAGGGACGTTTTTCAAGGATTTGGAAGACGGCATGGATAGGTCTTTCTACTCGCTTGAGAGTGTGGAACAGTTAAACGAGGCGGTCTTCAGGTGCCGGTATGAGCGGGCGTCTACTATCCAGGCCTACAGTCGCCAAGCCGCGAAGCCAGCCACGGAGCCAGGGGATCGGAAGGTGAATATGAACCCCGCGGAGTTTATGGATTACAATTGCAACTATCTTGGGGCACTCGAGTGGGCGAGGAAGCAGGAGATGCTGGTTTAGAACTTATGTCTTGCGTCGACCATTCAGCTTTAGAGGCTGAGCATTTTGAACATGTCAATGATTAGAGAAGTACAGCATTTTCCTCTGTAGCTCTCTCTTAATTCACTGCTAGGCCCTGACGGAAGATTTCTTTCGGCGGGTAATCCATGCGGCCTTGGCTTCGCGTGTCGGTTTTTTTTTTTTTTTTTTTTTTTTTTTTGCAACCGATCGCATAAATAGCAGTGTACTTAGCAGCCCATCTTCAATCGGAAATATCCCGACGGGGCCTGTCGATCCCCCGCCCACTCCCCCATTGACCAAGACCCTAGCTTGTCCTTCTGCCAATAGCAGCCAATGCCAGACCGGATGTCAAAGGCATCTAACTGCCGTAGCGCTCAACAATGGCATCATACTCACTCTGCGTAACCAAAACCACGTTTCCATGCTTCAACCCCGCCGGGAAGCCCGTTCGATCCGACGCTGTCCACGCCGCACTTTTAACATCGGTGGTCTCGAAAGGCACGTACTCGACGTAATTATCCAGCAGCAAGTGGTATTTCCCGGCCTCATTGATATCTGGGAATGCAGCGGGGCCTTCGTATACGACTCCATCCTCAATGTACCCAGAGGACCTCGTCCACTCGCCGAATATTCCACTAGTGGTTGTTTCCTGGTAGACGTGGAGGACGTTCTCGTCTTTGAGGAACCGCACATAGTGTCCCTCTTCGCTGAGGGAGAGAAATTCCTGGTCGATTAGAGGGATGTTCTCGCTGTCCAGGGCGACGTAGTCGGCAGGTGGAGCGAAGGTGACAAAGTCGGTGGTCGTTGTGTAGCGAATTCGATCCAGGGTTGCGGTTCCGTTGTGGTTTGTGTCGGCTGTGCCGTAAAGGCGAGAGGCCCAGAATAGATAGTATTGGCTCTCCGTGCTGTTGTAGACGACTGAGGGCGCCCAGGCCATCCCAGCGGTTTCGTCTTCGATGCTGCATGTTCGTGGTTAGAGACTTTATGTGTGAAGGACTAGACCAAAGATAGAAGAGGAGGCAAAATTACATGGCCAGTGTCGGCTCAGACCAATCGACCAGATTCTCAGATCTCCAGATTGTCAGTCCGCGACTCCCACGGCGTGTTGCTTCGTCCCAGGAGAATCCGTCCGCGTTGATATCGAGGTCTGGATGAAGCACATGTTAGTTCCATAGCCATTTCCCGCACAACGGTCGGGACAGGATTTAGGACAAACCGGTCGCAATCACAAAATACTCCGACCTCTGCTCGTTTGTTGTCAGGAAGATGTCTCTGACTGCTTCTGTCCCAACGGTCGAACCAAGTACTGGATCTCCGCCATTAACCGGGGTGAAGGCCAACGGACTGTCGGCTGTCGAGAGGTACCAGAACACCCGAGGGTCTGCGTCAGTGAATGTTGAGAGTAAATACCCGACATATGGGTCATTCTGACGTGGCAGAACAGCGGCAGCTGCCATCGATAGAAGGCCCGTTGCCGAGATGAAAGCGGGGAGGTGCATTTCTAATGTAGGAGATTGTGAGTTGTCAGTCTACTACCAGCCACGGAGGGAGGAACGTTTGTGAATTATATAGGCGGGAGGCCATAGCATTTCTTCAATCCACCAATGTGGGATAGGGCCGGAAAATTGTATCGAGGTATCCTGCGGATAATAGAGATTGCATCATGTTCTCGTCTTCGGAGAGGTGCTCCTGACTCCTCCACCGGAGTTGCGATCAACCAAGGCCACATCCTAGCTCCACCGGAGATGCCGACCGCTGTACTATGCCAGATACCTCTTCTGATATATTGAGTATCGTTGTCCCAGAGGCATGACTGAGCTGTATGAGCAATGGGCTGGAAGTGATCTTTTGTCTCGCAAGCTTTGGATGATGCATGCCGGACTTGGTGTTGTTGTTGGCCGGGGACGCAGGCCCCACCAAACACTTCTAACGCGGGCAAGGCTTGCGCAGACCTATACAAATATACCACGAGCACACACTCTGTATCCATTGTCCCATCCAGACAATCATAATTACCACTAGTTTGTTCACTGGATTATTATCCAGGCCATTTGATACTAAGCGAGGATGTCTAACATCTACCAGTGTCTTGACCTGATTAAGAAACTCGGCGCTGAGTATACAGACGACGACTTTTATAGGCTCTTGGCACGACAACATTCTTCAGGCGCGGATGATGAGCCTCTGGGCGCAGCCCATGATTGGCGAAACAACAATGAACCTTGGATTGTCCTCAATGAAGAGGTTCAAGAACATCGCAGTGAACGGGCCTAGCTACGGAGTGGAATATCAGGACATTAAATTCAAATTCGTCAAGCGTAAGTGATATTGACTACTTGATAGGAGAAGATGCCAGTTACTGATCGCCTGCTAACATCAGAGGAACCGAATAGCCGAGCCACGATTCCTTTGCTAAGTCTTGATTGACCCATTGCGATCGGTCACCTCTGCTTCGTACGGCCCGGTCTTTCAATAGTTTGGTGAATATGCTTTCCGAACCTGCTCGGCCCTGATATTTGTTCAAGGTCGAGACACGCAATGAGCCCGTTTGCTTCCTTAAAGCAATCGAACTCACTATCACTTATTCTATGATTGCAACTATGGCTACTAGGTCTGGTAGCCGAGCTGGTTGCCGTCATGTTCTGGCTGTTGTCGTTCGTTTAATGCGTACCGAGGCTCAGTCTTCTTGCACTCTGGGTACATGAACAAGCCTAGAGTCTAGGTTGCCAAAGGTTCCAGGGTGAAGCGCGGTATAGACCAAAGATTTTATCACAGGACTTCTGTACCAGGAGGGCTATCGAAGTACATCATCCAATTCCACAGCTCTTCCACATTGAATCCCTCAAACGGAAATACCTGGTCAAGTTCGTAGGGGAAATCACCAACGCCAGCCACCGGCCCATCAAGGTACTGGTTAGTAGGAGGGTTCAAAGGAACGTGAGAAGCCAGAGGCTCGTGACCTGGTTGGTCCCATTCGTGGGGCACTCCGAAACCAGTTTTCTCAGAGTTGGACAACGGATGCGAAAAGGACTGGGTCCTTCGGGTAATAGTCGGCTGGGAAGGGCGCTGGCCATTGATGGCCTTCTGGCCCGCGAGATTACGTTCGTGAGCCGGACTGGCTGGTTCGTAAGTCGGCGGAGTCGGTAGTTGAGCCTGCGCGTGTGCACTTCTACCGTGATTGAGAGCCTTCGGAGAAGAGACATACCCGGTGTAACGGTTTTATGTTGCCGCAACGGACTTAGTACCGCTGAGTCTGCAGCTTCCATGTGAGCATCCAGTCGGACCTGGATTTGCTCATAAATTTTCGCCAGACCTTCGATAAATCTCGGATCAATATTGCTCTGTGCCATTCGGGTACTTGAATATGCCAAGCATGCCTTCAATAGCTGCATGTCCATTGCCTGGAGCCGAGATGTTGTATGGTTCATCAGATATATCGCGAGAACTATACACGCGCCACGGATCTGATTACTTGGCAAAGTACTTTGCAAAGCGAAACAATGGAGTCCACGAGCCCGAGACGAGAATCATCAGCTTGATATTCCCTATCATCGTGGGGACATTCACCGCGGCGCTATACGGTGTCGGCGCCGCGAATTCGGAGAAGTATCACTGGTTCGTGTATGCGTGGGCTGTGACCGCGTATTATTTCTGCTTTGTCGGTGCGAATATCGTTGCGATTACCTATCTCTTGGATTCGTACCCGGCTCGTGCTGGCCCGCTGCTCGTTATTATCTGCGCCTTCCGTGGGATTATCTCATTCGGCACGAGCTATGGGACTGCGCCCTTTGTTGAGAGCTATGGGTATGATGGGGCGTTTGGGACGTTTGCGGGGCTCACAGCTGCTATGGGGCTATGTGGGATTCCGGTTTATTTTTGGGGGAAGAAGATTCGAGGGTTTACGGGTCGCTTCCCCAAGGATAAAGTTGTTTGATTCTCTTGAAGTTTATAGTTGTTGTGGGAGGGTTGGGTGCCAAGTTATCGCTGAATTCCGAGGTATTTGTAGGTAGAACTGAAATCAAAGTATTGATCAATACAGGTGACAGAAGGTGTCCTGGTACCCACAGGTTCCACTGTATCTGGTGTTTCGGGTGGCAACATGACAATGCAAGGCATACCTTCAGTAGATCTCATGTTGGATCGACGGCACATTTGGGAAAGAGGCGCAGACATGAAATAGGAGTGCGATTTGGTTAGTCGAGATAGTATTGCAAATAACTAATGGCCTGCTGCAATGTGTTTGCGCGAGCAGTATTTGCAATACTAATTGCCTGCTGCAATGTGCTTAACGGCCCTTGATGCCATGGATATTCTTCTTGCAACTCGGCGAGTGTAGCATTGAGATGGGCAACTGAATGGCGTATGAGGGACTTTTGGCGGCCTTCGAGTTCGTAGCTAGCATCGAACAACATGTGGCCGATCTCCCAGTGACCCAGCTCGGCAGCAAGCGACAAGACCGTTTCCCCGTCCCGGTTTCTTTTGCGTAAGTTGTCGATGTCCAGAATTTCAAGTACACGAGCAACGACCTCTTGTTTACCTGACCTGACTGCATGGTGGAAGAGAGTGTTACGGGCATGATCCAGGATGCCAATAATCACATCCTCTCGCGCTAGAAGCAGATTTGCGCAATCGAGACGGCCGGTGGCAACCGCTATCGCCAACGGTGTCCGCCCGGAATCATCAGTGACGTTTGGGTAGATGCAGGGATGCCTGGCTAAAGCTTCAAATATACCGGGAGTTAAGTTTGGGATGCTAGCTGCAACCCTAAGAGCACTCGCCATATTGTAATACTCATGGATGTTGTGATCATCGAGGAAGGCAGCATGCAAAATGGCCTGTACTGTTCCTAGACTTCCTGATCGGACCGCTCGGTGAAGGGCGGTATCGCCGTTATAATCTTCCTCGTCTATATCAACAACCTTGCGATCGAGCAGAAATCGGGTCATTTCTTCCCTTCCCAGCCCCGCAGCAGTATGTAAGGCTGTCTCGCCGTATTCTCTCTGGTACTCAACTAGCATTGTTGATTTCAACGATAAGATTTCTTCCACATCAGAAACTCGCCCGCGTATCAGATCGTGTCGAAAGACCATGGGCCCCTTGCCTCTCACGTCCGGGTGCGCCATAAGCATTTCAACGATGTTCTCCCGGCCCATCACAGCAGCCACGTCGAGGGCGGTTTGCTCAATAAGTCTTGGCTCGTCCGTACGTAAGGCAAGGTCCAGATTTTTGCTCTTTAGCAGTTCCCAAACCACATCGCCATACCCCCTACCCGCAGCCGCTAGCATCGGTGTCCTATCCCAGCAATCAAACCGATAGGTCTTCACACCTTTGGCGACGAGTATACGAACAACATCAGCATGTCCCGCGCCAGCCGCCAGGGAGACCGCAGTATTAGAGCCGTCGTCCTCGCGATCGACATCAACACCGAGGTCAACAAGGTATTGCACCAAGCGAGTATGGCCACCGAGAGCGGCATAGTGAATGGCATTCCCGCCGGTTTCCGGAGCCACAATGTGTGGGTCGGCTCCCTGTTCAATCAAGAACCTGACAGCGGCTTCCGCTCCGTTCAGTGCGCCGGTAATTAGCGGAGGACAGAGCCATTTCCCCTTATCGTTATGATGCCGATTTATATCGAGACCGAGAGCAATGAATTTTTTCATGTCATTGATTCGCCCAAGATAGGCAGCTGCCATCAGTGCAGCATATTGCCAATCTTGATCGCCAATGTCATTCTCGTCGAAGGCGTCATGAGGTTCTTCCAGGTAATCACACAGGTAATCGAAAGCGATATCTTCTCCAGTAAGTGCTACATAGACTGCTACCAGGGCATTGGAGTACGATTTCTGTAGCTCGTCTGCACTGCCCTCGGAACCACTAGTGCAGAGGACTTCCGCCGCACACGATCCGCCCTTGATAATTGTGTTGATGAGGAGAAATCGACTCTCTTCGCCCTGGACCAGAGGCATGAGTAGTCGTCTTCCCATTGCCATAGTCGATGCAGTTGGTGTTCCATAACATATAGGTATCCACTGGTCAACTTCGTCTCTTTTGATAGCGGCGCGAAACTGGGCAATCACGAAATCGTCAAAGAGTCCTGCAGCATGGTGTCAGACTTTCCAAGTTGAATTTCCCAGGGCTGGTGGATAATTCTACTGTTAACCAGACGGAGGCTGAGAAACCATGCTAGATCATCACGTGCCAATTTCAGTTTTCCTTGCGCTTTCCAAGATGAGCCCCATCGCCAGCTGGGGGTGACTCGCTCGAGAATATCATAGATAATCTCCAGGGGTATTGTGCAAACAGCCATGCTCACCCAGGCAGTGTGAATTAGCGAGTATTTGCTGGGGCGTGGATGTGATTTCTGTGTTGCTTGTTGATGGAGGTGTAGCGTGGAGAGCAAAACACAAGACGCGTGAGACGCAAGTCCCAGAGAGCGCACGTGATTTAGAACTATCCCCAAATGTACAGCAACACAGGACACCTAATTGCTACAGCTTTCGTACCATTTGCTGCATGGATCGGGAAAGCAATTATTCATCCAGGGATACGTGGTTAGCAGCAACTTGACTCGTCTTGCCGTGCCTGGCTCAGAGCCGGACCGATCTATAGACCTTCCCGTTTGGGAACAGGAGTATAGCAGCCCCCGTGCGCCTTCCTTGATCCCAAGATCAGTAAAATATACTAATATTCCATATTCTAAGGTCATGTATGCCCCATATCTCACATTGCCACTCATTCATTCCACCGCAACTATTATCCATCGTGACGCTCATGTTCGCATCACCCGCAAACGATCTCGAACCATCCTCTGACGCGCCTGATGGCAGCACCGACGAATCTACCCCCCGAGCACGTCCTACTCCACCACCTACCCGTAAAGCTCCAAGAGATCTCACCATACCTGCGCTCATCGGGCCGCTCTCGACGCAATCCCCACCGGCCCCTCGGCCTCGCCAGTTCCTCAGCCTCTACCCTGCGCCCGACCCTACTATGTAAGCCTTCAAGGCTCAGCATGAGCCCTAATTTTTTCATCCTCCAGTTTCTGTGAGACTGACCATTTGCAAAAACAGCAGTATGACCAAAAAGCTCGACCAGGACGGATGTTTCTTCTTTGAGAGAGTGATGAGGTGCCCGGACTGCGCGGCAGGATTGATTTTCAACACATTTGAGCAGTATAGATGTCATTGGATAATCTTTCACCAGGCCCGAGTTTATAAATGTGATTATGGAGGCTGCGACGAGAAGGCACAACGTGCAGGGGACTTGTGTATGGAACATACGCTTAGAGAACAGAGCGCGACACCGCCAGACGCGTCTGGCGCTGACTCTGGGTAGACTACGAGAGGTAATCCTGGGGTTTATCAAAAATGTGTACGACTACTCCGCCCGAACATTCGGAGTATGCAAGTCGCTGATTAGGCCCATCGATACAACCACCCGAATATATATACTGATAGAATGTCCAATCTTCCTGCCACGCGTGTCTTTTGTGGGGCTCTTGAACCAGTAGCTGGTACCCATGCGAGCTCAGATTCGCAAATCCGCATCCGTCCGTTCCATATGGGCAAACTGAGTGGGCAGCTTGGTGGTACTGGAGAAGGGGTCGTCCACCGCTGCCCCCCACCCTAGTAAGAACTGCATATTTTCGGGATCGTGGGTGGCCAACCGGACGAGAGCAGACATCTGCATGACTAGGCTCTGGCCATGGAAATTCGCGCGCAGAACGCGCCTGTGTGAGAGACCGACGAACAAGACGAGCAATACCTAGGACGAAAACAAGCAAGATATCTGTCAGCGCCAGAGCCCTAGAGCTAATGGAAGAGCAATTCAGTATAGGTCTATCGGGATGATAACGTGCTTGTGAAGGTCCACCATGTTCATGGTTTCGCCCATTATTCCCAGGATGGCCAGTATCTGGGAACGCAAAGGCCGCTGCTCGACAGCTGAAGAGTCGACATTACAGACTTGAAAAGAGGCTTCTTACCCTCATATCTTGCCCATCCATCCTCATACCTCCAATCAGAGATGCCACCGGCTATCGCGTTATGTTTACAGTTTATTTTCCTGTAATAGAGGTCTTAAGAATAGAATAGAACTCCAATGGCTATTAGTGAGAAATAGTGTACTTATAGCCAGCTGCTACAGCCACATTAACTAGTAAGTAAAATGGCCTTCAAGCGCACCTTAATAAGTTCCTGCTTAAGTGACTACTTGAGTGACTACATACCTGGAAACGCTGCTTAAATGTTGAGGTAATTAGTGTGGCTTGGTATGCGTATATATAACGACCCCTTAGATATTTTAGCGCCCGACCAGAGCAAACTTCACCCCAATCAACATAGACAGTCTTTTTTTTTTTTTTTTTTGCTCTTCACAAAATATGTCATGGTATAACCTTCTTGTAACATGTAGATAGCCAGAATAACCCCATTCCATGGTTTTACTGGGCTGCACAGCTAACATCATCACCTTGCACTAAGCAAGGTAGCATTATAATAATCCATGTACCCAAACAAATCTATGGCCAATCAATGCAAAGTCGTAAAATCCAATATTTATGATTCATTATTAAAAGCGATATATACCCATGTTCCCACTAGTTCCTGCTCAGTCCATGTACGCCACTTACTGTGCCATGAAATAACCCTGTAATGTTCAAGAAGATGATTGAATGAATATGATCGCCAAATAACTTCGACACGGGTGCCCCAGGTCTACGCCTTGCCGTCACTCGACTGAATTGCTCGCTCAGCTGAGTCTAAATGCCAGCGACAGATCGTCAACATCGACGCCAACTGACTTGCCTGCTGCCCTGGTAAGCTGCTATTGAATTGTACTAAATCCGAAATGAATTTGAATGAGTCGTGCAGTATTCTTAGATCGGCCTGAGCGCTTGAACCCCATGGTTCGTTCAGAACGTGCATTGTAAGCGTGACGAAGGAGGCAAAGACGGAGTTTAGGACACTTCTATACGTTGTCAGCACTGGGATTAGAGGAAACGGGAGCCTGAATGGAGCTTACCGAATACCGACTGGCGTATAAACTGGGACATAACGCATGAGGCGAAGCGCTTTTCGAGCGGAGCGTGCGCAAGCTGCGAGGGGTATTATTTGAGAACTTGGAGAATCCGCGTGAGCGAGATATTCTGCTCTGTATAAGGTAATGATAGTATGGTGATAATTAAGGAGAAGAAGGACGATTGAGAGCCTGGAGAAAGAGGACTCTCCCATAACATCCAGCGAAGCTTCGCATTCTGGATGGACGGACCTCCGCCAGGCGCGGAGTTGTGATGAGAGATCTTCGACTATAGACGGCTCGTAGCGTGCATTGGTTGAATAGAGCAATTTGAAGATGCGGGCTCTAATGACAGCAAGCTGGCAGAGGTGTTGACCGAAGGGAAGCCGGAACCCATTCGGTAGTCTGATGGTTCCTGCCTGGTCGGTTCCAGAATGCGGCATGTCAATGTCAAAGCAGCTATCATCCTCGCAGGGCGCGAGGCCCTGAATAAAGGAGGTCCTAAATGCGTTAGATAGGTGAGCAAGCAGATTGAGGCATCATATACATCTTGTCCAGCACATAGCCAATCCAAAAAACACGCGCTCTCCGTTCTTGAACTACACCTCCACCTCGAAATGGCTGCGCGTGTTCGACCCCGAGTGTTCGGGCTTTTCGGATGGCAACACCGAGCAGACCGTGGGATAACGGATACTCAAGGCTGCAGGTAATAAGGAGTACCTGAATTCGTTAACCATGTCCCTTTGCAAGGCAAAGGTCTTTGGTACAAACCATGCCCAATAAAGCTTCCACATCGGCCAATGTTGGGGACTTGAAAATCAGTCTTGGGATCGTGTCAAGGGCGTTCTTGATGTATCCGTCGCATTTTCGTTTATTCTCCTCCAACTGCGGAGACTGCAAAACCTGGTACTTATAGCCTAGCGCCAGGACAATATTTAAGGATGCCCAAGCTGGTAGGTTCTCACGGATTCGCGGATCGAGATACGTTCGTTCCGTTAGCCAGTCGTCAATATATTCTCGAAAGAGGGGAAAGGCGACATGGATTGAGTCGGAAAACATGAGAATCATCTGCAAGATTTCTCCCTCACTTGGTAACGGTACGAACTCTCGCGGTAGAGCTGTAGTTCCAAGAATGTCATTTTCACAGGGGCCGGTGTCGACTTTGGCAATACAGGAGAGGGCAAACTCGATGTTGTTGCGAAAATCATTGTCGCCGATATTTGACATCAGGCGATGGTCGTTGAGCAGCTCGCTGGCCCGCGCTGTCTGGATGAGTGGGGTTTCTACGTAGAGGGAAGGGACCTTGGGCGCCTACTGTTACCGTATATCCAGTCATATAAGACGGTCTTAGACCACTGCCTGCCGGAAATGAATGTTGAAGCGTCTGATTCAGGCGCAAGTAGAGAGACGTGTGGTTGTTGTCGTGGTGTGGAGTGCTTTGTTGTCGCTCGAGGTGTGATGATGCAGGCGATACCTCGCACTTCGCAGGCAATACATGACGGGGAGCCGTCGGTCTTCTCGCACCTGTTCTTGCCCCGTCTGCAATGATCACATGCCTGGAGAACATGTCAGCAGATGTATCGGACCATCACACTCGGAGCACGCACTTTTCGCATTCGAATCCGAGACCATTTTGGTCTATCGGCGGTTAGGGACGACTCCATCGATATTTGTTGGCAATAATGCAAGTCAAGAGAGAACCCGAAGGCGCAGAACAGGAAGGAAAGAGTCGAGCACCGGGATCCCGACCGAGCGCAAGTTGTGTCGCCTTGTGCCTTCAAAAGATGAGCAAAGCTGAATCAACAGTGGAGCAGAAATCAGCCCATGTGATGCTTTCTATTGGCTGAATCTTTGATTGCTGTCCCCACCTGCCGGCATTTATCCGGACAAGCACTGCACAACACCAGTAATGCAGGATTGCTGGACACTGTACAGGGCTGTGCATAACTCGACCATCTAGTGGAGCGTCGACGGATCGTTATCTGGGGAAGATTTCGGGCACTTGTGCACTTGCAACCGGTGTTATCGGTTGTTGGCCATCGACCCGGTCCGGCCACCACTACACCACATAGAGTGCCATCTTGGTCACGGACGCCCCCTACATAAAATGTCAGCCTGTCCTGTATCGTATTTTTTTCTTCTTTCTTCCGAATCCTGATTATCCTTCTTTTAATCCCCTCCTAGCAATAGATCTTCGTTGCCAATTCCGCCACACCTTGTCAGCGAATCTTTTCTTTTGCTTTTTCTTTTGTACAATTTCTTAATATCCCACTGCCCTATGGACAAGCCGAGGCATACTCCCGACGGCAGCATGTCAACCATAGTCGCCAACGATAGCTCATCACCCGATGAGCGCGATATTGAAAAGCAAGCCGATGCTAGCGGGCCTAGCAGTCGTCCCGTGCCGGAGGACCGCGATGTTGAGAAGCAAGCCGATGCCGACGAGCCTGACACTGATTTGCATACCCAAAAACAGTCGTTCCCCGTAACTGACCTTGATCGCGGCATTGTCGGATGGGAGGGACAAGACGACCCCAACAATCCTCAGAACTTCGCCTCTGGTAAGAAATGGGGACTGCTCGGCCTGATCAGTGCATTCACCCTCATATCACCCCTCGCATCGAGCATGTTCGCGCCTGCGGTCTCGTACATGGCCGCCGATTTTCGCGAAACAAACGAGACAATCCTTTCCTTCACAGTCAGTGTATTCCTGCTAGGCTATACGGTACGTTTATCCACTTTGATTAATTCTGCCGCACAGGCTTGCAGAGGATTGTGAAAGCATTATTGTGGCTGACGACAAGTTGATTCGCAGTTTGGCCCCTGCTTTCTCGCGCCGCTGAGTGAGATATACGGACGCCGCGTCGTCTTAAGCTCGGCAAATTGGTTCTTCGTTGTGTGGCAGATCGGCTGTGCGCTTGCGCAAAACATTGAGACCGAAATTATATGCCGTTTCTTCGCAGGCATTGGAGGAGCAGGCTGCATTACTCTAGGGGCCGGAGTCATTGCGGACATGTTCCCAGTCGAGCAAAGAGGCAAGGCGACTGCTATTTGGGGGCTTGGTCCTCTTATGGGACCAGTGATTGGTCCAATCGCAGGAGGCTTTATTGGCGAGAATGCAGGCTGGCGCTGGGCTTTCTGGATCTTGCTGATTGCCAGTGGAGTATTGGCCGCAGCCATCGAAGTGCTTAACCGGGAGACGTGCGCACCGGTGCTTATTAGATGGAAGGTTGAGAAGGTGGCAAAAGAGACTGGCCGGACTGACTTGTGCAGTGCATACGATTACCAGAGTGGAAAGGAGGGCTCTGGACCGGTTCCTGTAGAACAGGCTCTGAAACTCGGGCTCTTACGACCGCTGCTTCTCCTCGGCAAGTCAGCTATTATCTTGCTTCTTGCAACTTACATGGTGAGCTTCACGTCTTATCGACCTAATTTCATGCGAGTTTGCTAATAATTTCCTACTCGGATACAGGCATTTGTTTATGGTCTTCTGTATTTGTTCTTCACGACCATTTCATCGGTCTTTACCTCACACTACGGCTTCTCCACCGGGTTGTCCGGGCTCGCCTACTTAGGCATCGGCATGGGCTTCGTCGTCGGCCTTGCATTAATGGGCTTCACCAACGATCGCATGCTCGTCAAGGCAACAGCGAAGAATGGCGGCAAATTTGAACCCGAGATGCGGTTGCCGCTCATGATCGTCTTCTCAAGCACCCTCCCGATATCATTCTTCTGGTACGGTTGGACAGTCGAAAAGCACGTGCATTGGATTGTGCCCATTATTGGAATGTTCCCCTTCGGAGTCTCCATGATGGGCGTGTACATGCCGATTCAAACATATGTTATTGATTGCTACCCCAAGTATGCAGCCTCTGCCAACGCCGCCTTGACCGCTTCGAGGTCGCTGGTTGGCGCACTCCTGCCACTTGCGGGGCCTAGGATGTTCGAGGTCCTTGGTCTGGGGTGGGGAAATTCGCTCTTGGGTTTCTTGGCTCTTGCATTTGTTCCAGTCCCGATCCTCTTCACTCGATACGGAAAGACTATTCGTGAGAGATGGCCTGTGGATCTGGAAGGGAAGAAGGCTTGATATATTGCACTGTTTTGAGGCCGGTGAGAGACACCAGTACATTCGACACTCATCGTTATCATCATCATTACTCTTGGAGTTGGGATAGATCGGCTTGCTTCCAATTATTTGACTTTTAGTATATAATCCCCTCAACTTGCATCGCATATAGATACCGATATGTCCTCTTTCATTAATAAATTCCCTCTTCGTTCTCTGATTCAAACGCGCATGCCCATAACATATGACTTCCTCGGATTGCGCTACTCGCAAAATCTGGATCATGATGATAATACCTGCGGCGAACCGTCGCGCGGGACCTACCGAAGCATGCTCGCCACCTGCACCCGTGCTTTGATCTAGAATCTTAACACAATATACACCATTCATGAGACGGCTAGCATGGCTGCAAGACTAGCGAACGTGATGTATGTTTCTAAGTTTCATTTATTTAGAGATGATGTCAGATCACGACGGTAGATCGGGAGTCGAGTTACCTACCACCTTCCCTCGCTACGGGACCAGATGCCACAATGATAATATCAATGCTATCCACTCAGTCGCCCAGCAGACGAGAATATAGAGAAGGAGGAATAATAGCCGATTGGCCTTAACAAAAAGGGGCGAGCCTAAATCCGTATAGCAGGCGCTTTCCTCTGCTACTATCCAGACAAAACAATGATACATATGTACTTGATTTTCTAGGACCGTCGATGGTTTTCCCTTTCCGTTTTAGTGCTCACCCCTCGCCGCTTTTTGCTCACTGAGTAGATCTGAGCACGCCCTGAGCAGCCTGAGACGATCACTGAGCACAGGGTGAGCGGAAGGCTGAGCGGAAGGCTGAGCGGAAGGCTGAGCGCGCTGAGCAATTTACCTGAATAAAATGCACCCCAACTAATAATTTGCCCCCTTTGCGCGTTTCTCCACTCGCAGTCTACTTTTGCCCGCCATACTCCCTGCAAGACTGGCACTGCCATCAAGAAAGAGATGAATAGGTCAAGCTTCTATTCTTTCTGATGCCCGGGGCCTATTTCCCCAGTAGGACTCTACTGTAGTTCCTCCCGCTGCGCCAACATGCCAAGACATTTTGTTGGGCTTTCTGAGTCGAACGACAGCACAAGTTCAGATGTTCATAGGAACAGCTCTGGATATCCCAAGTGTCAAATGTTCCTCAGAACGCCAAACAGTGCTAGTCCATTGACACATTTTATGACTTCCATGTTGGATACCTAACGGGTAGAATGACATGCCAATCTTTCCCCACCAAAATACGTAACGCTGAAGATTAACATTCCCAAGTGAATCAATATGGTCCAAAAATTAGGACGTAGCGCTGATTGGTTGTGACAGTCATAGTCTGGAGGGCTTGATATCTACAGTATAGAGGGACACTCGTCCTAATCCGTGTAAATGCCCCCTTGAGGCTCTATTCTTAGTTGTCCGAAGTATCGGCTTAAGCATAGGACAATGTCCCAGCAACATGTAGGCATAGTTGGTGTGACGGTCGATACGTCGTACATGTGTAAGAAGACGTATACTTAAGCTAGCACGGAAGTCGCTAGTGTGATATTAGAGCTTATACATGGTAGTAGAGAGGAGTCGTAGATCTTAGGAAGCCAAACCTGGCTCTTGGGATAATTGTGGGTCCCCAGAATCTCGAACGTTCTTGTGAGACCCACTGGCTACGTTCGTTCAGTAACATCATGAAATAGAAGACCATACCTTGAGGCTATTTAAGCTTGCAAACGGTCTCCCACCTGGCAACCTTCGTCACATACTCTTAACTGTAGGGTGCTCGATTACTTCCAGTTCCTCCTTTAATCGGACCGTCGAATGAGCAAAGAAATTTCTCGAGGAATATATTGGAAACAGGCCCTGCAGATGCGATGCCTCTGATACCTGATTGGAGCCTCCTTGTTTCTTAGATGAGTTCAACACAAAGATGCCGTCCAATACCAATGATGTATGACTGGACCCGGATATGGGTAATGCCGCGGTGTCCCAGTCCGGGAAGATGGAAATGACCTTCAGTTTGATCAGGTTCACAGTGACCGAATTTGCACTTCGCGCCCTGTTTAGTAAACAGCTTAGAACGGCTGCAGACTGTGAAGACCTGCATCGCCAGCGAAAGCTCAAGGAGTTAGATCAGCTCAAGAAACGGTTAGAGTATTGCTACTTGTCACGCTGTGACGAGAGCATTCTTTTTGATTTTGTTGTTGCAGAATCAACACGCTTGGTCTTGGCCAAGATTGGGATGTACTTACGCAGGCCGCCTCTAACCGAACACAACTCCGTGCGGCCATTTGAGCCAACTTGTTGGAAGAAGTGCGTTGACATTCTTGGCCATGCATATTGCCTTCGCCGGTACGAGAAGGAGGCCAAGTGGCTCTGGCTATTTCAAACATACGTCGAATGGGATGCGCTGGCATATCTCCTCTATCTATGCTTCAATTAATGTGAAAGGGGAGCCGAATTGGCATGGAACACAGCTGGAGACGTTTATCAATATTGGAGAGAAGATTCCAATGTGTACCGAGACGGTCGCTGGCGACAAATTGAATCCCTATGGGCAGGAGCGCAATCTAGACGCAAAAGAGACCATATGGTCTCGTGGCACTCGGAGCTATGCAGTTCAGGTCAAAATCCAGGTTCCACGGATGCTACCAATGAATTCTCATGTCTAAATCAGTCAACATACATGTAACGACTCAACCATACGTCTTCGACAACCAATGGTAAGCCACAAGACTTCAGATGGGAAAGAAATCACCGGCCTTCGGATTCCCCGCCTACCAACACTGCGCCAACGGCCGATACTTCTCTCGGAACCGACCAGCAGCTACTGTGGTGCTGAAGACGTTCCTACCAATGGTGCAAGGTGTAGGTAGAGTGCTTTATTGCTCGAGCGATATTTCAATTTCCTGGACAGGCACAGCGATGTTCTTAGTACGTCAATCTAGTCGTGATGAAGAACGCCTTCTATCCTCCAACCATGACTATTGCTGTATCTAAAGCAGTTACCTTCCCCGTCATTGGACTTTAAGAAGCGTTATACGTAGTGATTATCTGTTCAAACTTCTGGGCAGCAGAGCTTGCAGAACGGTTTGAGAATTTACGGAGGGGAATATTTGCGCTTTACGGGCCGAAAGAAATGCCATTCTGTCGCCTACAGTGTCAAGTCCTGCCTCGACGAGACCTGCCTCCTAATTTCCATGACAGTCGTCCTCATAGTATTTGACGCCCCCCAGAACACTTCCCTTCAGTACGTATTGAAGGTGAATAAATTTTGCCACGCCCTGCTTGAATCAAAATCCCAGAGCTTGATCCGCTCTGTGAAGATCTTCGACACCGTGGCTCTGCAAAAACGTTCTAAGTGCCACCGGCTGAATGTGAGGGTATCGGCCATTGTCCAAATCAGTTCCCAGGTATGCATCCCCGCATATACACCAAAACTCAAAGCACCTGCATGAGTTAGTAAAACATCTATGAAACAGGGTTCATGTCAACCGGGGACCCACCTTGGAGCCCAAGCGGCCAAGTCGGTTAGTTTCTCGTCGAAGGCATCGTGGACTGACTTGTAAAGACCTTCAATCGACCCCTGTCGTTGGAGATGTAAGTGAACGTCATACGCGTCTTCGAAAATTTCTCGGATTTCGAACACGCTTTTCCGGTCACCCACAACTATGCTTGTCAATCCATGTCCTTTATTATCGTTCACGGGAAGGTGAACTCACAGCGCAAAACCCCGATAGCGTTCCCGTCAAGGGAGACCGCCGCCGTGTAGGCCGCCGCTGTACCATAGGTCGTGAGCTCCCACTTCTCATTTCCACTTCCCCAGAACGCAATTGTCACGTCATCGGGCTTCTAGAGTCCAAAGTATTCACTCCAGAACGTTTCCATCAAGGCGCCCGTGAGGATATGTACGCCTTTCACCCGCTTCGTTTGCAAGTATTCCTTGATAGCACGAGCCGATTCTTTCGGATATAGGGCTCCTGCCGGGATCTTCGTGTAATCCACAGCAAAGTCACTAGCCACGTATCTAGGAACTCCTTCGTCTTCGCATGCGTCAATCAGGACCTTCTGCCCCTCGGTCATGAGCTCTGCATCACCGAAATAGCAACAGATAACCACATCAGAGCCGCGCACAAATCGTCGTGCGGCACCCCTGTCATCGTATTCACCTCTGGTCACGTCAATATTCGATTCTGATATGATGGACTGCGGAAGTTTCTTCGGGTTTCGGCAATATCCGCGAATAGTAACGTCGTCGTAGGCGAGTAGGGCCTTTGCCACACACTGAGCGAATTTGCCTGTCAAGCCCGCGATGCCCACTGTAGTTGGCATTCTTCCCCAGTATCCTTTCAGGTAGACAACCTAGTAACGCTTGTAAGCCCTGTGGTAAACCCTTGATGGGCAGGGAAACTGTATTCAGCGCTCCTGCCGAGATATATTTGTGGTTCCTGTTATACGAAATTTGGAGGCGAATACCCGCGGACCCATTACTTCGCGGCCAGTCTAGCCTGCTTGCGGATTAATAATGAACGGGACTTGTGATTCGGAGAAATCGGACTTAACTATTTTGTCCCGCATTATAGGCAGTCCGTAACTCCATATTGACGTGTCCGTCTGGGTACGCTACTATCACTTAACAGACCCCAACAACTGGACTGTAAACGTGGCCAACCATCCTTTTCTTCTGACAAATACGATATTGTACTTTCTTTCTTGGGTTTGATTTCTTTCGGGAAGGTCTTTGACAGGGACTGAGGAGCCATTGAATGGGCCACGCATGGGTACGACAAATATCGCACACTAGGCTTCGACTCAGCATCCAAGAGAACCGGGAAGAACAAGTCGGAAGGGCAGTCAATATCGGATCCCTAACAAAGGTATTATTCAGACACCCAGTAATAATATACTGTAAGCTAGGGTTTTATACGCATGGCTCTGCGTGCCATCACCGTCGCCAGCCAACGCGCCAGAATCACCCTTACCCACCATACGTGGTATAGTTCCAACATCCTGGGATATATATACGAAGTAACCCCAAAGGTAGTTCAATGACCGACCTCTTCGTGACGCCAGTAGCGCTTCGTATTCAGGGGCTGCTACTATTCTCGAAGCCCATTCCTTGATGGATTACGCTGTATGAAGCACGATGCCCGAATTTGAAGTGGATCGAATCAGCATCGGAGATTTGACTTGTGGCATAAGCTTTATCTCCATCACATTTCGCCTGGGACCGACGATGTGTGAAAGGTAGGTCACCTGGGTGGGGCATGTCAGTAGGTTGCATAAGCGTCCACCATAGTTGAACTTAAAAACTTTAATCAAATCTTCCACAAAATTCTTTGTGGACCGCCCGGCGAACGTATGTCACATCTGAGGGCCCAATCTGACTTACTCCTCTAGTTTAAGTTTTCTCATCCCTAGATTTTCCTAACTGCCGGCGGATTTGTAAGGGAGCTACGCACAGGTACAACTCGACAAGCTGGATTTCCACACCCTGGCCTCACTAGCCAGGCCACTCGTTAATTATTAGCCACGGATAGCAAGTTAAGGTCCCATGGGCGTGGTAACCAGAGTCCATCAACCTCTTAACAAGTGGGCCACTTAAACCTGATATCTTATTTCCGGCCACATGTGTTAACTACGCTCAGGAACCGACAATAGCGATGAAAAGATCTACTTGAATCTGGCAGAACCATCCTCGCTGATTAAATATAACCATATAGACCCATCTCTCCATTGAAAATATTTGACGCACATTCTTAGATATATAGTTGCCTTGCGGATGTCAACGATGCGGACTCAACGATTTCAGTGTCTATTTCCATTACGAAATCCGTTTTCCCCTTTTGAACACCGTACCTGTCCAAGACTGAATCGGTCTGCAGGATACCCATATCCATGTCCGGCCTCTTCCGGGATGCCCCTGCCGGGCAGCTACTTCGCTGGATGACAGGAAAGCGGATGTTAAAATATCCCGAGGAAATACACGATTTTGCCCTTCTTGGCCGATCGCCTGTCTACTGTATCATAATGCTTTTGTTTGTGGCTATCCCGATTCCTCTTCCCCGGTGAACAACCTCGCTGGGCTCCTAGTTCTTCGCTTCCTGCAGGGATTTTCGGCAGCCCCTGCCTTGCAACTGGCGGCGCCACGATGCAGGATCTATATTCACCTTTGTACCTCCCGTTCGCTCTCAGTGTGTGGGTGACAGCAGCATATTGCGGCCCTGCCGTTGGCCATTTCCCTGGGGGCCATATGTTGATTGAAGTTTTGAAGCTTTTAATATGAATTAGCCAATTCCGCGCAGAAACGAAGTAGGTGGGACCGTATCTGCGAGTTTAACGGGAAATAACCCAGAAGTCCTCCTCTACAAACACCGTGGCACGCTAATGCAATCTACTGACGCTGGGTGGGTCCTGGGGACGCTAGCATGCAGCCAAAACAAAAAGGGACTCAACCCAGGGCTTATCAAGCTGGAGGGAGATATGACAATCCTTCTGTATTTCCTTAAATATCTACAGTGACATCATCTTGCCCCGCCGGACCATGAATGATGTAGAGATATAGAAGAAAGACGTAACTGAAAACCGCGTTGCTTACTCAGCGATCCACTCCAGTGACACCATAGTATTGTTGGTGAATCATCAGTACCAACTAGCCTACAACGTTATGACAACCTTTTTGGCTGACACACCGGCTTTCTGCACCTCGAGGCCATGTTGGATGTTCTTCAGTCCGTGCCCAACAACCACTGGATCAGGCTTTGCCTTTAGCTGTCCAGTGGCAAGTGCATTTGGTACGAAGGTGGCCCAAATAGCCTCCCCGATATTCTCATGTGGGGGGTATGCGATACCGTATGACGACACTGAGAGAAATGTTAGCTGGATATTTCAAGAATGTGGCAGGGAAAAATACACACCATATTTTGGGCTGAACAATGGCGTAGGCTTATCACAAGGGTGCACACTGACCGCTGGAATGCGCCTCTGAAGCCGCTCAGCTATAGCAGCAAGTGGGCTGAAGCTTGCCTCTTCGCCAATAGCATCATATATGCCACATAATTCCAGGTGCTCAAGTTTCGCAGTCAGATCTCCCGTGAGGGTTGTCGACCGGTAGTCAAATATGTCACTCGCTCCTAGGGACCTGACGAACTCATAGTTTTGGGGAGACGCGGTGGTAACCACGCGCAAGCCAGAGGCAACAGCGAGTTGGATGGCCATTGCACCTACCGAGGAAGCACCACCCCAGACGAGCAGCGTCTTTCCCTTTGGCTCAATCCTAGGTGATGGTAGGGGGAGATTGAGATACTCTGGCAAATAAAGACCTGCAGCACTGGTGGATATAGCCAGTGGCAAGACTGCTCCCTGTTCGAAACTTATATGCGGAGGGATAGGAGCCGCAAGGCGCTGGGAACCCAGAGAAAGTAGCTGATACGCTGCGTGAGCAGGGTTGCCCGATTTTGGGCTATGTAGATGTCTAGTAGATCAGTTAGTCGGAGGAACGGCGGTTGTACTTGGCAGTCCAAAGGTTCGCGTACGCAATCACACGCTGGCCCTTCTTGAATCGGGTGACGCCTTCACCAACTTCCTCCACTACCCCTGCTGCATCTCTACCAAGAATGAAAGGATATGAGTTCAGATAGCGACCCGATTCCCTACAGTCGTGTCAGTGAGGTGGATAAAAGAGACCGGGCAAATACGACGTACTGGATCTTCCAGTCCACGGGGTTCTTGTCAAAGTCGTCACTTGTTAGCCACAAACAACTTCACCCGTAGAAGGCAAATAACTACCCACCACTGCCACGGCATGATTTTTAATAAGGATCTCTCCCGGTCCGGGCTTATAGAGCGGGGCGTTGCCAATCATGAAGGGCTTTGATCGGGCAGCAACAATCCAGGCGGCACGATTCTGGTTCATAATGTGACCGGGAAAGTTCGCGGAGAGGGGTTCGAGCAATGCGAGAAGAGAACTTCGTTAAGAGCAGAGGCATGTCCTGAGGTTGGGGGATAGTAACCTTGTTATGATAACCTGTCTATACTTAGTCGGGTTACTGGCCTAGCTCGTCTTCCCTTTATTGATAGAGTTTATTCTTCCAGGGGTTGGGTAACCGTAAAGGTCGCCAGGGAGGCGTATCGACTGTTTCAGAAGGGCACGAAAGGATGACGCGATTATATATCTTTGTGTAACATGGTGTATAATGGAATATAATAACGCCTTCTATTTATTCTTTGAATGGCGACATACGCAGAGGTGACGGAAAACCAAATACTTGCATTGTTGTGGAGACTAAAGTAAGAGAGACCCAGCATTAGTGCTGATACAGGCGCCTGTAGCGTTTGTGTCCTTCATAAAATAGACATAGGCTTCAGCAACTTCTTCGACTGTGCCCACTTTCCCCAAAGTGGTGCCGTCTTTCATATTGTCAGGCACTCCGTCAGACCCCCAAAGAGGCGTAGCAACGACCCCTGGACTCACTAAATTGACCCTGAGAGGTTTGAGATCCAAGGCAAGATTCCGCGTGATCCCGTGGAGTCCTGTGAGGTATCCCGCAATCAACGACCAATTGGGGAATGGCTTTTCCGAGCCGGACCCCGTTGTAAATGTGAGAGACGACTTAGGTCCGGCTTTGACGAACCGCGGTGCCAGCTTAGCTAGCAGAAGCGGAACAGCAAATCGAACATGGCCTGCCCGACGGATGATATCAAGATTGATTGTCTCCAGAGGTTGGATCGGAAGAGCATCGCCTGCAGTGAAAACGATATGGTCGAGTGAACCAATATCGGAAAGGAGTCGCTCGAGGTTTTGTTCGACGTCTTCGCCCGCAAGATCGCAGACATGCGCAGCAATTTTCGCATTGGGAAACACATTTTTCAACAATTCCGCACTCCTCCTCACGCGGGATGCATTGGAAGACGCTATGTGGACGATTGCGCCCTCCAAAAGGCACTTTTCTGCCACACCGTAACCGATTCCAGACGAACCGCCAATAACAAGTACCGTGGATGCTTTGATGGATGGCATGGTGAAGTCTTCGTCTACCTCCGGCTGTCGACAAAGCGTGATCAGTTGAGATGAACCAAGGACAACCCCTATCTGCCTCTCCCTTTTATAGTCACTCCAAACTTCCACGGCTTATTGTGCTCAATTATTCAACCGCTAGTACGCTTTTTTGCCATCCTCCCGGCTAGGCTTGGTAATCAAGTGGCCCACTCCGACGGCGATAACGGACAAATGCGGTGGTAGGGGGCTGGCGCGCATTAACTCCAGTATTAAAGCTAGTGAAGAGTGGATCGGTCAGTGGTCCCGGACAGCAACGGGTTCAACCCCTCCAACCTAGAACCTGACGTATTTCAGTGGAGTGAAAAACAACCGAAACCGATTCACAGGGTGAGGTATAAACGAGCGTCTTCTTCTTTCACTCTTTCACTTCAACTAGGATCCCTGCATTTACTCATCTATTTGTTATCGTGCCGCCTTAACATTTGTCCATCATTTCTAAAATGGCAGAGAACGAAGCAGCGTGGATTACAGCTCCGGCAGAAAATCCATTTAGAGTTGGGAGTGCTCCAAAGCCAAAGCCAGGAGCTGGTCAAGTGGTGATCAGGAATAGTGCCGTTGCGATTGTAAGTCCAACTACTCCCAAAACTCAGCATATGTCTATCACTGACTGGCCCAAAGAATCCTGTGGATTGGAAAATTCAGTCAGTAGATGAGATCTCTCTCCACCATGCGTTGACGGTCCCAGTATTCTGATAGCCGTGCAGAAGCCTAGGGCGCTATCTGAATAAGTATCCCTTTATCTTAGGGCAGGACGCTGCTGGCATCGTCGAGGATGTTGGCAGTGGCGTGACCAGGTTCAAGAAAGGTCAAAGGGTGATTGCGTAAGTCTGCGCCCCAGTTCAGGCAGTACATATACTAATATCTTTGCTCGCTGTAGTCACTGCAATGGCCTTATGACGCAGAGCCCTGCAAATGGCGCGTTTCAATTATATCCAGCTACTGATGAGGCGCTTGTTGCGGGAATCCCGGATTCTCTTACATTCGAGCAGGCTGTGGTGCTTCCACTGGCTGTCTCAACCGCCAGTGCAGGTCTCTATCGGCGGGACTATCTCAACTTGCCTTTACCTTCAGCAGATGATGTCAAATGCACTGGCAAAGTACTTCTGGTGTGGGGTGGTGCATCCTCCGTCGGTGCAACCGCCATTCAGCTTGCAGTCGCATCTGGCATAACCGTATTCGCCACGGCTTCTGAAGCGAACAGAGAGTTCGTGAAGTCACTGGGGGCGGATACCATCTTTGACTACAGGTCTCCTACTGTCGTGGATGACATTACAGACGCGCTCAGAGGCTCGAACTTCGCTGGCGTGTATGATGCAATTTCCGAAGGGCCGAGCTTCACCGCCGTTTCTGAGATTCTTGATCGACTCAACACAACCGTGCCCATTGCCTGTGTGCTGCCGTGCGACAAACCAACGGTGCGATTTTCCCCTCTGTATGGTACGTAACGACGTCTGCAATCTAGATCGTTGGGCGGGGTAGAAATCATTAACAGCGTTCCACAGTTATTGCATACTCTATAATCCAGGAGCCGCACAGTGACATCGGCGATTGGATTTGGAGGAGATATCTACCTCGAGCTCTGGCAAACGGGACCTTCCAAGCAAAGCCAGACCCCTACATTGTAGGGGATGGAGTTAAGGCCATCCAGCATGGGCTTGAAGTCCAAATGAAAGGCGTGTCTGCCAGGAAGGTTGTTGTCACACTATAGTCATGAGACTGGAAGCTCGCGTAGCCTGGGAAAGGGAAAGTGAATGTTCCACACAACTGCGACGTCTTTGCTTCTGATGCCTCTTGGTTCTGTTTTGGTAACCCAATAAAACACTAGCTAGGTAATTGTACCATTCGGTCACCTACACATGTAATGCCAGTCAACCTGTTCGTTAGTTAGCAACAGAACTAATAGATACTCTTTGTTTCGGTCTAACAATGGAAAATTGGAGCCTAGAATCTTCAAAGTTTCTATGTATGAGTTAGTCCCAAGAGTGGATTATTTTAGTTCATTAGCCGCGACAAGGGAACACATCTGGTTGTTACGTGTCTCGAAGTTTAATCAGCGATAGGGGACGATCTTGGGAACATTGCGTGGATACGCGGACGTTAATCCATGGCACGCTAATGCAACCTACTGACAGTTCCACAGAGCTAAAATGTCAGGCGCCCAATGAAAAAGGCAATCTGTGCCCGCAAGTGCCGTAGAATTCTTTGGCTGGTTACCAGCGTTCCCAACGTAATCCGCCTAGGAATTATGGATCGAAAATACGGCACGAATGCGGGAGATGGTAGAACGGAGATAGTGAATCTTTCCCATCAGAAAACCAGGACTGACTTGGTCTTCCCAAGGTTCGAGGCTTGGATTATTAATACGAGCATTCTGTATTATAAATCATCATGCTTTCAACGCTGTTTGCGGTGAGGGATTCAATACACAGCCTGCCGGTATAAAGGTGCAGACATACAAATACCTGGACGCCGGTCTTGTTCTTGCCATTCTATAAGAATTGAATTGAATGCAACTCTACATTTGCAAAAGCGACCAAACGAGCAGAATGGCGTCAATCGGAGTACTCTACAGTTATATGCCCAATGCTCGTGTCATGAAAGCTAGACAACCACCTTTGTGTATCTGTGAATTTCGGACGCTGATGGCTTTCAAATCCAAGCTGCGGGAGGAATATCCTTCCACCGTGGCGTGGTACCTGCGCGTCATTGAGCAGGATCAAGTCAAAAATGCTTTTGGCGACAAGGTGTTTATCGACGCGCGGAGCGATACGCCTCAGTAGCCTTTGTTCCCGGTAAACTGAACCCCAGTTTCTCCTGAATATGACAGGCCAAACATAGCCATTACCTTGGCTCCGACATGCCATAGAGTTCCAGGGATAGCGTTTAGCAGTTATGTCCGAAAGCCTAATGTCAAGTCGTAACCTCGTTGTAATCAATGTCGCAAGAGTAGAGGGTGGTGCGTTCACTGATACCTGCCAATAATTCCGAACCTATGCTCTTTCTTGCGAGTTCATTATACATTCATGAACGTTGGAAAGTGGTCATATTTGACGCCTTCTTATATCAAATTTGTCGTTCCTCACGAGAAGACAATGAAAAGAGAATGTGTGTTCCAATGTGAAGTTTAAGTTCACTTCAAAATTGTAGTGACGGTCCGAGGCTAGTCGGTCCATTAGTAACGTAATTCCCGGCCATTCCGGCCACCCCGGTCGATCCGGCCACCTTAAAGTACTTTGCGAACTTGAAGCAATTCGCAACCAACGAAACCTTTATTATATTAAATAAATTAAATAGTCTGACGAT
>JAPDEI010000097.1:0-55577 GCA_027569055.1 Aspergillus baeticus
GGTAGTTAGTAGTGGCGACTTGCATTAGTTGCTATAGTAATCTCCTAGTATTGGAATGTTTTAATACATCGCCCGGTGCCAAGAATTACTAGCGCGGCCAACACTTTTGGTGCACTTCTCCGTAGCAACTGGACCAATAGCCGTGTCGGCCTTTTTAGCTCCGACCTCCGTGATCGACGGTGCGCGCCTCAATTGCCGATTGGCCCCCAAAGCCCTTTTAGTTCCATTTGGACCATCCACATACGGAGTACTCAAACAATTTTTGCGAAGATCATGTCGTCGAGCAGGCTCTCTCGACTCCATCCACCAGGAGATGAGTTACTGAAACAATGTGCGTGAGAGCTCAACCGAGTCGAATTCTGTTGATACGCCCGGGAACCATCTGAGACATTCCGTCGGACAGGATTCTGGAAGACGTTTTCTGAGGAAATTCAGCGGCGCAGCGTTTCACGCTGGGGGACAAACTCATCCGCGACGATCATAAAAAATGGGGGCCGTACGAGGACGGGAAGAACTGAAGAATAATGTGTCATTGCTGGTAGATACGAGATTGCATGATCGATGCGCGAGACCGAAAGGAGCTGGCTGCCCTGCAGAACGGGGGCTGAAATGGGCTCGGCCCCCGATCCCCCGACGGACGAAGAACGGACGCAACGAGCAAAAACGGCTGCGAGGTACGAGAGAAAAGCATTGCAAGGATAATTCAAATAGCAACGATGAGCGCCCTGGTTGATGCGGTGTTTCCTGTTATCTATACATATCAGCCACCAAAAGCGATACGCATTGGGTGACCCTTTCTTTTTCGCTCCTCTCCGAATCGTCCTTAAAGTTATCGCATACATACTGTATGTGCAGCACACGCACCACAAACAGCTCCGAACTTGAAATAATGTCAGCCCTTCTCAACTTAAACCAGCGCACGGTCGCCAAGGCCGTCACAATTCTCACAGTCGGCGGAATCAGCACATACGCAATCTCGAATTTCTTCGGGCAGAGCGCACTCGCGGAGTCTCCGGCGCCGCACAAGGTCTTCGGCAAAGGGCCGGCGTTCAAGTACCTCCAACTGCACAGCTCCGAGAGCGTCAACCATAACACCAAGCGTTTGCGCTTCGAGCTACCTGGCGGAGAGAACGCGCAAAGTGGTCTGGGTCTTACTTGTGAGTTCTTGTTTATTTCTTTCTCGCCTTGCTGCGTCGATCGCAGACTAACCTGAAGAATGTTTAGCTGCTCTTCTGACGTTTTCTAAACCGGAGGGTAGCTGGCTACCTGTTGTGCGGCCTTATACTCCAATCAGTAAGCTGGGTAAGTGACATTTGCCCTGGTCCGAAATTTCTTCTGTCTTCTAACGTCAGCAGAGGAACCTGGCTTCATCGAGCTCCTCGTCAAAAAGTACCCCAATGGCAAAGCAAGCTCACACCTACACAACCTAAAACCCGGGGACAGTCTATTGTTCCTAGCCAGTATCCCTGGGTTCGCCTGGACACCAAACAAATTTTCACACGTCTATCTCATCGCAGGCGGCGCAGGTATCACACCTATCTACCAGCTTGCACAGGGAATTCTCGACAACCCCGCCGATAAAACAACAAAGGTCACAGTGGTCTTCGGTGTGAACACAGAGGAGGATCTTCTCCTGCGCTCCGAGTTCGACGCATACAAGCAGCAGCACCCGGACCGATTCGACATCCACTACACAGTCAGCCGGCCGAAGAAGGATTTCTCACCAGAGGAAGGCGTCCGGTCAGGATATGTAACAAAAGAACTTCTCGCAGAGCTAATGCAGGGGCCAGGTGAAAATGACTCCAAAGTATTCGTTTGCGGACCGCCCGCGATGGAAACGGCCCTGGTGGGATCTGGTGGTCCGTTTGGAAAGGGTGGCAACGGTATCCTTGAGCAACTCGGATACTCAAAAGACAAGATCCATCGCTTCTAATAAACCCTGCTCGCTTAATATGTATTATACTTCATTCAATCAAGATATAGAGCAAATCAATGTTTTCATGCTTCCAACCGAGGATGACAGCCGTTTCATAAGCATGACCTCCTCATCCAGCGCCTGAACATCTACGTCCGGAACAGCGTTGCGACACCTTGGTTCTCGATTCTGCATACCTAGCCAGGTTAGAATATGGCGGTTCAAACATATGACTATCTCATCGACTCCACCAAACAAGCTCCTCTTGTCGCGTTGTCTGTCTTGTCTTAGCAGACGCCAAGTCCGGCGTCCGCGGACCCCTAATGAATCCTCGTGTCAAGAAATGATTAAAAATGCAATTTCGTTCCCTCTTTCACACCCTGTCTATGTCTTACGGAACGAGCAACCTGCTCCATCTATCTTAGGGTCTTGCAGATGCCCATAACCTCCATTTGACGATGCTGAACAGGCTGCGTGGGAACAAAGAGCCGAAACGGCCGTTCCTCGTCGAGTGGAGAGCCTCGAAAGGCTTCATCATTTTTGTGGTCTGCTTCGCCGTGTTCACTGTATGGTTCTTGCCCCTCTTGAATTCTTGGCTAGGCTAACTATACGTAATAGGATATCCTGTTATATGGAATCGTACGTCTCTTGCCTTTTGCCGTGGAATGCATGTGTGGATATGGATGGGATTCTGTCTAACGGTCGCAGATTGTTCCAGTTACTCCAACTGCACTTAGCGAGCGAGCTGGTGTTGGTGAAGATGATGGTATGCTTCATGTTATTTTTACAACGCAACGAACTCTGCCCTGACACTGCGCAGAACAGAAGTGGACCTCTATTTTACTGGGTCTCTATGGCGGAGCCCTCCTCGCATTCTCGCGTACGTGGTATTAGCTCTGCCCTCTTCTCTGTGCAGGCCTATTCCCCTATGTTGCTCAATCTAACCATGAACAAACACCCACAGCCCCAGCCGGCTATATAGCAGACCGCATCGAATCTCGGCGGTGGCCTCTAATAGCGGGTCTCGTCGCCCTAGGCGCATCAACAGCGCTCCTCTGCGTAGGAACGCACATCGGGCTCTGGATCGCCGGCCGTCTATGCCAAGGTGCATCTGCCGCAGTCGTTTGGACAGTCGGTTGCGCTCTGCTCGTCGATACGGTCGATAAGGATGGCCTAGGTCAGGCCCTGGGGTATATTGGCATGGGTATGACGTTTGGGGCGATGGGAGGTCCGCTTATCGGTGGCGCGCTCTATGAGCATGGTGGGTATTACTCGGTTTATGCGCTGGCGTTTGCGTTGATTGCGTTGGATATCGTGTTTCGGATTGTTATGATTGAGAGGAAGCATGCTGTTCGGTGGTTGGGGGTTGATGGCCAAGGCCAAAGTGAGGAAGGCGAGAAGAGGGTGGCGTCAGGGAATGCTGCCTCTCCGCAAGTTGGGACTCTAGACACCGATATCGAAGGCCAGAAAGACTCGCCAGGCCCTTCCAAATTACCGGTAGCAGGTCCATCTACAAGTGACTCGGGCGCCCGAGAACCGACTCCTCAGCCGGTGGCCACAAAGCGAAAGGGTGCCCTCTACACCCTACTGGCTTCACCACGCATCCTTCTCTGCCTCTGGGCCTACTTCATTCTCTCCCTGCTTCTCACCTCCTTCGACAGCGTCCTCCCACTATTCGTTGAAGAAACCTTCCACTGGCACCAGACAGCCCAAGGCCTCGTCTTCATCCCCTTGACAATTCCCCACATCATCGACCCGATAATTGGCTTCATCAACGACCGATACCCCTCCTCGCGCCGGTACATCGCCTCGGGCGCATTCTTCGCCGCTGTGCCCGTCCTCACTCTCCTCCGGTTCGTGAAGAACGATTCAACACAGAATATCGTCTTGCTCTGCGCGCTGCTCGCCTTGGTTGGACTCTGCCTAGCCTCGATGCTTGCGATCCTCCTCGTTGAGGTCTCCTACGTTGTCCGGGAGAAGGAAGAAAAAGCCCCAGAGGTTTGGGGAAAGGGCGGCGCGATGGCGCTCGCATATGGGATACTGAATTCGGCCTTTGCGGGCGGGAGTCTGGCTGGACCGTTCCTGGCGGGCTTTATCAGGGAGAGTCAAGGGTGGGGGACTATGGCTTGGGTGCTTGCACTGATTGTTGGGACTACAGGTATTCCGGTCTTGTTGCTGCTTGGGGGATTTCTTTTTGGGAAGAGGAAAGGGGATGAAGTATTAGAAGATGGGGCTCCTGGTCAATAATGATTTATGGAAGAGAGATGCTTGGATGATATAGTATACATGGTGCATAGGACGCGCACATATTCAAACTGTCGGTAAATGCGACTAAAATTCTAGATAGTAGTAAAACCTACTATTATTCTGCTCATGCCAATGGAACAGTAGATCATTTGTTTTTTGCATAAAGTTATCTACTCGGCATTGCATGACGGTCCTCCTTCCGACGCCGAGAATCCCCCGATCGGAGAAAGCGCACCACATCCCCGCAACAGCCCCACGAACCCCTCGGGAGGGGTCAACCGTCAAAGAAACCGCTCCAATTTCGGGACAGCGATGCAGCATCACAGCCGAGACGAAATAATCATGACGGTGACGGTGTGGGGTTACTATCTGGACTCGCGCCAGCTTCAAGGCGAAGCGTCTTCGAACCGATCACTAGCTTTAGGCTGATTGACACACCTCTCGCCTCGCCTCGCCTTGTTGTCAGTACACCTTCGGTTTTCGAGAGACAGCAGCATTAGTCTGCCTGCAAAATGGCACCCCCACAAGTCCGCCATGAGATGCTGAATGCGACCTTCACTGGCATCGAGACAGCATACGATGGCACACCCGTCCACCATTACCGCGGCATCAAGTATGCGAACCTACCCGGCCGCTTCGAGCGCGCGACGCCGGTGGAGCAGTTCCAGGGACAGGAGTTTGATTGTTCGAGATATGGGTATGCATGTATTGTTCTTCTTTGTATCCCCTATCACAACCACATCTTCTAACTGAGGAATAATTACCAAACAGGCCCCGATGCCCGCAAGTCGACATGGACGTCCGCCATCTCCTCCGCATCCCCGAAGACTACGAAATCCGGCCCGAGCCCGAAGACGAATTCGAGTGTCTAACCATCGATATCACTGCTCCTCCGCTATCAACGCATAATCGTGATCTGCCCGTGCTGGTCTGGATACATGGCGGTTCGCAGATCATGACTTTTTGCTCGGCGGCGTCCGGGATTTGCGATCCGACACGATTTGTCGCGGACTCTATCAAAGCCGGTCGACCGATTATCTTCGTTTCGATCAATTACAGGCTCAATATCTTTGGTTTTGGCGATGGCGGCGAGAAGAATCTGGCGATTAAGGATCAGAGGCTGGGGATTGAGTGGGTGAGGAGGAATATTGTGGATTTTGGGGGGAGTCCGGTATGTTCTTATACTATTGGATCGAAGGTATTGTGGTGGTGATGATACTGATTGCCAATTAATATAGAACAAGCTCACACTTGCCGGGGAGAGTGCCGGCGCGATATACGTCCATGCCCACCTTATTACCGGACCGCCGGTGCAGAGGGCTATTCTTGCCTCTG
This sequence comes from Aspergillus baeticus, assembly GCA_027569055.1. NCBI lineage: Eukaryota > Fungi > Ascomycota > Eurotiomycetes > Eurotiales > Aspergillaceae > Aspergillus > Aspergillus baeticus. The sequence continues at coordinate 5,498 of JAPDEI010000097.1, forward strand.
GGTCACTATACCTTTCCTCGCCACTGCCGGTGGAGCGAGGCGACGGGCTCATCAAGGTGCTTGAGGCGAAGGTACAGCAGGCTGGACAACCTTCCCTCAGAGAGGCTTCCGTTGCATCGCTATTACAGGCGCTGAAAGAGAGTAATGTCAATACTATGTGGATACAGGAGGACGAGGAGCTACGAGGCTGGGAGACGAGATTGGAGCAGGTTGATGAAATTATGATTGGCGATTGCGAGTACGAGGTAAGTTTTTCTGTATCTGCTTGCAACTTCGGCTGCTAACAGTCGCCAGTCCGTTATCTGGCGCAACGGTATCGAAACCTTTGATGGTCCAACAATCGCCACAGCCTTTGAGCAAGACAAGACCTGGGGCACAAAGCTCCGAAAGCTCTACCACGTCGTCCCCGAACGTCCAACGGCCTGCAAGCTCGGCGCTTTGGATCTCGTAAACGATGCACGTTACGCGCTCCCCGTCGAGCTCATCGCCGACAAGCTCAAGGCAGCCGGGAAACCCGTCTTCAAGTACGTTGTCGACCAGCCAAACCCATGGCAGGCATCCAGCCGAGCTCATCACGCCGTCGATCTACTCTTCCTCTTTGGCAACATGGACCTATCATTCAACCTTGCTGCTGAAGCTGTGGGAAAGAATATGAGAGATAACTGGAGTTCTTTTGTGGCTGGTGGGAAGCCTTGGGGCTCTGGAGCACGCTATGCCTACGGGCCTGTGGGTGAATGCAAGGAGATCTCTGAGAAGGACTTTGCTGCGCGGAGGAGGGTTGAGCATCTTAAGCTGCTGAATGAAGCTGGGATTGGAGTATATCTGCCGATCGTCTTTACACTGACGGCTGGGAAAATTAGTTTGTTGAATTAGATATGGTCTCGATATGAATTTACATATAGATTTGTTGTTAAAAGGCACCCGAATGGGCTCTGTGGTTTACTCTACAAGCATCCAATATGTAGACGGTACATACAAAAGAAGGAGCATGTGACCAACAGACACGCAACATCTCCAGTCCCCTTCAAACAATCCCGTCAATCCAACATCAACAACCGACCCAGCCCAAGACTCCAGCGCCACTACTAGGCATATGAACCCCACCGGCAATTCCCCGCCAAGAGACACCCGAACCACCTTAGAAACTCACCAGAACTTCAAAGACCTCCACGTTCCGACCACCTCCTCCCCACGTTACCAATTCCTGACTCATGTGGGGTCAAAGACACCAACCCTCACAGTTTCCTTACAGTCCAACCAAATTCGTTCGGCACGACTCCACCCTTCCACTCCCCGATGCAGCTCACTGGATCCTCCCCGCGGCAGCAATCGGCATTTAAGCTCCCCCCCGAGATGCCGAGTGAGTACGTCCGGTATGTTTTCCCCGGGGTATCAGGGGAGAACACGAGTTGGCAGCCATGCAACTGGGGTAGCGCCGGAAACTTGCCGGACGCGGTACGATTATCCTCTCAGGGGCCAATCAGGGAGTTTGGGCTGGGTAATCGGATGACGAGGTGAGGGCGTCTGGCCTAGCCTGTCGTGTTGTTCGTGCCTTGGGAATTTGAGAGTGAGACCCCACAGGTGGGATGTATATGAGAGAGTTTGGCCTGGCAGTGATTGAATAATTTTCAGATTTTGAGTTGCAGGGTTTTATGCCTTGACGGTTGTTCATCGCTTTTCGCATCGATCTATATCACGAGTTTTATCACAGCTAACAATCACATTCACAATGGGTTCAGTCGGCGCGGCTTTCGATCCTACAGAGTATCAGAAGATATTCCACTGGGCGGAGACTCAGAAGGATGCGACGATTCCTTCGTTCAGAACAAGGAGGAATGACCCCTATGAGGTTTGTCTTGCGTTCTCCTCTGACTTTGGAGTTTCGCTAATTCATTCACTGCAGTATCAAGCTGGCTTTGGGAACTCGTATGTTCAACTCGTTGGGTATCAGTCAAGCAACGACTAACACACGTCCAGGTTCGAGTCTGAGGCTATTCCCGGAACTATTCCACACGGTCAGAACAGCCCGCGCAATGTTCGGTTTGGTCTATACGCAGAGCAGGTTACCGCAACTGCTTTCGTTGCGCCGCGACACTCCAACAAGAAGGCCTGGCTCTACCGCGTCCGGCCTGCTGTTGCCCACCAAGGATTTGTAAGTCAGAACTTGTTATTATCCTGCGCTACAAGCTGCTAATGGTTTCCAGACCGACCTCCCCGACAACAAAGATACCGAGTGCAGCTTCTTGCCCCTAAATCCCCGCATCCACGTGTCTCCAACTCAACTCGCATGGCACCCCTTTGACATCGAAGAGTCTGAGACAGACTTTGTCTCCGGTCTCAAGTCCGTGGCCGGCTCCGGCGACCCAACCCTCCGTGAGGGTATCGCTACACACGTCTACACCGCAAACAAGAGCATGACCAAGAAGGCCTTTGTGAACTCCGACGGCGAGTTCCTGATCGTCCCTCAACAAGGCGCTCTCGACATCCAGACTGAGTTCGGTCCCCTATACGTACAGCCTGGTGAGATTGTCGTCATCCAGCGCGGTCTCCGCTTCCGCGTAGAGCTCCCCGATGGCCCTTCTCGTGGATATATCCTCGAAATCTGGGGTTCTCAGTTCGAGCTCCCTGAACTCGGTCCCCTTGGAGCGAACGGTCTTGCCAACGCGCGAGACTTCCTGTACCCAACGGCCAAGTACGAAGTTGCCCAGGAGCCGTGGGAAATCATCTACAAGCTCGGAGGCAAATTCTTCAAGAGCACACAGAACCACAGCCCCTTCGATGTTGTTGCCTGGCACGGTAACTACGTACGTCCCAATTTCATTAGATGCCCATTCTCCGTGAGTGATTGACTGACAGTACCAGGTACCCTACAAATACGACCTGACCAAATTCGTCAACGTTGGCTCCATCTCCGTCGACCACATCGACCCCTCCATCTTCTGCGTCCTCACGGCAAAGTCCCGCGACCTTACTTCTCCCCTCGCCGATGTCCTTATCTTCTCTCCCCGCTGGGACGTCGCTTCACGTACGTTCCCTTAAATCATCTGTTCAAACTATTCGATGGGATTTCTAATCGTTGTTGCAGACACCTATCGACCCCCCTACTACCACCGCAACGCCGCCTCCGAACTAATGGGCCTCATCTATGGCGACTACGGCGGCCGCTCCGACGAGTTCAAGCCCGGAAGTATCTCGTTTGAGTGTGGAAGTACGTCGTTGCACACCCCTACCTACCCTTATCCCCGTCTTCCCTTCTTTCGTCATCATAGTCATATCGCTAACAATAATTCCAACCAATAGTGGTCCCCCACGGCGTCGCATACGAAGAATTCAAAGCCGCGACGGAGAACTCTCCCCCCGAAATGCAGATCTCCAAGGGGTCCATTGCATTCATGTTCGAGTCCTCGCGGCTCTTCACGATCACAGACTACGCGTGGAATAGTGACAAGAAGCACGAGCATGAGCCGAAGATGTGGGATAGTCTTGTCGATAACTTCTCGAGTCACGCCAAGGAGATCGAGGAGATTTTGGCGCGGAATGGGAAGAAATGAAATGATAAGAACTCTCGGAATGATGTCGATTTCTTTTTTTTTTTTTTTTTTTGTTTGTTTGAGGGATTATTCTGTATCTGTCTATGAGAGCGATTGTATTTTTGATAGTGGGTAATTTGATAACTCTGTTTGAAATTTATTATTAGTCCGTAAGTTGTTAGATATATATTTACTTCCGCTTCCCAGTATCCACTTTACCTCTCGTAAACAAGAAGAATAATCTTTTAATCTTTTCCTAAACAACACGATGCCGTCGAACGCCACTTTATTATTAAGAATGAGCTAATCGCCTCACCATGACTGAGCGGACACTACTTTTTCAGGATTTGCCTTAACGAGGAACGAGATTCCAATACAACAGGGGGTAAGTCATCTGAAAAAAGAATCGTATTCTTGAGTCTGAACATGTCTTATTTTCATAAATGGTATCAACACGGCGACATGAGCGGACATTTAATTATCTAGGCGAGCATGCCGGTGTCTGCTCATTCCAACGTCCCAGAAGCCCTCTCGGAGGGCATAGAATCTCAAGTTCACGAGTGAAAAAGAAATCTATCACTAAAATCACAGGAAATAATCCGGGGTACGTCTGGAGACCATCGGCTCTCCTGCACGTGGGCAGGGATCAAATTGTAAGCTGCAAATATGTCAGTAACGGTAATGGCGCGGTAGGAAGGCTCGAAGGGCTACGTACAACGTATACTTCAGATGCTCATCAATTTCCATGATAGCGGCTTGGTTGCCGCAACGGTAACAGTAATTAGGGGCTTATCCAGTTAGTCACTCAGCCAGCCACGGAGGGGCAAACCAGCTTACCTGAGAAAATCGTAACGACGTTTCGGTCTTGTGACCAATTATATCCCTCCATAACCAGCTGATGCGCTCTTGCAACGAGAGTCAATCCATTATTATGATTAAAGGCCTCTGAGATATCCTGGCCGAAGGTGTATCCAGCACCACGGGGAGATATACCCCATCCGCAACGGTCATCAGGATCACTCCAGAGCAAATCGCACATTGGACCCTCGTGGGGAACCTCTTGAATACGGTCGAGGGATCGGATGTTATCCAGGGTATCAATGGAGGGACTCAGACCCCCGTGAAGACAGAAGATCTGGTTCTCGATAAGGGCGGTGAGGGGAAGGTAGTCGAAGAGGTCGGTGAAGTATTTCCAAACATTGGCGTTGCCGTATTTTCGCAGACATTCATCGTAAAACCCATACACCTGTGTGATCTGACGGGACTCGTGGTTTCCTCGAAGGATGGTAATACGCTGGGGGTAGCGAATTTTCAGGCAAACAAGGAGTGTGACGGTTTCGACGGAGTAGTATCCACGGTCGACATAATCACCTTGAAAGAGTTAGGTAGGGAGCGAAATGCGAGGAACGCGAGGGACGCACCCATGAATAAGTAATTTGTGTCAGGGTTGGGTCCTCCTATGCGGAAGAGCTCCATGAGGTCGTGAAATTGACCGTGAATATCACCGCACACAGTTACCGGGCATTTCTAGATCAATGTGTCAATTACCCAAGCCGCTCAAGGTCGTCGTGCAGCTTGCACGCCGGGAAAAGAGCCCACAGTGCACGAGGAAAATCAAAACATACCACAGGTTGAACATTGGATTCCTCCTGTAACACCTCTCGCGCCTATACCAGGAAGACACATTCTTTAGCCATGTTACTCTGGTTAACGTCGAAGAAAAGAACACACCCGATCACACAATCTCCGCACATCTTCCTCTGCGAGTTGCTTGCAAGTCATCAAGCTCTCGATCCAGCCGTCGAGAGTGGGGATGGACCCGGGGTCGGTCGTCGGAGAAAGGTGGTGTGGTTCTGGCGAGCGCGCCGCATCAATTTCCATGTTGTTATCCATTGTCGAGAGCAGTGCGGTCGCTGAGAGGCGGGACAGAACCAGGGATACGGCTGCCGAGGAGGGGCGGGATGAGTGGGTGATGGATCGGTCTCGTGAGGGAGGTAATCGCTGGTATTGTCGGTGCTAAAGTGGCAGTTGGTAGGAAAAAGAAAAAAAGGAGATCCAGCAAAGTTAGTGAGTCTATTGGAAGAAAAGAATTCGTGTGTCGAGTCGATGAGATGGCGATGGAGGAAGAGGTCGAGGGCACGAAAGAAGGGAGGTTTGTTGGCGGCCAGCGTCTACGAGGTTTGGCCACCCGTGCGCCACACCGCCAGCTGCAAAGCCACAACTACGATTGATGGTGGGGAGCTACTCCGTACTCCGTACAGCTAAGAAAATAAATCTTCCAGCGGTAGAAACACAATTCATTAATTTCATCTCGTCACTACTCATACATCATATATATTCATTCCGTCGTTTTTTCCACGTCGATCATCACTTTTGTGCGTTTTCTGCGAAACCAGGTTCCCCAGCTAAATGATGTCACCGCCGAATCCTCCAAACCCTCCCATTCCACCTCCAGGGCCACCACGAGGGCCTCCTCGACCGAAAGGCGGGCCTTGTCCGGGGCCTATAGGATCATATCGGGATCCAGGAGGTGCCTGCGGATCGTAACCGGCCCCTCGGCCGCCACCAAAGAGGGGATCGTCAAATGTAGGGTGCATGCCACCACCCCCGCCACCAAGACCAGGGCCAATACCTCCGCGCAGAGGATCGTGTGGCCCAAGGCCAGCAGGGTATAGATCTCGGTTTCCGATATTAAAAGGGTGTCTGCCGCCCCCAGGGAAGCCTCGAGGGGGTCGCTGGATTTCGAACTCATCTTCAAAACCGGGTGGGGCAAAGTCTGGAGCGGGCCCTGGTCGGCGAGGTGGTATAGCAAGAGGATCATCGAAAGGGTATGGGCGAGCTGGTTGAGGCTCATCTCGTAGCGGATCGTGTCTGGGGGCTCTTTCTGGTCGTGTCTCACGTTGAGGCTGTGTGAAGGTCTCCTGGCCATCTTTGTAAAGACCAGGGGCGAGTTTCTGCAGCACGTTGATTTTGAATAATGAAATCAAGTCATTCAGACGGTGGTCTGAAATAAATGTTTCCTTGAGCGAAGTTGTCAAGTCTGCTGACGAAGCTAGAGGGAGGGCTGAGCTAGAAATGTAGTCTTTGACAGGCACGTCGAAAGAAGTTGTCCTGTCGTCTCCCAAGGCCAACGCGAAAACAACAGCATTATTCCCGAGGCGGCTGACTTTTAGCAGGTATTGCATCGATGACTGAGAGTGCGCATATCGAAAAGAGGACGTTGTGGTAGCGTTCCATCCCGCGGGCAGCGTGGGGGTTTCGGACGAGTCTATCGATGTTAAGTTAGCATTTAAGAGACAATTGAGATATCGCTCGTTTCACCATACCTAGTGTATCATCTTCACTCAGTCCGACGAGCCTAAAGCCGACAGCTATCATGCAAGCGTGACAGATTAGGGCGACGGCCTCGTAGGATGTCTTTAGACTGGAGCCGGGGGCGGCGTCTGAACGGAGAGCTTGAGCTGCGAGCTCCACCACATTGTCAGAGCTCAAGGAGTCTGTGTTTCCAACCATTTTTGCGTCTGGTATCAAGTCAAGTGGAGTAACTGGTCCTGATGTAGTAAGTATGCGAGATTATTAAGAGAAAGAAAGTTGGGCATAGGAAGATGGCTGATTTAGCTTGGTGAGGAATGCTCTGGCAGCTTGATTTAGGCTGCGATAAGGGATCGTACTCCGTAAGCCTCCACGTGACTGTCTTACCCCCAAGAAGTTAGCGTGACTTAAGCTCAAGAGGAGGCTTAGTTACTGCCTGATATCCCAGGCGATCAATTTCAGATTCCCCACATACGAACGTGCCTTTGGCTGCTCCACCACTCCCTAAATCGTCTCCGAGTATTACCGCCGCCCAGGAGAACCCTGGCCTTCGATTGTACAAATATATATAAGAGATGATACGACAAAGTACCACGGAATGAGTACGCCCGGACAGCCAGTACGTAAACGGCAGAATAGGACCAACATCACACGGAGCAGAACGGGATGCCACACCTGCCGGCGACGACGCGTCAAGGTATCTATCCGTTATTGACAATTGTTCTTCGCGGACGCTGACATCTGGGTTGTCTTTAGTGCGATGAAGGGAAACCTTCCTGTAGGGCGTGCATCCGGCTCGATCTTGCCTGTGATGGTTACGGGAGTGTGGTGAGATACAGATTCGCGGAGCCCAGAGTTCTGCAGCCTGCCCCACAACCTTCGGATACGCCAGCAACAGGGAATTCTGTAGCGCAGGGAATTAATGCAGCCAGTGCAGGCCCATCGAAACGTACACCTACCGAGACAGAGCGCCGGGTGAGCGGCGCTTCGCCAGCGCATGATGGCGACGACAGGTCATACAATGGATCGGATCGATCTAGAGGCTCCGGACCCTCTCCGATCTACCACACCCCAGCAAGCCACTCAATGAGTGTTGACGGGGACTATAAGATGTCCCCAACTGACCACATGGTGGAGAGCGGCTCGGCTAGACTGGACGAATATTACTTTACACAGTGGACGACGGTTGTCAGCCGCATCTTTCCTCCGGTCTTCTCGGAAATGAGTAGGACTATGCCCGAATTTATGCCTTTCAGATATGCTATCCTTGCTCTGTCGGCATCACACCTTGCGCACACCGAGTCCCACAGATCCGCCGGCGAGACAGAGCAAATCTCAATGTATATTCCAAACCGCAACCATCGATATCAAAGCCTTCAATACTATGGAAACGGGGTGGGGGAGCTGGCGCAATATGTGGGTGCTGCTTCAAGCGACACGCTGTGTTATCATGTGGCAACATCCATTCTCTTTCATCATTTCGAGATGAATACAGGCTCGTTATCCGGAGCCGTTAATCATCTTGAAAACCTAATCCGAGTGCATGGCTCTTCCGAGTCTCACAGGAAACTGGAATCAACAAGGATGGGCCAACAATTGTTAATTGCCTGGCGTGGCGTGCATTCCCTGATCATGAACAAGCAGGGAACCGTTGGAACAAAGCGAGCCAGGTCCCTTGCGGCGCTAACGCCGGATTTCTTATCCCCTGCGGTATCAGCATCTGCAACGTCGTATGAGTCAATTGCGCAACTGGTTGTTGAAACGTTTATGACGACCCGAACTGTAATCATTGATTGGTTCGTAAGTCGTTCTCAGAGCCTCACTACTCCGGATCAGCGCCACTCTGCTTTTGGTGGCCTTTTAAAGGAACTCTCCTTACCCGACGCTGGGGAATGCTCGAGACCTCAATTAGCAGAAAGAGACGAGTCCTACCGAAGGACTCTAGAGCAACAGCGCATCAAGCTTGATGACTGGCATTCCAAACTCGACATCTCAGAGTTACCCATAGAATCGTTCAGCTCCACCTCCCTTGATCCGATCAGAGAGACGGATGGTAATCTGGAGGTTGAGCCTCTTAGGTTCCGAACGTACGAGGCAGCCATGACCTATGCGTACTATGCAGCTGCTCAATTATCCAGCGGAATCATGACGTTTGACCGAATGGCTGACCTTGGAACCTCAGATCTCGGGTCTGGCTTTTCGCGCGACAAGTTTCCATGGGAGAGTGTGATTCTTCGCATCGCAAGCGGTCTGAACCCGAACGACTGCCTCTACAAGCATACCTTCCAGATCGGGATCATTTCATTCTTAATTATATGTGCCGCGTCATGCCCACATGTTTCGGTTGTGAACTGGATCAATGCGTGGATTGATAGATTGGAGGACCACGGGATGGCAGTCGAAGATGGGATGCCTCTGACACTGATCAAGCGGCTGTTTCGACTGATCACGACCATGAAAAGAAGCGGGCACGATATATACCGGTTGTCAATTGTTGACAGCGATATTAGGGAAAAATGGGATTTTTATCGGACGGATGTGAACTTTGTGATGGCCATCTGTGGGAAAGATAGGATCAAGGGGATGCTTTATAATAACGTGGTCAATTTGCCGGCGTAATTTGGCAGGACCAATAGGATTATTACGACGATATTACTCGAATCTCACGATAATAATAATAATGGCTTTACTTGTAGCCTTTGAGTGGACACCCCAAGTTTGCTGGAGCTGGCAATCGAATAAAAAGCAGAAAGCCAGAGCGATCGTTCTGCATGGACAAGCACACCAACTATTCCAAGTTAGGAAAATGGGGAGCGAGGTTACCGCTCCCTTTGTTCTCGACAAACTCCGCAGTCTGCGCCAGGTGGCACCAGCCCCTTAAGCTTATTCTCCTCCGTTTCGTCTCCATTCCCCTCAATCTAGACATGACTTGATTGATTCGCGAACCAGATTTCTTGGGCCCTCCCTAAGCATTTTGTCTTTTTGATCCTTCCCGAGATGAAGGAATCCGACACCCAGATCGGTGCGGAAGAGGCTGCCGCCACCGGGACCGCCAAGGAGGAAAAGGTCGATGGGCTCGCGGAGTTGGAAGGGATCAGGAAGAATTGGACCCTGCGGAGTCTGATTATCATCTGGATCGCTGCCTTTCTGATGAGCTTCGTCAACAACCTCAATAATCACTCCTCTTCGACCTTTATTCCATTCGCTACGAGCGATTTCGGGTCGGCGCCCTTGCTGGGAACCATTGGAGTTGTGCAAGCGACCATCGCGTCGGGTTGGCCGTACTGCCTTATGTTTTGGTGCGACTTTGTACTAACTGTTGTAACGTAGTCACTCTCCAACCGCTGGCTAGGTTTGCCGATGTCTATGGGTTCGTGTATCCACTTTGTCCTTGGTTGGTTTCCTCGCTAAGCAAGTATAGCCGATTGGAAATGTTCCTGTTCTGCGTCGTCATGGCCACTCTTGGCAACATCATGGCCGCGTCTTCGCAGAGTATCAGCGTTTATGCTGGCTCTCAGGTGTTTTTCGTCCTTGGCTTACAGGGTGTGTATGCTGTCCGCAAATTTTGCTTCCAATGAACTAACTTGTGCAGGAATCACATTGATGCTTCAGATCCTCGCTGGTGGTATGTGCTCGAAATATTCTCCTTGCTGCTTTCTCTAATACTTGACATTAGATTCGAGCGATATCTACAATCGTGCTCTTGTGAACTCGATTCCATATGCCTCTTCGATCATTACGGCTTGGGTAAGTCCCGCCTTGACCTCCAGGATGAATATTGAGCCAACCAATGTCTAGTCTTCTGGCCCGTTTGCCACCTCAATACTTGTACACTCGTGGAGATGGGGTTTCGGAGTGTTTGCGATCCTGGTATGTGCCTGAAATGTGTACTCGAAGGCTTTACTAACGGGCGCCTAGATTCCTGTTACCGCTATACCTATGCTGGGATGTCTTTACTACAGCAAAGCTAAAGCTGCTAAGCAAAGAAAAGCTGAAGGCACTTATCGAAGAAAAAACTATCTGAAGAATTTTCCCAGACTTGATCCTGTCGGCCTGATTCTCTTCGCTACGGGGCTCTCGCTTCTGCTCGTCCCATTCTCCTTGGCGGCTAGTTCGTCAGATAGGTGGAAAGAAACGCAAAACATCATTATGCTAGTCATTGGCCCTGTGAGCCTAGTCGCATTCGTTGTGTGGGAGATATGGGGCGCTAAATGGCCCACGCTGCCATTCCACCTTTTGAGGACCAGGACCATTATCTTCGGCGTTGCAGGTATGTAAGGGTCAAACATGGCAGAGCTGCAAGCTAATAGTATAACAGCCAGTATAATCGACTATGCAGCCCTCTATCTACTTCAAAACTTCCTGATTACGTATGAATTAGTTGCGGCTGACCTGTCCACCACTACGGCAGCATACATCTTCGCCATTATCCCATTCATGGGCCCCATCGGGCAAATCTCGGCGGGACTTATGGTAAAATATTTAAAAAGATACAAGTGGATTCTGGTTTCTGGATACGCTTTGAATATCCTCGGACTGGGCTTGTCCTACAGATATATCAATGCGCACGACCACATGGCTGCACTCGTCATCTCGCAGATGATCTTGGGCTTCGGTTCGGGAGTAATAAACACTATGCAGCTTGGAATGCAAGCCTCTGTTAGCCACTCTAGTACGATTACTTTGTTCCCAAGGAGAACGCATTGTACTAATATTCCCCGTTCCAGACATGGCGGCAGTTACCGCGTTGTTTACAGCATCTCTCGGTGTCGGAAGTGCCATCGGTGGGGCGGTTGGTGGTGGAGTATGGACAGGTTCGAGATTCTCCCTGAATCCTGTGGCGTGAACTACATTATACGCTAACAAGCTTATCTAGAACTTGTCCCCCAAAACCTGGCGCGTAATCTCCCTGAAGAAGCTCAGAGTCAACTTCCAGCAATCTTTGGATCTGTTGTCGTCGCGACAAGCTTCGAATGGGGCACGCCAGTCCGTGATGCCATCAACAAATCCTTCCATGATGCCTTTCGCGCAATGCTCAAGATCGCGCTCATTTTGCAAGCGTTTGCGTTTGTTGCGGGACTCATAGTGCAAGATCTCAACTTAAAAGAAGTAGAAGAGGCAAGAGAATACGATGGAATAGTTATTGGTAAAACGGGGGCTGTGGATGCCATAAAGAGTAAGGTCCGTGGGGAGGCACGTGTGAAACAGGGAGTTAATTGAGTTTGAGGGCGGCTGGATTATATATGCAAGGCGAGCACTTTTTCGGTATAATGCTGCGATATATCAAGTGAGTTTATAGATCAATTACCCACACACAAGGAAGACTAGACCTAAAGAGTTATACAGACGGTTCGGTTAGAAGATGTTTCGAATGAAGGATCGGAGTTAGTAGCCGGTCCAGCAGTCAGCCGCAGTCTCCGCCAATCGCAGCCCTCTGTCGCTCTCTCCCGCCCAAAACGCTTAGGTGACCCGAGCGCTCAGCTCCAGCTGCCCGCGTCTCCACCAAAGTGTAAAGTCTACCACAGCAGGGGATGAAGCGAGGCGAGACTCTGGTGACCCTTTTTTTTTTTGGCGTCAATAATAAAGAGATCGGACCAGTAATTTGTTCAAAATGCCTGACTTCCGCTCGCCAGCGCATCCCTTTCATTTTTGTTCAGGTCAAGCAGCGCTAAGCCGTGTCTTGCTTCTTCAAAACCGGCCCATTCGCCATGACGGCTACGGGAAACTCTGCAGAACCGCTCTTTGTTAATGTTAAAGTTTCTACTGCGCCTGAGGCGATGGGCGCACTTTGCTCTTGTTTAAGCGCGGAGGACCATGAGGACGTTACCAAGATTGACGACATCGATGAGAAATCAACGGCGAGGAATATTAAGCAGTCACCTTTGGATGAGGAATTCGCAAAGTTTGTGAAGGATACGCTGGAGCAATGGCATATCGAGGGTGTCTCCATTGCTGTTATTGATGGGGACAAGACGTTCTCGGAGGTCTGGCTGCCTTTTCACACTATTTTTTTTTCGGTTTGTTTGACATGCGGAATATTGATGCGTCATAGGGATACGGAATTGCAGCGCTACCGGACGTCCCAGTCCGACCGGATACCCTCTTCTACACAGGCAGCACATCAAAGTCATTCACAGCCGCGGCAGTATCATTACTGGTCGACGACACGGAGAACTATCCCAACATCACATGGACGACCCCACTCAGCGACCTTATCCGCGATGATTTCGTTCTTCAGGACGAGTATGCCACGCGGCACGTTACGATCGAAGACGCACTCTCACATCGAACTGGACTCTCCGGGCATATGCTGACGCTAGGCCGCGAGGGCACGGTACGAGATGTTGTCCGCAGTTTGCGACATCTGCCCATGGACAAGGAGATTCGGACGACGTGGCAGTACTCCAATGCGATGTTCATTACCGTCTCGCATGCAGTCGAGGTTACGACGGGGGAGTGGCTTGGGGACCTTTTGCGGAAAAGGATTTGGGAGCCGCTGGACATGAAGTCTACCTTCTTCTCTCTGGAGGATGCGAGGCAGTACGCTGCATCTGGTGACGCGGTACTTGCACAACCATACTCGTGGGATGAGGCGGCCCAGGAATCAAAGGAGGTACCGCATTGTGAAGGGACTCTGAGCGGTGCTGGCGCCGTGATATCCAACGTCCTCGACTACGCCAAGTATATCCGCTCGATGATTCGACAGACAGGGCCCTTATCGAAAGCTGGTCATGCTGCGTTACTCAAACCCCGGTCCTTCACACCGCAGATGATTCCACACCTCAGCAAGCAGACGTTATATACCCTTGGGCTGATGACAAGTACCTATCGTGGTGAAACGGTAGTCTTCCACCCAGGAGGCCTTGACGGCATGACTGCTACCATGATATACTTTCCTGCACGCGACTGGGGCGTTGCGGTTTTCGCGAATGCGGCTGGTCCGGGACGCGAAACCCTGGCATGGCATCTGATAGATGATATGATGAATGTTCCAAAAAGCGAGCGAATAGATCTCTATACCCTGTAAGTTCCGGATCTATCCAACGCCGGTGATGCTTGGCTAATGGTTGTCATAGTGTGCAGGATAAGCGTGCGAAGATTAAAGACCATCTCTCGAAATCATTAGAGCGTCTATACCCAGGTGTCCCGTCACCCGGGAGACCCTTGTCATTACCGCTGATAGATTACACCGGCACATTTACGCATCCTGCCTACCCCGACTTTATCATCAGCCTGTCAGCTGAGGATGAACCCTCGCTCCACGTTCAGATCACGGGAAGCTTTCACGCACGATTAGTGCTAAAGCATGTGACAGGTGAATATTTCCTCGCGGAGTTATTCGAGACTCTCTGGGGCGTCGACCCTGCGACGGTTATCAAGGCCGAGTTTCACATCAGCGTGGAGGGCAAAGTGGACAGGTTTGGGGCTGCAGTAGATTATGCAGACATGCCGGATACTCTGATCTGGTTTGACAAAGCCGTATAAGAGGTTCTGCAAGGCGTGATTGTAGATGTCATATTGAGCTGGCAACCAGTACAGTATATACTCGCTAAATCGAAGCTATTCCGTATGGGGAAGGGGGGAGCGAGACCGATCCCTTTTAACAAACGATGCCAAACCTCTGTCTCACGAGACAATGTGGAATATCAACAAGCACATGAAATAGTCACCTGCATCATGTCCGAGACCAAGCATATCGCTCCATACGGAAATGGATTAATGCAATCACCGCAGAGCAGCTTTCCTCCGGGAGCATCCATCTCGAAGACGTGCAAATAAATGTACATTCCCTCTCCCAGACATCACTATTATCCTACATATCAAAAACTGACAACTAAATAATAGCTCTTGATTAGTCAAATGTACACACTTGAATCCCGCGCCGCAGCCACGCCCTCGCCGAAGTCCTAAACCCTACAACCACCCGCGATGTCCGCCCCGCGGGGTACAGCGCGATGGCGTGCGCTGGCACTTAGGGGAGGGAGGGGAGGTCAAGCATATTAAGTTGGAGGGACTGGAGAATGCGGAGTTTAGGAGTCGGGAGTTGTATCTTAGGAAGTATGTACCTATTTGCCAGATCACCGTCTATAACTATTAATACCTCTTTGCTAACTCTGTTAGTTGCGCGTATGTGCTGCTGGATGAAACTACGCTTATAACTTCTGAAGTCTAGGTGTACCTAGTCCCGACAGACGCTTCTCCTGGTAGAAGGCGTGAATAGTGCGAAGAGAGTCCCTGGCCACATTTCGTAAGGTAGATCTTTTAGCACTATCCAACAAGCAGTCGAGACAAGACCACGAAGCTGATTCTTCAGTAAATGGCTTCAGTGCAGACAGACCCTGGAACAGAGTTGGTGAGCAAAGCTGCTCGTAGATACTCTAAACTCGTCTAAGACATGATCAGCGGGAATTCTTGGCTTGGACTATATATATGTATTTGCCTTTTTTCTTACTCGTTTTTTTGGTTCTGTTCGTGTTAGCCAATCTGCCCCTCACCTGCAAGTATTGTTTTGGAGCTGGCAACGATCAAGTTCCACTGCAACCTTACTCACCAAGCTGCTACGATTGAAATGGTGCTGTGGAGTAAACAGTTTCTTCTTTTGTCTACTCGTATTAAGATCGGTACATAAGACTAAATGGAAGCATTCGCTGCCCCTTGGCCTCGCAGCGAACATTTTTCAGTTCGCTGAATTCTCTTGGGCGCTCGTAACCGAGACTTTCAAGGTCGCAAAATCCCTCGACGGCTGCTCTGCAGACACCAGACTCTTAAGCAACATACTGGACGAGGTGCTGCTCTCGGACGCGGCGATTGAGAAAATCACTAAACCAAACGATCGGCAATTGAGGCAGCATATCAAGGAATGCCGCGCCCTGTCGTCGCGGCCGAGGGCGGTTCTGGAAAAGATGACGGTCGACAGCAAAAACCATTCGCGATGGGAGAGCTTCAATGCCGCGCTGCATAGCGTTCTGAAGTGGAGCGAGGTAGAGTCGCTGTTTGAGCAGACCTCGCGATTGCGGATGAGGCTTCTGGAACACCTTGTTACCATCACCCTGTGAGAATGACCCCTTGCACCAGGATATGCTAGGAAAATGAACTAGAGCCTAACAAGATACTATCATATGGACAGCACAAAAGTCTTCGGGTTGGTGGACAAAGTTGACCGGTGGATGAAGATTGGAAAGGACTGCAGATGCAAACGCACTGAGACCTACACCACCTGACTGATCAAATGGCGCACACAATAGAACAGACACTTGAGAAACACGGGCGCATTGAAAAGGCAATCAAAGACGCAAAGAGAAATAAGGAGGGTGCGATGATCTTCGACACCCTGGCGGTCCGGAGCTCCATAAATGCTTACAGGAATCGGTGGGTGGGTAAACTTGGGAAGGCGATGCATCAGGTCCAAGAGGAGGGCCCAGAATATAAGTCAGATCTGGACTTTCTTCGATCTCTTTGGTTCCAGGGCATCGGTGCCTGAGAAAGGGGGATCAAGGATGTTTACGCTGAGACATTCCACTGGATACTCGACGACGGCCCAGAAGAACCTGACAAGCGCATCTTCTCCGACTGGCTTGAAGGGGGCAATGGGATATTCTGAATCCATGGTAAGCCTGGTTGTGGCAAGTCGACGTTGATGAAATTCATTTGCGGCAGCCCAAAAGACACTGCAGAAGCTTCAAAGGTGGGCAGCACCGAATGAGTTGGCAATCGCGAAATTTTTCTTCTGTAGGGCTGGCTCTCAGCTGCAACAAAGCCAGATGGGGCTACTGCGAAGTTCGATATTCGAGATGATCAGACGGTATCCAGAGCTGCTCCCAATCGCCAAAGCGACCATCCCACTACCAGATCTGCTTGCTCCAGAGGACGAGAGATGGACACTTGAGCAACTCCTGGCGACGTACAAGGCGCTAGTTGCTCAATATCCGGGAACCCGATTCTGTTTCTTTATCGATGGCCTAGATGAATACTACGACAGTGAGACAAAGTCACGAGATCTGATCGCAACGATCAGGAAACTCGATTTCTCCTCCGACCTCAAACTTTGTATTTCCAGCCGGCCGTACCCGATATTCAGTGAAGAGTTTGGCAGAGATCAGAAGCGAATCCTCAAACTCGAGGAGCACACCTTGGGCGACATCCGTCGTTACGTTGAGGAGATTTTCAAAGCCACGGGCAACTTCACAGACGTCTTGGAGAGGGATCCGACCTACGGCATACTTATCGATGAGGTCTCTGACCGAGCAGAAGGGGGTTTCCTATGGGTGGTGCTCGTAGTGGCTAATCTGGAGAAGGGAATCTTGAATTCGGTCTCGGTGGCCCGGCTGAGAGCGCGGCTGAACTCATACCCTTCTGATCTGGATCAGTTCTTCCTGTCAATGCTGAAGAGCGCGGGAAAAGTTTACCGCAAACAGACGATGAGAACGTTCGAGTTGGTCACGACCGCTGTGCAGCCGCCACATGCACTTCTGTTCTGGTTTTTCTATTAGCTCGACGACAATCCCCGCATGGCCGACTCGTGGAAACTGGTCGAACGTCTTCCTCTGAGCGCAGTAGAGAAATACCAGAAGGACGTGCGTAGAACGATCCAGGCTCACTCACAGGGGTTGCTCGAGATAGTAGGGGACGGCGATGATTACACAACCTTCTACAAGTCCAAGGTAGAGTTTATCCATCGCACCGTCCGCGACTTTCTCCGAAGCTCCTCGGACGTCAAAGAACAATTCGAAACTGAACTGGAGGATGAGCAACGATCCACCTGGATGATCGCCTGCTAGGCCATGTTGTTCGTATACAAAGCCGTGCCATATCATGGTTCCAAGGCGAAGACCTCGGGCAAAGCATGTATTTCTACGCCAACAGAGCCGTTTCAACCAAACAAGTGGTCCCGTATGAGACGGCAGCGGGATGGCTCGATGAGATAGAAGCCTTTTTTACGTGTCATACCATGTCCGGTCCTAACTCGGAGCCACTATGTCGCTTCTTCCTCTGTCTGGACGCTCAGTACGACTTTCTGGAAGGCTCAAAAGACAGATGATTACGCACAAGAAACTACTGGACCTAAATTCTGAACGCCGTCGACCCGTGCTGGACTGTGCCCTGGTACCTTTGCTGGGAAACGGGCCTGTTGTATATTCAGAGGCCATAGTGCAGAGTCTCATCGACGCAGGTGCTAACCCCAGGAGCATTTACCAAAATGAAGCAATCTGGAGCCGATTCATTTCGCATCTCGCTGATGGGGTAGTTGACGCTGAGCAAGCACGCCGGGGGGGCCTCGTCGCCATTGTGAGGGCCATTCTCAAACACGATCCCAAATGTATCCAGAGCACTGTAACCACCGATGAGGGCACAAGGACTGCGGAATCAATTTTACGAGAGGGCCTCATATCAGGAGAACAATAGCAAATCCGCCAGCTGAAGCCAAAATCAAGATCGAAGCTGAGATCTCTTTTGGCTTTCCGGGTTGGAGATCGAATGATCGAGTCGACTAAGGATTGATGATGTAACATTGACCTTGAATCACGACTCGCATAAGGTATCTGGTCACGTTGGAAATTGCATTCGAACTGGTTTGCTCCCAACCGCACATCTCCAGGTTTAAATACGTAGACCCAAAGTGCGGAGATGGCACGGCAAGAGCTCTGTGTGCTTGGCCCCTCGATATTTCTTGATGACATAGGAGGGTCATCGTCCGCAGGTGCACCACGGGCGTAGCTTTCGAGCTATATACTTGGAATCGCGGGAGACACTTCTTGTAAGAGGATCAGCCTATATGTATTAATGTATACTTCCTGCCATTGCCGCGTACGAGGTTGGACCGTGTAAATATTGGCTGTGAACCCTAAAGCACTACGTGTGTGAAGGCATGGCCGGCCCAAATTCACATCCCGAACAGCTTTCGCAAAGCTCTCAAGCCTCTTAGTTCAAAAAGAAAGACATGCTGCCTATATTAACAAAGAATGAATAATATAACTGGAAAAAAGCCGATATTTCCCCAAAAGGCTTAGTTCACACGTGATAGTCGCTGGTGTCATCAAAGCCACTTCACGCCCATCTCCAATGTTCAATCAACTGGGTAGGACAAGGGTATCGGCTATATGAAAAGATCTAAACGAACCCGGCGTATTTCACCCCAATACTATATAACATTTTGACAACATGCCGCGGGCAGGTACGTACATATTCTAGGCGTGAAGACACTACAAACCATGGTCCTAACACAACCCAGGCCCCGCCTGTATGACCTGTCGGGAAAAATGTCGAAAATGCGATAGGGGCCGACCCAGCTGTCAGCGGTGCATCTCCAAGGGACTCGTATGCCAAGGCTATCCCGACCAATTCCGGTTCTGCGGAATCGCCAGTCGGGGCAAGTGGAAGAATGCGCGGATCCCCGTCAGTGAGAAGATTGTTCAACAGGCGAACTTGAACCCAGCGAGTTCGACGGCAGCGCAGTCAATGGCAGTGACCCCGGCGGCAACTATCATTAGTGGGGGCTCTTTAACTCCGCCTACGCCGGGGTCGGTGACGCGGAGATCAAAGCGCATGACGATCGAGAGCGTGCTTGTGAAACAGGTCCCGGAGGTTGGTGATGATATCAAGAGTCTTCTCGCGGCGGGACAGACGAAGACGCTTCTGCATCACTGTATGTTTCACAACTTTCCTCCACGCGGATGGTAGCGGTTGGATATTTCCTAACGATGACTACAAGATGACACGTTCATGGCTCCGCACCAGATCGCCGAGATTGGTGATGAGAAGGATAATCCATATAGAGCGTATATCCTTCCTCTAGCAAAGAAGCAGATCGGTCTACTCTATGCCGTTCTGGGTCTTGCGGCCGTGCATCTAGGAAAGTTAACCGACGATACAACGCTTGTTGAAGCGACTTCTGTGGAATATAGAGTGAAGGCGATCCGCGCGCTGAGCGAGAAGATTCGGAAGGGGCAGAATACGTCGCTATCAGATGAAGAGGAAGATGGTGTTTTTGCTACGATTCAGGTCCTACTATTGCATGATGTACGTTTTTCTCTTCTTGAAGAACATGCAACTAATATATAATAGATCGCCGAGACTGGGATATCTGAGCACGGAATTCATATCACCGGAGCTATGTCTGTCTGCAAGAGCATATTGATCTCGGAAGGGTTCAATGGCCGTCGCCAAAGAGCAGTCTTCTTCATGGGAAATCTGGCTTGGTATGTTGCATCTTCTTACGGAGATTGCAAACTAATGTCCGCCAGGCTAGATATAATCCGCGCCTTCGCCGGAACGAGACGCCTCTGCTTCACGCAAGATTTCCGCGAGATGATTGCGACCGCAAGCGGCCACAGATTTGAACTGGTCAACGGGTGCCCGCGAGAGATCTTTCTCATCATCGGCCGCGTACTGGATAAAGCAAAAGAATACAAAATGGGCTGGACGACAGACGAAGACTTCCGCTCGACGCTCATATCCGCAAAATTCGAACTACACGCCTGGGACGCGAAGAGCAAGAGCTATCCCAGCTCAGATCCGCGTTGGATAAACGTAGCTATCGCATTTCAATTCGCCTGCATCCTGCATGTCCTTCGCCTGCTGGACCCGTCACAGCCAGCAAGCAGTCCCGAAATCCAAGCGGCGGTGCACGAAATTTTAGATGCTACGGCGGATATTCCCTCGGACTGTACATTGATCGAGCTGATGATCCTACCACTGTTCATGGCGGGCGCAGATTCGCTTTCTCGGCATTCGCAATACTATGTCCTGGTTAGATTCCGAGAAATCGAACGACGATCTGAGATGCGCAATCCTGTTCCTGCAGATCTGTTGAAGCAGGTGTGGGCGGCGCGCGCCGCGCAAGGGGCGAGCCACGAGCATGAGGAGAACATATCGTGGAGAGATTTTGTAAGTGGGATGTTCGTATAAAACTCCGCTGGACTAACAATTCTAGACATGCTGCCCTGAATTGCCTCGACAGCACGATTATCTTATAATCTGAAGCTTCTGCGCGCGTCCCACTTTGATCGCCGTTACCACGCCTATAACGTGCTAATGCGAACTATACCTACCCCAAACTCCCAATAAACTCCCGATATTTAACCCGAGGCGATGGAGTCTGCACCAATCGCCTCTCAGCTGCTGGGTGCATCTTGTCCAGGCTCTCGGTCGGCGGTGCCGCCACATTCCTGATTAGGAAGTCCAGCCAGCCAGCCAGCCAGCGGGGCGAGGGACTCAATTCCCCACGCGTTTCAGCCACATACAATTACATCAAGGCCACAATGGCGTACCCCTCATGGACAGGCAATCCAGCGCTGTTAGAGGAGTGATAATTCAAGTCTTATAAGAGGGGCAACTTTCCCCCACACTTGATTCCAAAAGTCAACTCGGTTCCTCCAACAAAACCTCCAGTGTTGCCGTACCAAATACACCTCACTATGGCGGCCTCCAAAGAATGGCAAAAGATGCTCAATGGTGAGCTCTACTGGGCCTGGGATGCAGACCTGCAAGCAAACCGTGAGCGCTGCAAAGAAGCCTGCAAGAAGTTCAACGAGGCGGGACCTGTCTCGCGACGGCGGCGCGTGGAGCTTTGGCGCGAGTAAGCTGCCCTTTTACAATTAAACCTAAAATCCCTTTAACAGTATAAATATTGCACTGTCGAAAAAACCAGATCTAACATGGCTACAGCATAATCCAGGACACCCGTCCCCTCCCACCCACCGATTCGAACCCGGCTGCCGATGCCGCCCAATTCGACAGCACAGACCCGCACGTCGACCCCCCAATCTCTGTTGACCACGGCCTGAATCTGAAAGTCTCCCCCGGGACGTTCCTCAACTTCGACATGACAATTCTGGACACGTGCCTGGTATCCATCGGATCGCGGGTGCTCTTCGGTCCGCATGTGCGGATCTACGGCGCGACGCACCCGCTGGACCCTGCGGTGAGGAATGGTCTCGAGGGTCCCGAGGCCGGAAAAGAGGTGCATATCGAGGATGACGTGTGGATTGGTGGGAGTGTGCTTATTCTTGCTGGGGTGAGGATCGGGAGGGGGAGTACAGTGGGGGCCGGGAGTGTTGTTACCAAGGTATGCCAATTTCGTTTATTTCTTTTGGTGTCTGACAAGAGGGAGTGGTTGTTTAACGTGCTTATTATGAGTAGGATGTGCCGCCGTTTCACTTCGCCGCGGGGAACCCGGCGCGGGTTATTCGGAAGATCGAGACGAGCATGGATCCGTCGCAGGCGCAGACAGAGCCGAAGGAGGAAGACCCTGCAGCTGCACCTGCACCCTAGGACGATCACCATTTCTGTCGTTGATTGAGAAAGAAGGGACTATGACAAAAGCTTGGGCTTGCACAACTCACAGTCATTGTATCTGGGAGCCCTCTTGAATAGAATTTGGATATAGAAGTTTTCTATATGGTTCTTACATATGCAAACGAAGTGATGAAGAAACACATATCCCTGCCAAATAACGCTATATACATTCAACATACATGCCTAATCTCTGATGGCGCAAAGTAAATAGTCTACAACATCGCCTTCGGGAACCCCTTAACCGCCTGCCGCACACCGAGATCTGCCAGAATCTCCTCGGTGCCACCAAGGATCGCATCGAACTTGTACGTGCGGTGGAACATCTCAATGACATTGCCCATGCCAGACTGCGTGATACCGCGCCCACCAAAGATATTCGTCGCCTCGGACGCGACCTCGCCGGACGTGCGCGTGACGTGCGATTTTAGTAACCCGATCGGCCCGCCCAGGTGCTTGCTTTGCTCTGCGTAGCTCATGTTGCACATCTGGTATGCGATCGACTCGAGCCAGGCCTGGTTGCTTTCGACGATGGAGATCATTCTCGCGAGCCTATCCATGATTAGTTAGTACTGCGCTGTCGCAGAAAAGATAGAAGAACGGGGAAGGGGGAAAGGGGAAACGCACTTCTGCCGAATAACCGGCTGCTCAATCAGCTTCTTCCCAAAGACGATACGCTGGTTACACCACTTGAGACACTCTTCGACGACCGTGCGCGCCATGCGCGCAACACCGCACACCATCATGAACCGCTCATGGTTGAAGTTGGACATGACGACGATGAAACCCTTGTGTTCTTCTCCTAGTAGGTTCTCGATAGGGACCTTGACGTTGCTGAACTCGACGAATGCGGTGCCCGCCGTTGTCGAGTACGAGGTTTTGATCTGCGATGTCTCGACGCCTTCGTCTCGGGGGATTAGCAGCACGCTGAAGCCCTTGGCTGTTCGGCACGCCGTTACGAAGTAGTCGGCGAACATGCCGTTTGTGATCCATTTCCTGGATAGCCTTGTTAGTCACGGAGTCTCCTAAAAGGAAGTTCTCCCGGAGGGCTTAATTGATCGAAGGGGAGGGGAAAGGGAAAAGGAAATGTTGACGTACTTAGTCCCGTTGACGATATAGTACTTGCCGTCGGGCGTCTTCTCAGCCGTCGTCCGGAGACCCGCAACATCGCTACCGGCGAACGCCTCGGTCACGGCGAGAACCATCTTCTTCTTACCGGACAGGACCTCCTCGGTCACCTGCTTCCGCAGCGGCTCGTTGTGCAGCCATTGTTGCACGGCCGTCAGACTGATCATCATCCCGGCCATGTTGCCGTCTTGGAAGCCTGTATCACAGCGAAAAACCCAGTTAGCACGCTCACTCCTGAAGACAAAATCCGACAGTATAAAAAACCGGTAAACGCACCCCTCGCATTCGACCTCACCATCTCCTGCGCCATAACCAAATCATGCAAATAATCAAACTCCTCCCCCTTGATCCCGCCCAGCAGTGTCTTCCCATGCAGATGCTTCCCGGGCCCCAACCGCATAGCCAGCACATTTGTCTCGGCCATTTTATCAATCAGCGCCTGCGAGATATAGCTCCCATCCTTCTCCTTCTCCTGCGCCTCGGGCTTAACATGCAGATTGGTAAACTCGCGAACGGCAACCTGCAAGCGCCGGTGACTCTCCTTGTAATATGGGCTGGTGAACCCGGGACGAAGCCAGAGCGGCTCGGCGTAGGGTACGGGCGATAAGGAGGTCGCCGTGGGCTCGAGGACCTCGGGGGTTTCATTCGCGATCGTGCCGATGCAGAGCTGCGGGCGGTACTTCGTGAGCACTTCGTGGCGGTGCAGGTTGTAGAAATCCGTTGTTGCATCTTTGCCCGCGATTTGGGCTAGCACGACGCTGCCGCCTGGGTGCGCATCTGCGAAGTCTGTGAGGTCGTACACCCGGTGGTCGATTACGCACCAGAGCGAGTCCTCGGTCTTGTGTTGGGCGACTTCGTCGCGAGTGAATGTTTGGGACATTTTTGCGGTTGAGTTTCCGGGGTATGGAGGAGAGAACCAAAGAAGGAGAGGAGAGATACTAGGTAGAGCGACCGTAGCTCCTCTTATAACCGGATCCTCAAGTGAAGAATGCTGGGCCTAGGTAGAACTCACGTAACGCTGGTGGATCTGCCCTCTCGTCAAGCTGCACGCCAGCGGGGCCCCCAGATTCATTTGCTGGCCAATCGGAGCCTGACGATTAATATTGGCTGGTGGGGAGCCGAGGTTTTTTCCTCTTTGGGCGCATCATGTTCATGTTCACCCGAGGCCGAATATACTCTTTCTAATCTGAAGTGGTGTCCAACAAGAACGATTATCGAGAAGGACTTATCTACCTAGTCCGAAGTTGTGCAATAGATAGAATACGATATTATTAGAGCTGTGTTGGTGACGTCAAAGCTGCTGTTTTTTGTAGATATGGCAGTACAGTGGCACGACAAAAGTTTTGAATCACCGCCTGGGGGACCGCTTGCGATATCAAGTTTAGCGAATGTGAATCCAGATATATTATTGGCTTAGGGAAAGTGGGTAGTTATCCATCCCTCTCCATCCTCAAACAACCTCGGCTCAGATTACTCACCATACGAATCCATCCGGACTCCTAAATTTTGATCAATTCGTCTGACTTCGGGTCCGGACCCGACATCTACCCGCATACCTCCTACCCTCCATCCTATGCTACTTCAGCTCCAGCCTCAACGCATCATACTGCACATACACCGTCGCCGGCAGAATCGCCGTCTCGGTATCAGTCGCGTTAAACGGCAAATGCAGCGTAAGCACATTCTCACCAACCTTCAGCCGGTCACTCGGAAACTCCAGCCGCGACCGCACCTGGTAGCAGCTGACCGCCGAGCGCACGATGCAGCTACTCGACTGGTTGAAGCCCACGACGATCGTCAGCGGGTCCGGCTCGTCGTTGATGTAGCTCTCCAGCGGGAGGTTCGTATACGGCTCCGAGGCGTTGTACACGTCCGTGTTCCCAGACGCGCCCTTTGCGCCGGCCAGCTGGATGGTGAGCGTCGCAGTCTTTCGCTTCGCGAGCTGCTTCTCCGTCAGCGGGAAGCGGATCTTCCAGTCGTGCGTGGTGTTGTATTCGACGTTTGGGTTGTCCGGCGTCGGACCGAAGACCGCCCAGTGGACCGTGTTGAAGTCCGTCGCCGGGTCGCTTTCCCCGATCGTGTAGTCGACCCCAGTCGGGAAGTCGGACCGCCAGTCGTAGGCGCCCCAGTAGATGAGGTACTCTGGTGGTTGGAGAGGGTGTGTTGTGTCGCGCGCGTTGCCGTGGCGGAACTCGCCGGATGATTTATCGGGCGTCCCCAGGCGCCAGATCTCGGTTCCTGCGGACTCTGCGGTCCATGTATCCTTGACGGAAGTCGCTTTGCCAGCCTTGACGGCGACCCCGTCGCGGACAAAGTCGCCGAAGATCCCGTCCGCGTAGACGGTCAGCCGGTACTTGCCTTCCTTGACGTGCTTGATCTCGAATTTCCCGTTCTGGTCGATATCGGTCCAGTACTGGTATGACGAAGGGACAACCGAGTTATCCTGGAAGTACTGGCCGTCGGCAGTCAGGATCGCAATCGGGTTCTCTGCGCCCCTGGGCAGCTTGATGGTTCCCTTGACGCGGCCCCGGGTGCTTGACGGCGAGTAACCGAGGACATGCTTCGCGATCGAGTCGTAGAAGTCGATGTTCCACTCTGGTGTTGCGAGGGCTCGCGCCTCGTCCCTCAGTTCCTCCAGTGTACCAGACTTCTCTCCGCCGTTGAACAGGTAGAACTGCGGGCCGAATGTGCGGTCGAAGCCGTCGGTGATGTTGGGCGTGCCCTCGCCGTGGTGGTTCGAGACAATGTAGTTGTAGACAATCCCGTCGACGGTGAGATCGGAGTGAAGCGGCCCCTACATTCAATGTCAGTTGCGCTCGAACCCGTAGGTAGGTGTTGCGGACGTACGCCATAGTAAGTGTCCTATCAAAGCTAGTTAGCTCCTGAAATCCATGATATGAGAGAGATATGAGAACCAACCTTTGTGTTCATAACCAGCCACGCGCCAAACGCTGTCCCATTCGAAGTTGAGCCATCGGCGTACATCCCATGCACATCGTTATCCCGCCACTCTGAAACCAACAATTAGCTCCACACAATAGTCAGGTGGAACACGGTGAACATACGGTTAGAGAACGTGTACTTGGTAAAGTACTCCGAAAACTGCTCCACATACGCATCATTCGGGGTGTTATTGAACCTCCACGTCGCATCCTGGACAACAATCTCCTGCGCGATCGCCTCATCGCTCGGTAGCGGCGCCGTCTGCAGGTCGCTCGAGCTCAGATGCGTCCAGAGATCGATATTGGGCCGGAAGAGCGTGCGCAGCTCCTGCAGGTTGCGCAGGAACGGGGTCGTCTCGTTGTAGTATGCCAGGCGGGTGAACATGTGGAGGCCCGTCTCGCCGTCGCGGAGGAACCAGTACTGCTGGAACTCTTGGCCCGTCGGGGTGTAGGTGTCGTTGAGAATGACGCCTGCGTATTTCGTCCCCGTCGAGTCAGTGCCTTGCACGAGTTCCATCACGGGGTTCGTGGATCCCGCAGTGTAGAAACCCGAGGGTATGCAGTAGCAATCGAGGTACGGTCCGATGCCCGTGGATCCAGACTGCGGTCCAAGGAGGTCCTGGCCGTCGAGGTACAGGTCGACGACGCTACCTTTGTCTTTGTCGAAAATCGCTTTGAGTCGGTCATTTTCGAGACTAATGGAGCTGTCGTCTTCCACCGCGGTGAGAGCGGCGCGCGCGGCGGCCGAAGCCAATGCCACAAGGCCTAAGGTACCGGCTCGCATATTCGCCACTTGGAACTGTTAACCACGTGGAGTGGGTATTTCCAAGTGCGGGATTAATTCGCAGTTTTGTAGTCATTGCGCTGAAATGAGCCCCCATGGGAACGACTGGTGATCCGGGGTAAATGAGCCCGAATTGCGGGACAAGCTTAGATGAGAGCTCCATAATTTTTGCGGCACGGTATACTAGCGCAGCGTTTACGCGAGATAATCTAGTGTTCAAGCAAAGGCTCGAGTCAGGAACGGCATAACTCTTCACGGCGCCATCTCCGCAACGCGTCGTGATCCCGGCGGGGGGGGGATGCGGGGGCGCCCCTGCCAAGTGGGTGGAGAGCCTTCACGTTGTCTCTGTGGACGGAAAAATAATTCGGCCTCTGTTGGCCCGAGATCTGCAAGAATGACCTGAGCGAAGCTTAGCACGGGCGATTCGATTAACGATAGCCGAGCGCTTTATTGCTTGCTTCTGGCGAGAACTCCTGTCGCGCCCTTACTGTAGTAGGGTAGCCACCAGGTTCCCAATTCACGATGTGAACCAACTCACCTATCCCCTGCGCATTAATACAAATGACTAGGAACACTATTCAACCACGACATATCCTGGAAATCAGGAAGCTCAAAGGCATCGAGGAAACTCGCATTCAAGCCTTCTCCCAGCGACATGTCTCCAAGCGTACTAATGGGCGGCGCTGCCAGGACCGCTCCTGCAGGCGTTGTTATACTACTATACGGGGCTTGATACTGTTGCAGCGGCGGTGCTTCAGACACAACGCGCTCGTAGAGAATCTCGAGCGCTGCGACGCAGCGTCGCGCCGAGGTGCTGTAGCTTTGGTACTTGCGGAGAATCTCCAGGGCTGTATCCCAGGACGTGGTGATGGACGTTTCGGTGACTTCCTCGAGGATTGCGGGGCAGAGGTAGCTGGCTATTAGGACCGTTGCGGCGGTGTATACGTCTGTGGGAGTGAATTAGCCCAGTCTGTTCGCGGGCCGCATCCGGAGAGAATAATGTGGGGGACTCACAAAGTATATTATACCACCAGGCTGGTAGGGGACCCGACGTTCCGTCAGGGGGGATGTTACTGTGTATCAGGCCGATGACCTCTTGCGCCACCTTGACGCAAATGATCGAGCACTGCAGAGCGACGCGCTGAGGGAAAGAGTCGTTGAGAGAAATGAGCGGGTCGGAGGCGATCTCGCGCGCTGTGCAATACTTCGATAGGATGGGGCGGAAGAGTAGCATCCTCACGTGGAGGAATCTAGATGAATTTAAAATGAGCGCGAACCGGGAAGCAGAGTGAGAAGAACGTACCTTGCTCGTAAGACCACACTCTGCCGGTAGAAAATGATGTTCTCATGTACTGGCGACGGGCCCCCACGGAGGTGTGGTGGCAGGCTGCGTGTCCATTTCGTAAGAGCGCGGTCGAGCTCGAAGATTGTAAGCTCGCCTTCGCTAGACTCTCTGTTGAAGTAAAAGTCGTATATGTCCTCCGGGCTTTCCTCCGGAATGGGATTGTAGAGACTCAGCAAGACATCGTTCAGTATCTCGTAAAGCTCAAGGGACTTGGCATAGAAAGCCATCATGGATGGTCGGTCAGCGGGCTGGATCGCTTCAGTGCCAGTCGCTGAGGTAATGTACTCCTCGTCGATCGTCGCAGGGAGTGGAACTGCTCCGCATGATGCCTTTGAAATCATAGCTGGTCGTCCGAAGGTCATCGAGATAACTCTAGACGAGATTAGACCAGTCCGAGGTGAGAAAAGGGTTGCACATACCTATCCATCAAAACACATCCATGCCAAATCTTCCTCGCCAGTTGCTGCTCCTGGGGATTCTGCAGACGAGCAATGGTCTGCGGGAGATGAAGTCCCATGCTCTGCGCGTTGCGAATAGCCAGACCCGTTACAATCCAGCACTGATTCGCCGAGTCTGTACTCTGAAGATACTGTGCCATGAGGAGAAGACACTGGATTAACGCAGCCGATCCGGAGTCCCACAGGTTGAAATGCAGCAAGTCCTTGGAGCGCGAGAAGAATGCAGCGCCAGAGGCTTCTTTCTCCGCCGGGGCGATGAAGTCGGCTAGTTGGCAGGCTAGCGCGAAGATGACATTCAGCGTACACATGAGCATGTTCTCGTCTGACTGGAGAGGTTCGCCCGTCCATATCCGGCCGTACTCCTCGCGGAGGTAGATGCTATCGACGAGCGGGTAGAGAGGGAAGACGTAGCTCAGGTACACCTCCATCAGGCTATCTGCCATTTTCCGCGGGGGCAGCACGTAGTTGCACACGCCCGACTTCCTCTCCTTCTGCGACGACAGTAGATTCGACGTAGAAATCCCCAGAACAGACTCTGAAGTGTTTTGGGTTGGTGAAGAGACTCGCTTGTCAACTGCGGTTTTGATCTGGCGCATAAAGCTGGCTGCGCTTGAGCTTCCGAAGAATCCCTGAGTTGGGCGCTCCTCTTCGACCGCGCCCATCATCGCATTCACGCCGACTGCACGGTCTTCCTGACGGGGTGGCTCCTGTGGTAGGTTAGATCCTCCTGCCTCAGGCGTCGAATCTGCATTGCTCCTCGGCGTAATTTGGCAAGCGCTAAGTGGGGATTGAATCGTTGCATTATGCGAGGAGATGCTAGCTCGATGCTGCCGCTGCGGGTGGTGCAAGGTGAACGGTGCATTATGTGAGGCGCTCATAAACGCAGTTGTCGGATATGGTAATATGGACGGCTATATAACACGTCAGGCTCATCCACTTATAGAGTGCACATGTAGACTCACGTTAGGGCGACCTGGTACCTGCGTAGCGGGCGAAACCGCGCCCGGGACCGGACCCGGACCCTCGAGATGCTTGATACGATTCTCCAGAGTCGTAATATAGCTTGCAGCACATATTAGCTCAAGTCATTGAACACCGGATTGGATAAACATTACTTCTTCACCGCGCGTTTCTTCTCCGGCTCGCCGGTGTAGTTACAGTGGACCCCAGACTCCACGCGCTTCGCACACGGTCCACAAACTGCAGAAAGTAAGCAAGAGTCCTAGTCAGTCACTTCACAGACGGCTCTGAGCTGAATGCTCATACGACTCCGAGAGCAAGGATCACAGTAAGGGGGCGGAACACGCACCGGGCTGGATCCCGTCACAGCGCACCTTCCGAGCGCGACATTCATCACATGCGACGGCGATCTTGCGGCGCTTCGGGCGCGGGGTTGCCGAGTCGTCCTGGAACGTGCTTCGGGGAGGTGAGGCCGATGGTAATGATGATGTGGTCTCCATTATTGGTGGATAACAATTATTTTATTGCATGACTCGAGGTTGTTTGGTGTTGGTTTGTGGTGGGATTGAATGTCGTTCGGAATTGGTGCCGGGAGGACATCCGAAAGTGTGGCGGCAGGTCGGCAGTTCGGGTGCGGTTCCGGGAGTTTTATGTATGCCTGAGGCTTCTGTCACCACGGCTCTTTGGAGGGCAGAAATTAATCCTGCTTCACTCGATGAACGATTGAGGCGGTGACTTTGCGTAGTATAGCACTTGTTCTACAGCGATCTGTAGTGTAGATGAATCTGTCAGACTAACGCAAGGGTCCAATTCTTGATCTCCTCTACGTCAACCGAGTTGAGCGGCACACATATATATAAATATTGATTATGATCCAGCAAGTAGGTTAAGATGCATCAGGTATAACCACAAACGTCTGGCCAGACGAATGCATACAGATAGAATGATAACCCCTACAACCCAACAGGAAAGTTCCAAATGTGGCCAAGCACAACCCGAGCAGTCTGTTCACCCGCTGCAAAACCCCTACTTACAGCACGGGCAAGTTGATCGGAACGCAGGGAATACCAACATTGATCAGCCCGTTCTGCAGCCACAACATGATCAGCCTAGTGTTTATCTCGTTAGGAGAGCAGAGAGCACTTACAAATTCATTATCGCCCGTATTACAGCACGCAACGTTGCTGTTGCACTGCCCGCCGACGGCGGCTTGGAGGGAGACGACTGTATGATCCATGATTAGCTTAATATTTCTATTTTCTTCACTGTCGATGTGTCAGAGATTGTATGTACTTACGTCCACTGCACCCGCGATACCGCCCCAGCACCCCATTGCTCAGCACATCGCTGTTGCCGAGCAGGTTGAGCAGGCTGGCTCGTTCCTCGCGCGAGACATCCTCGGTGCTGCCGTCTGGGCAGCAGGCGAGCTGCGCGCGGCCGCAGGTGTTTTCGGTCTGGGTCGAGGACTGCTCGATTGAGGTCGTTGGGGCCGTGCACTCGGTGGGAATTGCCATGGCGGTGGCGGCGAAGAGGGTTGCGAGAGCGAGGAACTTCATTTTGATAGGTTTGATTGATCTGGGGATTGGTGATGTTTGATGTTGAGAGGAGTTGAAGGAGTGCTTTTGGAGAGCTTTGGAGTGAGTGATGGTTTCGAATCCCTGATGATGGGACGGGCTCCCTCCTTTATAGCTCTGGACTCTCTCTCTCTCTCTCTCTCTCTCTCTATATCTCACTCTCCCCTTCCCCCCACTGAACTATTGACCTTGAAGTAGAGTTACGCTGTTTTCCTGATTGTCCAAAGCGTGGCTGTTGGTTGACATTGGGAAAACGCATAGTGGGAACGCATAGTGGGATACATAGCCAACGCCCTTGCATATGCATGTTAGAAAGAAGGTTCCATTGGCGGATGTATATGTTACCTAATTGCCTTTCCACAAAGTTCGATGGTATACAACATACTTCCTCGAAATGTGTCTGGACCATGGAGTCAAGAATCGATCTCCCAGCATATCGCCAAACCGTTGGACAAAGTCGCTGTTCTCTTCCAGTCAATTTCATACGTAAATTGACATCTTTTACTTTGAGCCATGAGTATCTATCCGACAATCTGTCAGCGACAATGTTCAGGGGCTTGCTTACCCCAGCCGTCTGATCTGGGATTGATGTGATATGTCGCGTCGCTGTACCCCGCACGGCCTCCTCGATCAAAGAGTGATGTAAGTTTATTGTTCCAACAACCGTTCAAGGGGTACGACACATCCACTGTGCGGTAATAGTGGCTAGTCGGGGGAGGTGATATGGTTGCTTCCCAATTTGACAGGTCCTCAGGGGCGGAAGGCCTAAGAGTCGCGAGGGAGAAACATGCGGAGACGCCTGCGATTGGCGGCTCTAGTATCCGAGGGGGCATCGTACAAGGGAAATTGGGGGACCTTTTGACATGACGGCTCCTGGGGGTACGAGGTGGGGAATGAGACGAGACGATTATCTCATTTGCCACCGGCCTAGCATGTAGCCTTATTTCAATCAGCAGAAAGACAATAACCAAGCTCTCATGCATATATACTCTCTATAAGTCATGATATATACATATCTAATCATTAACAGCCATCCTATAGATGGATCAAAAAACCAACCCACGATAGAATGGAACTCTACATGGCGTAAATCGTAAGGGTGGGAGAAAAAAAAGGAAAGAAGAAAACGAAACCCACCCGGGCCCAGACCCAATATGTACCTAAGCCCAGGCATGGCTCACCAGCTAAACGACTCCTCCACATACCTCACCTCATACCCCTGCCTCATAGCCAGATAAACCGCCGCGCGCGCCTCGTCCGCCATGGCAGCGGGCCCGCAGACTAGCACCGCAGCAGATGAATCACTACTCTGCGCGCCATGCGCGAATGCTAGGATCTGTTTTTCGAGGTTCGGGCGGCCGTGGAGAATCTCGATTTCGG
This sequence comes from Aspergillus baeticus, assembly GCA_027569055.1. NCBI lineage: Eukaryota > Fungi > Ascomycota > Eurotiomycetes > Eurotiales > Aspergillaceae > Aspergillus > Aspergillus baeticus. The sequence goes on from JAPDEI010000097.1 coordinate 38,202, forward strand.
TTTCTGGTTCTAATTCTGCCCTTGCGGGGATATTTGTTGGGGATGTGTTAGATGATGTGGAGTTCGAGTTCCGTGGCCGCTGGCTGGATGTAAGGGGTAATGTCGAGTAGAACGATGCGCGGAAGTCATCGCGCGCAAGAGCGCGACGTAATTCCCGTGCGGCGAGGTCGCGGAGAAAGGCTTGTTGGCGCGTAACCCAGATGAGCTGCATGTCTTGGATGCGGGTTTTGATCTTGTCCTCCGCTTCGCCGTCGCCGTTCTCGTTGGTTGATGAGGAGCGGGTGATGTGGTCGTTTATGTACGGAACTGCCGAAGCGATTCCCGTTCCACCTGCGATTAGGAGGACGGAGTCGTAGCTCCAGAGCGGAGACTCATATCCATACGGGCCTTCCAGGAGGATACTGACGTTACTTGTCCGGTCAGGAGATTTGAGGCATTCGCGGCGGAGGTGGCGTGTCCAGCCGTCGTACGGGCGAATCCAGAATATAAGTTTTAGCTCGCGGGAAATAGTTGAAGATGCCTGCTGCATTTGGATTGATCGGCTTCCTGACGATGAGTCGTCTGAGAGGAGTGGGATCTGCGAGACGTCCACTGTTTCGTTGTCTTTCGTCGGTAGGTTTGTTAAAGGGGACATGTTTCGTCCGATCTCGTACGACCATGATCCCAGCGTGAACGGGTGGCTTTCCCAGCCCGTAAGTCGGAAAGGCTGGTAGAGGAAGTAATATTGCCCCGGTCTAGGACGGAGCGATGAGGAGCCCGGCATGAGTTCTAGTCGGATGAGATCTGCGGCTTTGTCATAGATTGCGAGGCTTGAAGTGTACTGGACTCGAGAGTGCTTGTTTAGGCGAACGTGCAGATTGCAGTAAATCACCCGGACGAGGCGCAGGAAGCGGTCGAAGAACCAGATGCCGACCGGCAGCCAGAGATAGAACCAGTATGCTTGACCCCAGTATTCCTTGCCTTCGAAGATGATGGTGTGGCTGCGAAGGATTAGGTGCGCTCTGGAAAGAGGACAAAGAGGGTGCGTACTAGAAGCAGCCAACGAGCAGGCCGATGGAGAAAATGATGTGAATAAATAGGAAGGTTTCGTACGCTCGATGGCGGAACCAATTCACTGCGGCTGGGAGGAGCAGGACCATCAAGACAGTCGCCTGTAGCGAAATCAGCAAAATGAATCCAGTGGGCATGGTCACAACACCTACCAGGATTCCCCAGAGGAGGTACGGCTTGCGAAGCTTCTTCCACGGATTGAGATCTTGTAACTCGTTAGTAATTACGCTCGCCAAATTGCATCGAGTGAGGCATCGTACTCTCAAAGAACAAAATGAGGTAGGTCACTGTATGGACGACCGCCTGGATCGTAGCTATCCAAGCAACATGCCGGTGGAAAACGTTGAACGTCGCAAAGTTCCAGCCGGTAGCCCAAGCGCAGATATTATTCCGGCCAGCAAAGAGCCATAGTAAAGGCAGATTAGCAAAGGATATGATTCCAGTCCGGTCTGCGATGTACCGGATGATCTGTGTGTGGACTGGAGGGAAGCTATATATGGTATATTAGCACCCGGAAGTGATAGTCCTGCTAGAGCGCTCTTACTAGATATTCTCGGGGAACGCCCGGTAGTTTATAGCACACGCTGCGATGCTTAGAGCCCAGAAGCCGATGACAATGAATGCTTCGCCGCGGTTTGAAAACGTCCACCAGAAAAATTCCCGCCCGCGAGGTGGGATCATCGTGGAGACAAGAAAATGGGTCCGCACCCAGTGAGAAACTTGTCGAAATGGAAGATATCTCTGGATGGCGCGCTGTGACGGGTGATCGTGTCGGAAGTGTAGGAAATTTTGTACGAGACGGTAGACCATCCCAGCCCCTAAGATGATGGCCCAGTACAGGTATCCGGCGTACCTGTTGTGGGTGAGTGTCACGATGTCAAATCCAGCGGCGGGTTAAGCATACCCATAGGCATAGTGCGTCCACATTTCGTATGCCCACGTGTCCTAAGAAGAGCCCGAGTCAGCTATGTCCTCTGCACGGTTTGGAGTATAGCTCACAATAGTCCGGAAAACCCGGCTGTAATGTGCGGTTGTGAGAAGGACAGGAACATTGACGGGATCGGCGGGAGACAGCTCAGAGTAGTCGACGGCGCGCATACTGCGTATGGCATCTTCCGTGAGGTTCTCAGCCAGCTGTTCTCGAGGGATTAGGCTGAAGCCCAACTCCCCACAGAGCGTTTCCAGCGCTCTGATACCTGTGGCGCGCTCATCCGGCTTGCAAAAGACGTCGGAAGCAGCGTAGATCGAAGTGACCTTGAGCGGGTCTTCACATTTTGTCTGATAGTGTCCGTTTGACGGCGATGTTGCGAACGCGATATATCCGTAGGCTGTCTGTATCGAGGTGACACAGCGCTCGTTGGCGGGGAGGACGTTGGCGGCTGCTAAGGCCGCGGAGAGGGTCAACGATAGGGTGACATGAGGGCGCATGACGAGGTTACTCGAGGAAAGGAAAAGGTTGTAGAAAAGACGGTGAACGGAGGAAGCGGCGGGGCATGTCGCGAGATCTCGTATCCCCCCGATTTCGGAAACGAGGGCGAGTGGGCCCACAACCACGCCAGGGGTTCAACGCGGCGCAGCGGGAGGTCGAAGGTGAGGCGGAGGGGGCGTTCTGGGGGGGAAGAAAGTGGTTAAGAATCTATCTCAGGAAGGCTTGAGGAGGGAGAGGGGCAGGGATGAGGTTATGTCAGGGAGAGAGAAGGAAGTGGAGGGTTTTATCTGATCAAAAATTGGAGAAACGTTTCGGATCCAGGTGATCCGAATCTAATCTGATCAACTTGCATCTGATAGCCGGACCGGCCAATAACATGCCTGTTGCAGGAGGTATCCACCATGTGAGTCAGTGCCAAGCGAGGCTGGTCTTGGGAGGGCGGAGCCCCGACATTTCCGCCCTTGACTACGGAGTATGTAGAGTCTGGATTAGACCATATGGCGAGCGGAGTGGTGGGTAGCCAAAAGTTTAGGGGCGGGGCCAGAGTACCTACAATATTTTCAACATTGGCCAATCGAATAAATACATATTTGTTGCTCTTCCTATTGTGATGTCCTCAGGACTAAGAATGCATGGCCAAATCACTTCTGTCTCACTGATACATCAGTTGGGGAGTCCCTCATTTTGGTACCACCTTGAACCCTTCGAAGCCGGGAATGACTGCCCGTATCTCCTCTGTATAGCTCACCAATCCACCTGACCAATTCATCTGCTCAAACGGCCTGCCCGGGATCGTCCCACCCATATACGTACTATTCCGCACAGTCGGGAACAAGGAGGCATTGCTCAGCGCGTCAATCTTCTCCTTCCACGCCGCCGCCGCTTCGGGCAGCGGATCGATACTCTTGATCCCTCTCCGCTCCATCGTCTTTATCACGTCCGCAATCCATCGACCTTGGACTTCCACCCCCGTCGGGCCATTGCAGAACGCCGTCGGCGCCTGCGGCCCGTATATGGCGAATAGATTCGGATATCCGCTCACGCACAGGCCGAGGTACGTCGAGACGGAATTCTGCCAGTCCTCTTGCAGGGTCGAGCCGTGGATACTGCGCAGACCCAGATCCATCAGCCCGCCGGTAGACACGTCAAAGCCCGTCGCGAGGCAAATCATGTCAAAGTCGTAGCTCGTGCCGTCTGCAAGCTGGAGGCCTGTTTCTGTGAAGCTGGTGATCGCATTCGAGCTCACATCGACAAGCGAGACATCCACTCGCTCGAATTGCTCGAAGTAGTCGACCTCGAGACTTGGCCTCTTCACTCCAAACGCATGACGCGGCTCGAGCGGGGCAAGCAGATCACGTAGTGTCGCATCCTTGATCCGTGGGCGAACCTTGTGCGCCCAGAAATCATACACAATGCGATTCGAGATCGGATCCACGAGAACATCCTTGTAAGACCCCAGCCAGAAGCGGAACCCACCCCCCTGCCAGAGACTCTCGAGGAAGCGCTCAACCTCCTCGGGTGAGCTGTCTCGCAGCGTCTTCTCTGAAAACGTATATGGGAACCCACCGAAGCACTTTTCCCGCAGCAGGAACATCTCGGGGTACAGCGGCTTGATGGCCTCCTGGTCCTTTGTACTCCAGGGATATTTTCGCATAGGTAGCGCGAGGTTCGGCGTGCGCTGGAAGACGGTCAATGAGCCCGCGAGCGGACCAAGAGCCTGCGTGAGCTGGACACCCGAGGCTCCTGTCCCGATAATCGCCACTTTCTTGTTCCAGACTTCGACACCCTCCTCGGGCCAGAAGGAGGAGTGGTGGATGATGCCCCTGTAGGAGTCGAGACCCGGCCAGTCAGGGATATACCGCTTCGACCCAAACCCCGTCGCCGCGATGAGGTATTTCGCACTCGCTGTCCTCCCATCCTGGGTGATCACAGTCCACCGTCCACTCCCCTGGTCGAAGACCGCATCGATGACCGCTGCCTCGAAAATACAATCCTTCCTGATATCCAACACCTCAGAGACATGCTCGAAGTACTCCCTCAGTTCAGAAAGAGACGGATAGTTTGTGCTCCAGGTCCAATCCTTCCATGTCTCCGGGATCGAGAATTGATACTCGAGGCCCTCGGAGTCGACGCGCGCGCCGGGGTAGTTGTTGAAACGCCAGGTTCCGCCGAGCCCGGGCCCGGCTTCGAAGATTTTGGTTTTAAGATTGAGGTTGCGGAGCGTGTGTAGGATGTACACGCCGCTGAAGCCTGCGCCGATGATCGCGGCGTCGAGTTCGAGCGGTGGGTCATTGATCGATGTGGGGGGAGGGGGATTAGCGAAGTCGCGGAGGTTTGTTTTCATTTCGAACGAAACTCTTGACTGAGCAGAAAGAATGCGTTCCTGAAAAGGAGAATTGAGAGGGACCAGCTGCCAGCTGGCGGGTCGTGGGTCGTAGGTCATAGGGGCCTTATATCAAACATGGCCTACTGACTACCCCTCTCTGGAGTTACACAACGCGGTTATGACCTGGCTTGCATACATTAATAACTGCTACAAGGACCTCTTGAATGACAGCGTTGATACTTAACTTAATGATAGTTACAAGGACCTCTATAACGACCAGGAGCTGGACCTCCTTCATGAGGACCTCAAAGGGTCACATTAACCCTTCTTCATCCGGATGCCAGCTCAATGTTCATTAAATTGCTCGCCGAATGAGAAACAGCCGCTATCACAGACAAACAACTTGACGATGTGCAATATTGGAACTCTCAGGTTGTACAACGGGGGCTAACGCACCACACTGGCAACTAGCTAAAATGTGATAGGACAGGCGGGCTAGATGTATGCATGCATGGATGCATCCAATGCCCTGATTTACTGCGCTCGCTTGCCTACCAACCAATACACTGGTTTTGACAGTTCATGCGTCCTCCCCCTAGTCCTTCGCACCCACACCCGCACCCATTGGATCAGCAAGAACCTCCCGCGCAATCCGCGCATGCATCCGCCGCTCATCATCTGCCAAATTATCCCCAAAGACCTCCGCCACCTGCTCAAGTGATTTCCCCGATGTCTCAGGAACGAAAAAGTACGCAAAAACTGTTGCCGCGACGCAGAACAACCCGAAGAATAGGTAGGTGCCCCAGCCAATCGAGATGAGCATTTCGGGAACCACGACGCCGACGATGAAGTTCGCGAGCCAGATCATTGCTGTGCCGACTCCGACGCCCTTTGCGCGCTTGGAGCTCGGGAATACTTCGGCGGGGAGGACCCAGGCCAACGGGCCGTAGGAGGTTGCGTATGCGAGGACGTAGAGGTCTAGACATGGAACATTAGCTTCACAATCCAACCAACCGAGTTCATTTTCAAGGATCAGGAAGAGGACACACAGATAAGCGCAACGCAGAACCAAGCGACACCCCGGTGTGCGGGCCAGTTATTGCTGTACCGGTTCATCAACGCGCACATAACTAGATGCGGTACGGCCATTGCGATTCCACCGAGGATAGCGAGCTTACGCCTGCCGACACGATCGAGGAAAATGAGTATTGGGATGCCGCCGACAAGCTGGAAGATGTTGATCATCCCGGAGAGGATAAGCGATGTATCTCTGTCCTGCCCCAGTGCTTCGAAGAATGTCGGCGCGTAGTAGACGAAGGCGTTGATACCGGAGAACTGGCTTGTTAGCATTGCAATAATTCAAGTCTAGAACCTTCGGTTATTACCTACCTGCTGGAAGAACGGAATAGCCAGCGCAACAAGCGTACGCCTAAAATACTTCTTATTAAACAGGCTCAGCCACTGCCTAAGACCCGTCAAGAGCGGCTGCTCCCTATGGTTCGGATACTGGCGCTCAAGCATCTCCTTCTGGAACCGGCTTTCGGCGAGAATACCCTTCCATTCAAGCTGGACCTGGTCGTCGTGCTCCGGGCGACGCCGCAGGGTCGAGAGCGACTGGAGACTGTCTGCGTCGTGGCCGCGCATGGCGAGCCATCGCGGTGAAAATGGGAAGAAGTGGATTGCGCCTCCTACGATCAGGGCCGGGACGATCTGGAGGAGAAAGGGGAGGCGGAAGGACCAGTCGCCATCCATCATTCTGCTATCCTGTTAGCTGATTTGCGTCGCCATCATCTTGACTCACCGGGGAAGCGTACCTTGTCCCATATGTGATCCAATATGCCACGATCGCCCCAATGACAATACTAATAGCTTCCATGACAAGCAGTGAGCCTCTCCAATTTGGCGGTGCGATTTCTGAGATATACAACGGCGCTCCCATAGCGAGAGTGCCAACGCCGATACCTCCAATGAACCGACCCGCAACCAGGGCATCGTAATTCGGAGCGGCAGTCTGAATGATAGCGCCGACAACAAAGAATGCAGTGGCAACAGTGAGACCCCACTTTCTTGAAATTCGATCTGCGATCGACGGGAAGAAGAGGCAGCCTACAAAAGCGCCCAGCTCGAGCATCGCGGTCATAAACCCCGTGTGGAAGCCGTAGCGCGAGTTATCGGGGGACACCTCGGGGTACGTATCACGGAACTGGTCCATGACAAGGATCAGGGAGATGACGCCTTGATCTATAAGGGGTGCATCATCAGCGTCCCGCTATAGATTTTTTGTCAACAGTAACGAGGGTAGGGGATAATCGCACCGTATCCAAATGAGAATCCACCAAAGGAGGCCAGCATCGCTGCGCCGAATACATACGGCGAGCGAACAAGGTCCCGCACTTTCCCACTGTCATACTGGACCTGTGCCGAAAGGATAGCTAGGGCGCTCTCTTCTGCAAGCTCGAAGTTCTCGTCGTGAATCGCAGCCGCCTTATCTAGTACAACGGGTGAGTCATCTTGAGCCATTACCGTCATAAAATGTGAGGAAATGAACCAGAGGGATGCCTGCAGAATGTGGAGAGACTGTGTCTGGAAAGCAACGGTGTGGCCACCAACCCCAATTTATACCCCACAGCACTCCCCCAGACTGAATTTCCTGGGGAAGGTCCAATAATTCTCCACAAGGACCGCCGCCGAACCTGAACAAAAGCGACATTTTCCGGGGGATCGCCACGGCTATTGCGATCCATATTTTTGGGTGGTGATGGTGGTATTCGCATTGTCGTGATGTTGATTGGCCGGCGGGTTTTGCCTGATTGGGAGGGTGCCTGAAACGGCAATTCTTTCTCTCGCGGGTGGAAGGTGCCCTCACCTTGGTCGCCCTTGCTGGATTAATGAGTATTAGGGGGGTGGGATAGCGAGGGGTGAGGGTAAACTGAGGAAGGAACGACGCAGCGTCCCCATCGTTGAGTGTGCCAGGTGCCAGTTATCTGCTTTGCTACCTATGTCCGAGTGCAGTGCATATCACCGCGAGGCGTGGGACTTCTAGAACAGCTTTTCTAGTGCACTTTGTGTCCTGCACGATGGTCTTCCCTGGAGATCTGGAATGTGCGATTCTCCCCCGGAGTATCTACCTATGGTCCGACAACGGTTTTCTTGCGGGCATTCCATGCTATTCAATGAGACGCTATAGGTTGCCTCGAAGTCGCTCGCCTGTTGCTCCTCGGCGAAGACCTACTCCCAAAAGGAAAAGTTGCCTGTTCAAGGGATTAATCCATCATCATCATGATCACTACGCAGAGGTTACCTATATGCTTAGCTAGCCGTCTAAATGTATCCCAGAAGAGGAGATCGTAGGCCCGGAGATAGGCCCCGATAACACACGGCAGTTGACCACCCGGCCACCGTGCTTCAATCACTGTCTGCCCGGCGGGTGCACATGTTATGATGGTCGATATGACGGCGTTCCAGGGTGCCGGTGTCCAAACAGAGACCCTTTCTCGTGCCCGTAGGGATCTAATTTCCGCTCTTGAGGTAGCTTACATCTCAGAAACGTGGTCTGTCCGGATATCCTGCAGTGTGCCATTTGTACTCTAGCCGAATTATGCGTAATCATACTCGAGGAAGCGCCCGCAGATGTACAGTAACAAAGCGCACTGTTCTGTGCGGGATTTGTGAAATATCCTCCACAGACGGTTTTCCCAACCCGTCGCCGTAATCCTCCACCGGACGACTACTACACGGTCGTCATGTGGTATCCCGAAGCTCGACAGCTAGACAGCTAGGGCAGGCATAGTTCCGGGAGAGAGATCGCACCGATGCCTAGTTGCGAGGTGTGCGCGCTCCACCACAGGGAGTTATGTTTGCTTGATAAGAGAATAAATGCACTTAGAGGGGTATCATCACCTGCATAGTCATATTCCCCTGTCACACGAGGAAGTGAATTAGGGGAAAGTGAGTACCAAGATTAAGGCTATTATGGTATTAAGGACTGAGACGGGTGCTCTACTAGGTCATTGATTCAGATCAACCCATCCATATTTGCTTAAGAGCCGTGAATATATAATAATCTGCATCAAGCCGAGCCAAACTAGACTACAAGAAATCAAGGCTAATGGGACAAGAGTCCATGGGTGCATCTCATCGGACCAAGGCTTGTAGTCTGAGGCCTATGTAAGGTCCGAAGACTCATGTCTTAAGTGCCTCGGGTTGAGAACAGCTGCTTCTAGAGCGGGTGACTGTGTCTACGTGTTACATAGCTAAAGTTCTGGACAATTTTTTTTTTAGGGTTTAATCAACTCTAATTTGTTCTAAGGCGGCCGTTTTTAGCGCTAGGTGACCATGCGGGCTGTTTGAAATGTTCAAGTGCATTCATGACTTTTCTTGACTTGCTCTTGTTTGAGGGACTTCAAAATCTTTCCTCCTAGCTACGGCTCATTCCTTGATGGACCACTCGTCAAGTTCGCAGATAGTTGAAAAGGGTGAACTGATTTCATGGACTCCATCCTCTTGTGAGCGGAGATGAAGAAAAGAAGGAAGGGGGAATGAAAGCGTTGCCTTCTAGCTCTAGAAAGCCGCCTACAGATGGGACACAAAGCCGGGACCTAGTATCCCAAACTTAGCTTGTGCATGACATGCTAGTATTTCAACATAGAGGACTTTCACAGGGGTGAGTTTAAACTCATTCTGATTAACCAGTCTAAACATGCAAATCATTCTTGGTATTCTCTACCTGGGAGGCTGGGCAAACTGTAAGCAAGCAAGACCACCCACGCTGAGCACGTGATATCCGGCTCTACTGCAGGCGCCGACTAATCTAGTCAGCGATCACTCTTGTTCAACCCCAGTAATAGATGGCTTCCCAGGTATCAACACCTATCCTGAACGCATATCGCCTACATTATGGACATTAGAAGTTTCCTGCTGTTGAACTCCTGTTGAACTCGCTACTCGATAGCTTACTGTTCGAGAGTGAGCTGCTTATCATCCTTTGGGGTGAGCGAGCGCAGAGATAGATTAAAAGGCCGCTAGCTTCCCTGCGCTGTGGATTGGGATATCACCACCCTTTGCTCTCTGGTTACGACTATTGGTGTCCAGACGGAGGGAAAGAAGGAAACCGAGGAAAGTAATCCATCACCGCATGTCCAATAATAAACCAAAGGCGAAAAAAAAACCAGCAACAGCGACGGGCGATTCGACGGGCAAGGCGCCGATTTCTTGAGGAAAGCTTTTGAATTCATGTGGGCTGGCAAGGGTGCAACGTAGATGTTACATTGGGAGTTCGGTTTACGGGACAATGGACGGCACTCGGTAGGTATTTCAGTCATATGATTAGTGGCTGCCTTCACAGCAGGATTTGCTAAGTCTTGCTTATCCTTGATCATTTGTTTCCGAGCTGGTTCGCTAGCTGGGGTCTTCAGGTCTCCAGACCACACGGAAAGGAAGCGGAGAAGCAGTAAGACGGCCCGGTTCTGGGCCAGTTCCCCCGGCTTCCCCGGCCTGTCACGGTGGGCGCACTGGGGAATTAACCGAGTCAGTCCCAGAGAAAAACCGAACCCGTGACAGGACAAACTCGCCACGCAAGTGACCCTGCGGGGAAATATCCATGATGGGACTGGTACATCTCGGAATTAACCGTCTCGAGAGGAAAACGTTTCTCGGTTGGTGGGTTAAATGGGGGACGACGAGGACGAATCCATCGAAAAACTATACTTCAGAGTGATTGGCTGCAGATGGCGAAGGATCATTCCGCTTGACTTGACTGACATGGGATTGCGAAAGTAGGTTAGTTAGTGTTACGATGAAAACCAGCCACCCTCCCTTGCTTCATCACGCAACAATTAGCCCGGCCCCCAGTTTCCCTCAGAAGAATGCCTCCCTTCCAGAAAAGATCTCGATTATTATCAAGCTTCAAGAGCGTCTCGGTTTATTCCGGATGCGGCACGAAGGGCAGCGAATCAACCTCAATGATCCACTAGCAGCTATAATAGTGAATATTATTAATATAAGAAATCTATATTACATTATGAACACCGCGTAATCCAAAGACTACGAAAATGCACGAGTCGCCGGTCGCACCTTGGAATTAACCGAGGGAGCGAAACCAACAGCTGGAGGCAAAGGCCGCCCCCCCACAACCAAGTGCACTGCGGGGAAATACGACCGATGGGGATGCGACCGGGACATCTACCCCCGACTAGCGCGTCTCAGATTCCTTCGCTCGACCAGAACACACCATAAGTTAATTAAAATTACACCGTGGCACACAGGCCTGAGCGCAGCTCGGGACAAGATGCACCTACGGCTAAATATGAAAGCTTGAATCCAAGCAAAATGGCGTGGCGAAAATGCAACCCTGCTACCGTGGTGCTCAGGGAAAACGACCCTCACGAATGGGGAGATGTTCGGTTGAGGAGGTCAAGTCCGGAGTAAGCTTCACCTAATCGAGCTAGGATCGGGATTACCATCAAAAGCGCGCGGTCGCAGTTATAAAGAGATCTGCAACCCCCAGTCGTGCCTGCCTCTCTTTCGTTATTCACCCGTTTCTCTCAGAAATCGTCAACATGACTAGCGGCAACACAGAGAAGACCTCAGCGGCGGAGGTCGAGGCGCCGGCCACCGCCGACAACGGACCCGTCTACGATGTCGACGAGAAGGTCGACTACGACAGGGCGGGCGCCATCGCTGCCGAGCAGATCGAACATAATATGACTGTGATCGAGGCCGTCAAGGCCTATCCCGCTGCCAGCTGGTGGGCATTTGTCATGTCATGCACCATTGTAAGCTCGCTCTTGCCCACGATCGGCACTGAGATCATTCCTCTAACGCTGCGATAGATCATGGAGTCATACTGTGTTTTCTTGATGGGACAGTTCATCGCCACCGCTCAATTCGCCAGGGACTTTGGTGTACAGAGCCACGTGGAAGGAGGAGGTTACATTATCGAAGCTGCGTGGCAGTCGGCATTCCAGTGCAGCGGTCCGATCGGTGCCTTCATCGGTGTGTTCATCGCAGGTCCCATTACTAGTTGGATCGGATATCGATGGGCAACCATTGGCGGCCTCATGGCACTGAACGCTTTCATCTTCATCTTCTATTTCGGCAACAGCCAGGGGATGTTTTTCGCGTCGCAAATCCTCGAAGGCATCCCGTGGGGCATTTTCATCGCCAATGCGCCCGCCTACTGTGCCGAAATTGTGCCAATGAGGTTGAGAGCTCCAGCGACGCAGATGTTGCAGATGTTCTGGGCGATTGGGGCCATCATCGTCGGCGGCATCACATACCACTACCAATCCAAGCCTGACTCGAGCTCGTACAGGTTCGTCCGATCCCGTCGTTGTCATCGACTGTACTAACATTCATCCCAGAGTTCCCATTGCACTCCAGTGGATGTTCCCTACTCCTCTCGCTATCCTCCTCTTCATTGCGCCTGAATCACCCTGGTGGCTCACACGACAGGGCCGTTACGCCGAGGCGGAGAAGGCTGTCGCACGCCTTGGACGCGCGAGTGCAACTGATAGTCCCTCTGACGCAGTCGCAATGATGCGTCGCACGATCGAGCTTGAGAAGACTGAGAAGAAGCCGAATCTCATTGAACTTTGGAAAGGTACTGATCTCTACCGCACATTGATTGTGTGCGGTGTGTACGCATCTCAGAACCTGACGGGCAATCTGATTGCTAACCAGGCGGTTTACTTTTTCAAACGTGAGTCCACCCATTTCCTACAACCTGGCTGCAAGCAGACTAACACAAGCGCAGAGGCCGGCATGGCTGACGACACCGCATTCTCACTTGGTCTCATCACTTCTGCCCTCCAGGCGGTCATGGTCATGCTCTCCTGGATCCTTACTACATACCTCGGCCGCCGCACTATCTATGTCTACGGTCAAGCTATCAACTGTGTATTCTTGGTCGCGCTCGGTATTGCGGCTTCAATTGGCGATAGCTCAAGCAAGGCGGCTAGCAATGCGCAAGCCTCACTTGGCTTGATCGTCTCCGTCCTGTTCTGCTTGGGACCCGCCCCTGCCTCATGGGTCATCATCGGCGAGACATCTTCCGTCCGTCTCAGGCCCCTGACAACCGGTGTTGGACGAGGCGCCTACTACCTCGTTAATATTCCTTGCATCTTCCTTTCCAGCTACATGCTCAACACTGATAAATGGAACCTGGGCGGCAAGAGCGGCTACATCTGGGCTGGCACCGCCTTTGCCTGCACCGTCATGTCTTGGATCTGGATTCCCGAGATGAAGCACAGGTCCTTCCGTGAGATCGATATTCTGTTCAAGCGTCGTGTCAACGCCCGCAAATGGACCAAGACGGTCGTCGATGTCCGCGACGACGAGTAGATGGACATTGGTGCGTCCGGAGAAGTCTGAGTGGTAGTGAAGAATGTGCTATGTCGCATATATATGAAACGTGGAAGTAGTTAGTTGATTGTTGTCGAGAGTAGCTGCTTGAGCTCTAGCATCCTGGCAATCGTATCCTACACATAATGCTCTGATTTTGCGCCTCACCAACATGTAGTATGATCCTCGCGGCCCTTCTGGCGGGGCACTTCGCCCATACACTTCCTTCCGAGAGACCGTGAATATACAGGTACCTTTACGGTAATTCTTTTTTTTTCTTGGCATGCGGAGCATGCTCTTGAAGCTTTTGCCCCGTTGGCTATACTATATGTCGACGAGTGATAGGGGAGAAGCCGTATGTATATGCAGGGCAAGTAATTCTTTGACTTCGGCTGGATACATATAAACAATTTAAATTGATATTGAACAAATTCAGTAGTTTAATAAAAAAATATCAAAGCATCTGTTAAAGCCGTTAGGAACTTGCTATACACTGATTTTTGTCACGATCTGTCTAGTTCGATTTGTAGGTGTGTATTTGTAGCTGTCTCCTATAGTTGCACTAACACGTAGAACAAAGAGGTGCGAAATATAAAGTGAATGGAAGAGACCAGGAATCAAGTACTACATTGTTTCTAGGAACGTGGTGAAGGTCTTGTTCCGCTGGGTTGCTAAAACAAGAACAAAAAATAGGTAAACAGGGGAAACACACCGACAGACTACTTAACACAAAGCACTTCTCGGCCTCCTCTCCACCTTCCACTTTCCACCGCCAATCCTCCCAGTCCGCTCTTACTTCTCTCTCATACACACATACGCCCCCCCAATACTATCCTACTGTTGACTCCTCCAAGTCCACTCCATAAACACATCCCGCAACAAGCATCCCCTGTCCTCAGTGCCATCACCTACTCCAAATTCCAAAATCCCGCCTCGATCCACCAAGAAACACAACCGCAAAGATGCCGATGAACTGGACCCCGGAGAAGAACACCAAGGTACGTTATCTCCCCTCTGCCAGTCCAATACACACCCATTGCCTTCCCCCATGAGACACATCACCGACGCCCACCTCGCTTTCCAAAAGCCCAACTCTAACCGGAATTCCTAGCTCTTCCTCGGCGTCCTCGAACAAGCCCGAGAGCAAAACCTCAAACTCAACCACAAGCGTCTGGCTGAGTACATGGGTCCTGGTATGTCATGTCACCTGCCGTCAATAACACAGCTTCTTCGCCCTCCCTCCGCAACTTCTCACTCCGCTTCCCAAGACAAACAACCTTCCCGAATGGCGATTGCGCCTTCTTAAACGCCGATTACTAACACTCCTATGTTGTTTCCTTGCAGACTGTACCTGGAAAGCAATCGAAGGACAGATCGCGAAACTGAAGAAACAAGCATCGCAGGACCCAAACGAAATGTCCGGCGCTGGAAGCGCCCCTTCTACCCCCGCAGCGACGCCTACGAAGCGTAGTGCTCCCGGTACCCCTGCAAAGACCGGCAGCGCCGGCTCGCCTCAGAAGAGGAAGAGGAAGGAGGTGAAGATAGAACAGGACGATAGCAACAATGATAGCGAGGCGGAGAAGAAGGCGCTGTGGGAGGTAAAACAGGAACTTAAGGAGCTCAATGAGTGGGTGGGGTGACGCAGTTGTTCTGGTCAGGACGGAAGGATTGGTCTTCGCATTTTTCCATTGGATGCTGTGACGCTGGGTGCGGGTTCTGAGCGAAGCGGACTGTTTGTTCTTGATCGTACACACGGTCTCGTTTTCCGTCTGTGCGTTGGGAGTCCAGGTTTTATTCTCTTCAGTAGTGTTTCTCGTGGTGGGCGTTCTATTGGCTCGCATCGTTTTCTTCTGGCTGGTCGGGTTTGACTAGAATCTGGCAACGTTTGGAGCCGGTATCTGCACTTCAATTCGAACACTGGGAGTGTTTAATTTCAGCGTTAGGTTGTTCAAATGCTGCGAACGGAATCTGCAAATCATTCATTATCTATCCACACAAACCAAGGTATCCATAAGCAACATAGTATACGAACCGTTCTTTATAACCCTCACAACTTGCTCAAATCCCTCCTCGGCGGCTCCGCCCCCAGCGCCAACTCCAGCTCCAACCCAGGATCCCCCTTGGCCATGGCCCGGCGATACGCCTCCCTCTCCCCGACACGCTTCAAATACGCCAGAATATTCGGATATTTAGCCAGCGAAAACGGCGTAAAATACCTCCCCGTTGTCAACGGAAAGATCATCATGACATCCGCCGCTGTGAACTCCTCGCCACCAGCCAGCCACGTATTCCCCGCTGCGAGCCGATCATCGAGCGCCTTGAGCGACTTGTCCAGTCTATCTTGTGCAAACTTCACCATTGGATGCTTCGCATCGCGGACCCCCGCCATCTGCAGCATCATCACCCGACTGATATTCGGCATAAGCGTCCCATTCGCCCAGTGGAACCAGTACACGAAATCCGCATAGCGCGCGTGCGTTGGCGAAACGAAGAGGCGCCCGTCGCCGTGCTTGTGCGCGATGTATTCGATGCATGCGGCTGTTTCGGCTAGAACCACATCGCCGTCTTGGATTATGGGTGCGGTTCCCTGTGGGTGTAGGGATCTTAGCTCGCGGGGTGCGAGGAGGGTGCGCGGGGAGCGGCGGTGGAGGATCAGCTCGTAGGGGATGGATAGTTCTTCGCAGAGCCAGAGGAGGCGTTCGGAGGTTGATACACCGAGGTGGTGGATTGTTAGGGGCATCTTGCGTCTGTGTCTGCGTCTGCGTCTGCGTAGACTCGGGTGGTGAGGTGTTTTTGTTTGAGGAGAGAGGAAGAGCTCAGGTCAGGGGTTCGACGGGCTGTGCGGGGGGCCAATCGTCGGGGTGGGGCTGATCATCCCGAGCCTCGGTAAGTTGACGGATCTTCCTCGATACTGCAACGTACATACGGTTGTTGTTGTTTTTGTTGTTGCAAAAGGACTGTGGTGCCCTTTGGCCGAGGACGTGATGTAGTAAGGAGCATTTCATATTCAATGGCTGCACTATGGGGTTGGGATCGCTGCAAAAGTGACTCTTAAATCAAGGTAATAGTGTACTAAATTGTAAACAGGAGCACATGGAATAGTTCTGTCTCTGAATTTATCGGTGCTTCCAAATGGGCAGTGCTTTCCTCAATCTCCTCGCTATCTCGACTTCTCGATAATAGTGAACCTCACGCTCAACCCTCTGCGACAAATCGCTGAGTGAAGCAGTGGCCTCCCCGGAAGCCAGGACTTCATCGTCAAGCTTCTCCACGGCAGATAGGATAGCCTCACACGTCCAACACAGGCACACCTGATACTGTTCACCATACGTCAGCCGGTACCACTCCTCCGCGCTCGTGAACCCGTTATCCAGCGTTCCCCGACCGATCTTATCATCGTGGTTGATGAACTTGCCAGCCCGCTCCGAGACAAACTGCCGGTAGTTTTCAGCGCTGCACTGGTGCGTGTGCCAGACAAGGTCGACGTCCAGCGTGGGGACGAGAAAGTTATTCGGATATAGCCGGAAGAGGTGCAGGAATTTATCATAGCGGTCTACGGCTCGCTGAAGAGTGCCGTACGCAGCAGGGCTGCGGATCCATCGGTGCCCGTGCATCTTGTCGACGAAAATGACCTGGCGCTCAACGTTGGCGACGAGGAGTGCATTCTGCTTTTTGGGGGGTTTGGTTTTGGTCTTTGTCTGGATAGTGTGGAGCGGGTTGGATAGGGCGCCTATCAGATTGCCGTCCATGTTGCCAACCTCTCGGAGCCAGTCGCTGTGCTCTAATGGAAGTGTATAACTCCATGTGTCTCGGTTGATTGCAGCGTGCTACACAAAGGGGTCAGCTTGGTGAAGGACCGGGATACGCGGCGCAGTGCAGCACGTACAATTTCTGCCCATGGAAAGACAATATTCTGCACATAGTCAAGCTCTTTCTTGGTGCAATATGTCTTGAAATCGTCGCAATTTAGGAGGTAAGCGTGCCATATCATCAGAACGTCTGCACCTTGTTAGAGGTAGACCAGTCTCGCGCGGGGGGGGGGGGGGGGGGGGGGGGGGCCCGCACCCAAGGGGGGGTGGGAAGAGCCCACCGGAGAACACCACCCCCGGGCCCCAAACCCGGGGGGGGGGGGGGGGGGGGTAACGGGGGGGGGGGGGGGGGGGGGGGGGGGGGGGGGGGGGGGGGGGGGGGGGGGGGGGGGGGGGGGGGGGGGGGGGGGGGGGGGGGGGGG
>JAPDEI010000098.1:0-53898 GCA_027569055.1 Aspergillus baeticus
CATTAAGATACTCATTAAGATACTCATTAAGATACTCATTAAGATACTCATTAAGATACTCATTAAGATACTCATTAAGATACTCATTAAGATACTCATTAAGATACTCATTAAGATACTCATTAAGATACTCATTAAGGCACTCATTGAGGCACTCATTGAGCTGGTCATTAAGGTCAAAAAAAAGTCTATCTAAATCTGTTGATCTGCGATCGACACTTCACTATACTAGCAAACACCAGTGTCACAAAATCCATCCATCTAAAATGCACATAAACGGTCGATTCTTGCTTGCATACATGGGTAGACACATACCAAGGGGATCTGACCAGCTTCTCATTACGGATTGTCAACCCCAATACTGAGAGATGCGATGCTCCTAGATGCTGTCAATTCGTTCGGTCTCGGACATTCTCGACCTGGTCCATGTCAGGCGTAGTGTTCTTCTTCAGGCGACGGGACAAATAAGGCAAGAGCGAAGCGAGTCAGGTGACGGCAAGCACCACTTTCACCTCTTGAAACAGCTGATCTACTACGATGCTCAAAATTCTTCGATATCACCTCTTGAATTTAAGCCTCCTGTTTCTTGGGTATAAGGTGTCCGTCCCCATATACTCTGTCGCCGTCGTTCTTTTCAGCGCCCTGAGTTGGTGCTTGGCATGACCCTGGCCTTTACCCGACTCTTCACGAAGACAAAATACCAGGCTCTAGAAATCGCTCCCATGCGAAGTCATATGATATTAGTAGAAGGCCAAATGTGGAATACACGCCCAGGAAGAGGCACAGGTTCTAGTGTGGCTTGGTCGACCATGCCACGGGTGAGAACTTGAAGTCTCTCGCATCAAAGAGGCGGCGCTCCTCACGGTGCAAATTAGCGAGGCCTTTGGGTCTCGAGGATCCTTTGAATGCTCGAAGAGTACTAGCGTGGGACAGTCAAGGTTACGCTGGTCGCCACCAGGCGCCGGCATCCAGTCCTTCCCCACCTTTCCACGTTTCCTACGGTAGTACTGTGCAATGTGGTACAGCTGGTCGGGGCACAGTGCACATGCATCACATGCGGGTTTGACCCCTATGCCTACTCAGAGACTAAGGGTCTGGAATCCTGGTTTCCGCCTCGTTCACTTTAACTCGTGTTCGGTTTGAGCAAAATCAATCGCAGCTCGGCTATAATTTTCGCGATTGGCTGTCGGGCCCCAAACCCGAGAATTCTCGCGAATTCCCCCAGATTTGCGCCTCCGCATTTCACGATGCGCTATCGCAGGTCACGGTGAATCGACCGACTTGAGCTCTATAAAGAAGACATCTCGCACTATGGTCGACTATCTTCTACCCCTGTCTTCTATTGCAATCAATCTTTAACCTGTCACCAAACATCCACCGCAATGGACGAAATCAAAGCGTCCGGCACCGAGCACGAGGTCATTGACCCTGTTAAGCCTTCCATGGCGGGTACTGTGGGTATCAGCGATGAGATCCTCGCGCAAATGTCCGAGCGGATTCCCAACTTCACTGAGACAATGGAACGTGCCCACCGCGCTTCGGAATTCGAGCACAACCTGACCAATCTCGAGGCCGTCAAACTGTACCCCAAAGCTATTGCCTCCAGCTTTCTCATTAGTCTGTCGATCATTATGGAAGGCTACGACACTTCGCTGCTGGGCTCCTTCTACGCTTACCCTACGTTTGCGAAGAAGTTCGGTATCCCAATGGGCGACGGCACATACCAGGTCACCTCGGCGTGGCAATCCGGCCTTCAGAACGGAACTCAGGTTGGTCAGATCATGGGCTTGATGGTTGCTGGTCTGATCGCCGATCGGATCGGGTATAAGAAGACTATGCTTGGTGCCATGGTGCTCTTGTGCGGCTTCATCTTCCTCATGTTCTTCGCCCAGAGCGTTGGCATGCTTTTCGCTGCTGAGATGCTCTGTGGACTTCCATGGGGTGCCTTTCAAACCCTCTCTGTCACCTTTGCCGCCGACGTCAGCCCTACCATTCTGCGCCCCTATCTGACCGCCTACGTGAACATGTGCTGGGTGACAGGACAATTCATCTCAATCGGTGTTCTTCGCGGCCTCCTACACCGGACCGACGAATGGGGTTGGCGAATTCCTTACGCTGTTCAATGGGTGTGGCCCGTGCCCATCATGGTGGGCATTCTCTTCGTCCCCGAATCCCCATGGTGGCTCGTCCGCCACAACCGACTTGACGAAGCAAAACAGTCTCTCATGCGCTTAACCACTCGCAAAAACTCGCAATATGACCCTGATGACGCAATTGCTATGATGGTGGTGACCAATATGCAGGAGGAACTCAGCCGGGATGGTGTATCGTACTGGGACTGCTTCCGAGGCTCAAATCTCCGTCGAACTGAGATCGCCTGCGCTGCCTGGATGTGTCAAGTTCTGACGGGAATCTGGTATGGAGGGAATATTACCGTGAGTGATTCATCTATCGCTACTTGTTAATGGTTACTAATGTTTTCTTTCAGTACTTTTTACAACAGCAGGGGTTTGACGCTGATCAGTCGTTCAATTTTGGTCTCGGGTTGAACGCGCTGGCATTCTTGGCAACCCTCGGCTCATGGTTTGTTATGCGGTGGGTGGGCCGGCGGAGACTTTATCTGTGCGGTACTACCATGATGCTTGCAACTCTCCTGATTGTAGGGTTCATGGGGATCCCAACTGCCAATGCAGGAATCAGCTACGCCTCCGCGGCGATGCTGATGCTCTTCGTCCTCTCCTATGACCTCACTGTTGGGCCGGTCTGTTACGCACTCGTCTCAGAGATTCCCTCGACTCGCCTACGTATCAAGACTGCTGTGTTGGCCCGCAATGCGTACAACATCACAACTATTGGTGCGAACTTCCTCAACCCCCCCATCCTCAACCCGACTGCTTGGAACCTTCGCGGCAAAGGCGGCTTCATCTGGGCTGGGTTTAATTTGGTTTGCCTTGTTTGGATATATTTCAGACTACCCGAACCATCTGGTCGGACGTCAAGTGAGCTTGATGTCCTCTTCGAGAACAAGATCTCTGCCAGAGAGTTCAAAAAGACCAAGGTGGATACGTTCCGGTCTGTGGCCATGCACGAGCATTAGCATTTCTCCGTGATTTTCGTACTTATCGTTGAACGATTCGTCGTTGTTCAACCTGGTAGACCATATCTCGAGAGGTGTGGGTGGAGGGCCTATGAGAGGCAGTCTTTATGTTGTTGGAAACCCGTATACCTCTTCAGTTTAGTCCTCAGAGCATCGATGATTATAGCCACTTAGGAAAGAGGTAGTGTCGATTCAAAAGGGTGAAATTCAATCGATTCTGCGGGCACGACAACACATACTCATACTGTTCGGAAGTAATTAGCTCCAGATAATCATACCAATCTCGACGCCTAATTTCTCGCTCTAACAGTTTCTTTATATGAATAAATACTCCTTTACTAACATTAAAGTTTGCTGAATAGTTGGTCGTTTCATTTTAGCTTTCTCTTTCGACCCTCCCCAGACAACCCCATATCCACGTGTTATAGGAGGTGGCATATAACCCCGACGATCCCCTCCCCTTCCAACATACCGTTGCATATAAGCACAAATATAATACTACCCAAAGATGTGGCAATGAGCTACCCTTTCCTCAACCTCCACCCAGCCACTTCCTTTCTCGTCAAAACACCAGGGCCTGGGGTTGCTGTACCAAGCAATAAACTGGTTGTAGAGCCGGCGGTATGAATGAATGCTCCCCTGTTTTGTTGCGTCTCACACACACGAGATCAGCGTAAGCTAATGCAACATGATTCCTGAAAGTTGGACAGGGGAAGATACCCAAAGAAAGTATCCACACTCGCAGTTTATCCATATGCCGAGTCGACAAACCACCAGCCGGGCTCTGTCGGTGACTATGCTGCCGATATTGTCACGCCTTTCGCAGAGACTTTCATACTCGATCCGATTAAGCTTAACGCAGCGACTCCTTTCCTCTCGCCCGTTCTACGGGTTTCTGGTCCGATACGGTATAGGGAGTTTCGAGTGCTTGATCTCGGACCTGGGAAATGTGGGAATCGGCGATATGATACGTACCCCGGAATATTGAGTGGAATCTCAAATGTTCAGCTTCTTCAGATTCTGCTTGCTCCGATGGAGAAAGATTCGACGTCATGCAGCTCGTTCAGCTCGACGTTGGAAAGAAGGATAGAAGAGACGAAAGCCATTGCGACGCATAGCCTCACGGCGCTACCGATCCCAACCGCGAGTGTTGATATGGTGATCGCTCGATCTCTGCATAAAGGTGTTAAAGTGAACGGAAAAATGACGCACGAAATGAACAAGAAAGTGGACCGAAAAGTGAGCTGTATAGTAGACACACTTGAGGCCTCATATCAAGATGTAACCTCGGTGTCTGCCTCCGATATTGAAGATACCCTGGCAGAATGCTTCCGAGTGCTACGCAGTGGAGGTGTAATGGAGTATATCTTCTTTGAGCGGCGACTTTGCGATGCGGGCCCGTTGGCGCAAGAGTTCGCAACAGCTTGGGATATTGATTACAACTGTGACGTGTCTAGGGGCCAGTTTATGGCGGCTCTGGAGAGAGCAGGGTTTGCTGGGGGTCAGCATCTTCGGACGATCTTTGGGTTGACTACGCTGAATCGATTATTTGATCGACATGGGAGACGGAAACGGAGAGTCGCAGGAGACGAGTTTGGGCAAATTGCGATAGGGACGTGGGATTCGAGTCCCCAGAGAGCTGCGATACTGGCAGAGTTGCAGAGGGAATGTGAGGCGCGAGGAACGGGATGGAGATGTGTGATTGGATGGTGTACCAAACCATGATAATATCAATATTAAGGAGTTTGTAGTGCCCCGGTCAGTAGCGCCAAGTGCCATGCTACCCTCCCTGTACCCCGCACATTCAATCCAGCCTTTTCGCTTCGGGCCTACCCCAGTGCCCCAGCGCCTCGGGCCTCCGCCTCCGTCTCGAATCCAACCTGCATGAACCTCTCACTTTTATTTGACTTTTCTCCTCCGATCCTAGCAGCGAACTACATCAACGCAGACTCACCGGGAACGATGCCAAAACAGACTCCCTGCGACGCATGCGCCCTCCGCCGCGTCAAATGCGACGCCTGCAACCCATGCACCTGGTGCCTCAAGCATGAGCAGCCATGCACGTACCTCCGCGTCCGCAGACGCCGCGGGCCCAAGGGTCCACGACCCTCAACGATAATGCGTGTAACGGAGCAGCGGACGCTGTCGCCACGAATGGATCCGGATTATTCCTATCTCGCTTCGTCGCCGGTTGCTTCTAGTAGTACTTCGACCATCGCAGGAGGAGCAGCAGCAGCAGCAGCAGCGACACAGGCCAGCAGCAGCAGCGCGCCTGGATACACGGGGCGGATTCCGCTGTCGCAGTACTTTACCTATCTTGATATGTTCCAGTCGAAGCTATATGCGATCTGGCCCGTTATTGCGGCGGAGGATCTGAAGGCTCGGCTCTGCGATGAGACGCACGTCGAACCTGATGTTCATGCCCTCGCGGCGGCGCTGAGCGCTGCGACGATTCTTCAATTACGATTGCTTGACGAGGAGTCGGATAGTGGTGGCTCGGCGGCACCTACGAGCGAGGCGTTTGTTCGTGAGTGTCTGCGGCATCGGAATACGTTGACCTCGTCGAACACGATATCCACGAATCTACTCCTCATCTCACTTTTCTTGCATATGTACTATGCCAACACGGAGCAGATTCACGCTGCGACCTTTGCGCTGCGCGATGCGATTACCTATATTCATCTCCTGCGGCTCGACGATGAAGACACTCTGGATTCATTACCGGTCGAAGAGAGAGAAGTCGGGATCAGGATATTCTGGGTTCTTTTTGTTACTGAGAGGTAACTACCCTTGTCAAAGTGACTGCTTCGATTAGAATACGCGCAAGCTGACTCTCGCAGAACATTCTGCAGCACCCACGGAATCCCAATCCTACTACAGAAAATCTCGTACCTCCCAGACCCAACCCGCGAAATGAACTACGGAATCTGCTCAATAACAGGGTTCTGCTGCCTCGTGCGACTGTTTACGCTCGCCGAGTCGATTCTTCCGTCGAAGACGAAAGCCATCGAGCGCCCGCAGGAGAAGGGCGAACTCCAGCTGCTGTATCAGGATATCACGACGAATTCCGTGGCGATGGTCCAGAACCAGGATAATGCGAATTTGAGCATGGGTATGATGAACATGGTGACCCTCCAGGAGGTGGATATTCAGACGACGAGGGCCTGGCTACAATCCCTCCTGTGGCAGCGGGCGCTGTCAAACTTCCTACTAGACTCACATGCACGAGAAGCGCAGTTTACGCCGGAGTTTCCGCTGACTCTCGCGAAGGGGCTGCTGGGGTTCCTATCGAGGATCCCACTCGAGTCTATCCGGCCGCATGCTTACGCGATGGTGCGTGTCCACTTTTGCTGTTCTCAGACTATCGCCATCTCCTCCTTGCTAGTAGATTAACCCTTTGGTCCAGGAAGTAAAACTCACCCAAGTGGCCCACACGCTGCTCGATATAATCATGATCGTCCCCTCGATCCGGCGCGCGCGGTGCACGCCGTCCAGCGGCGGTCCCGTGGACGTCGTCCTTGCCCTGGAGAAATTGCTTCGTTCGTTATTTCGCCGCGAAAGTGAGACTGTAGCGGCGATGCGGAGACGGTTGAGTGAGGTGGACTTCGGGCCCGTGGGGTTGGCGGGCGTTGAGTTGGGGCTGTTGCAGTGCTCGACGGAGGCGAGCACGGACGTATTAGCCGTAGGCGAGGCAGAGCTGCAGAGAGGCGCGGGACAGCAGGAGCAAGAGTGTGAGAGCGGGGAAGGAGGTGAGATTTGGTGGGAGGATCAGAGTTTGTCCGGATTGGAGCTCGAGCATGGGCCGTTTGAATTCGAGGGGGAGGCTACGGAGGGTGAGAACGAGTGGTATGAGCTGTAAACTATTTTTTTTTTTTCTTCCAAAAATATCCCATTCTAGATCCCGATCACAATCGATTTTAATCAGGCTCGGTCTCTTTCTCGCGGAATCTATAGCATGAGATTGCCCACTAACGTTAGGGTTCGTTCGGTATGCACTGCGTCGCGCTAATCAGAATTTCCGCGAGAATTTTCGCGAGATCCATCTGGGGGCAAAGAATGGGTGAAATGTGGGGTTTAGCCGGCGCCCTGCCCGTAGTCAGGTGCGAAGTGTATCTCGTATTCATAGATTCTTGCACCGTCTGAGAACTGAAACCTCATTTGCCCCCATCCCCTCAACGTTCATCATGGTCTTACTGCCTGCTGCCGACAAGGATCCGATGCCAATCCTATAGATCAACCGCCACCGTGGTTGCTCCTCCTTCATTCGACACGGAGTCAGAAATCCCACCTCCGTTCCTTCCATCCGGGACATCTTCGGACTTTTCATCGCCGAGGATGTCGGACCAGACAGCGGGATAAGCTGCAAGCTGGTCATCCACAGTTCAGCGTCGTATTGCATTCATTATTCGCTTTCGCTTTTCGTCGCATCTGAAACTAAAAGAAGAGCCCGCAATGCTCGCGAGAATTTCCACGACCCAGGTGCGCGTGACCGGAGGTGCGGGTTGAAATAGGTTGCTTTTGCATTTGAGCCGTCAGCAGTTGGAGAGAAAAAAAAAGAACTGTGGATTCTCTCCCTCCCCATCGAAGTACATGCGGTAAAACCAGCCATGGCGCACCGCTACACATTCGCCCAGACGCCGCTCGCGCACCCGGAGGCAATCGTCGGCGGAGCTGAAGGATCGAAATACCGCTTTACAGTCCTTGCAGATGGTCTCCTGCGCTACGAATATGCGTCCGAGGGGCAATTCGAAGACCGCGCTTCCGTTCTCGCCGTGAATCGCCGTCTTCCTGTCCCAGAATTCCGCGTCAAAGAGACTTCGACAAGCCTCGAGATCATCACAAGTCGCTTCCATCTCACCTACGACAAGAATCCGTTTTCACCAAGTGGACTTTCAGCGGCCGTCAAAGGCAACTTTTGGGCGCATAGCAGCGTGTGGCACTACGGCGATGAGAATGACACACTAGGCGGTACGGCTCGCACACTCGATGAGGCAAATGGGCGGGTTGATATGGGTCAAGGAATTGTCTCGAGAAAAGGATTTGCGAGTATTGATGACTCGCGCTCGATGCTTTTTGACGAGAAAGGGTGGCTCGCGACGAGGAGGGAGGGTGATCAGGTCGACGGATATCTCTTCGCGTATGGCCATGATTATCCCGCTGCTGTCAAGGCATTATATGCTCTCTCGGGGTCACAGCCGTTACTTCCGCGCTGGGCGCTGGGAAATTGGTGGAGCCGATATCATGCCTATGATGAGAAAGAGTTCCTCGAACTCATGGAGAATTTCAAGTCGAGAGGAATCCCACTCTCTGTTGCTGTTCTTGACATGGACTGGCATATTGTCGATGATCCGCGGATCTCTCAGGCTGGTGTCACTGGGTGGACTGGATACAGCTGGAATAAAAAGTTGTTCCCTGAACCGGAGGGATTTCTGGAGAAGGTCCATGGTTACGACGTCAGGGCCTCACTCAACGTTCACCCAGCCGACGGGATTCACAGCTTCGAGGACCTCTACAAGGAGGTTGCGGCCAAACTTGGCCACGATACGTCACACAACGACCCAATCCAATTTGACATCACAAACCAGGCCTTTATCGACGCGTATTTTGACGTCCTGCACCGGCGACTCGAAAGCCAAGGTGTTGACCTCTGGTGGGTCGACTGGCAACAGGGGCAACATTCTCGAATACCGGGCATCGATCCGTTATGGGTGCTCAATCACTTTCACTTCCTGGACAGCGCCCACAATGGTAAGCGACCGTTGACATTTTCTCGGTACGCGGGGCCAGGCAGTCATCGATACCCCATCGGCTTTTCGGGAGATACCCACATCACCTGGGACTCACTAGCTTTCCAGCCCGAATTCACAAACACAGCTTCAAACATTGGATACGCCTGGTGGAGCCACGATATCGGTGGGCATATGCACGGGACAACGGATAATGAGTTGCTGATTCGTTGGATGCAGTATGGAGCCTTTTCACCCATTTTGCGGCTGCATTCATCAAACTCTCCATGGAACCCAAAAGAGCCCTGGAATTTGGGCTCTGAGGAGGAGCGAATACTCACAAAGTTTCTCCGCTTACGACACCGACTAGTCCCATACTTGTACACGATGAATGCACGCGCAGCGAGAGATAACCTGCCTCTTATTCAGCCAATGTACTGGGGGTATCCAGAACATGACGAGGCATACAACGTCCCAAACCAGTATTTGTATGGGTCCGAATTGGTAGTTGCGCCAATTACATCTCCAAGGGATAGAGATTCTCGCCTGGGGCAGGTCCTCGCTTGGTTCCCACCGGCGCGGCATGTTGACATCTTCAGTGGCGTCGTTTACGATGGAAATCGCTTCCTATGGGTGGCGAGACCATTGGATGCGTATCCAGTGTTTGCCAAAGTTGGTTCGATTATTCCACTTGATGCAGATGCTGCGCCGGGTAATGGGTGCAGGGACCCTGCTGCAATCGAACTTGTCGTGGTGGTGGGCGCAGATGGAAGCTTTGAGCTTCTAGAAGATGAGGGAACTGGGGCATCACTAGACGAGATCGAGTTCTCTCGCACTCCTATTGTCTTCTCTCAGTTGGAGGGCAGATTGACCATCAGCCCGAGAAAGGGAGCATCTTCTCCGCGAACGCACCGGGGATACAACATCCGCTTCCCAGGCTTCTCCGCGGCAAAGGAAATCCACTTCCTGGTCAATTCTACCCACCACGAAGTTCAGCCTAAAGGGACCTCTGCGGGATTGACCGTTCAGCTTGGTTCGCACAGTGTCGATGACGAGCTCGTGTTGAGTATCGGCGAGAATCCTCAGCTAGACGTTATCTCGCCAAATCCTCAGATTATGGCATTCCTGCGACAGGCGCACATAGGCCTGGATCTCAAGGACCAGATATGGAAAATAATTTCAAAGGACGCAGTTACTGCGGTTAAGGCTGGTGAGCTCCTTGCGTTAGGCCTTGGGGAGGGGGTCTTGAATGCGTTGTTGGAGGCGTTGCTTGCCAGTGCGTAACTTTTATGAAGCCAGAATGAGAACTCATATTTCTGTCATTATTGTAGGATATTTCAAACTTTTCTTGTTGACATACCGGTTCACTTTTACTTTTGCAACACAACACCGACTCTAGGATTTATATCCCGCTGCCAAAGTTGGTGTACAGGTGCAAGTCTAGTTAATAGGACAACAGTAGTCACTGGTGAGATATAAGGGCGATAATGAAGGGAACGCCAACAACTAAAATCAAGATTAGGGACCACTACAGAAGCAAAAAGAGCGTTTTCAATGGGTATCATATTGAGAGAAATGTGCATAGGCATACCAATTTGTTTAACCGAATGGTTGTTCTACAATGAGCGCGTATATAAATGAACCGTTGGAACAGAAATAGATATCAACTTACAACAATATCCGGCAAAGCCTCACTACTGCCGTGAGTACAGAATCCTAATCATATAATCGTTCGAAGCATATTGAAGCGGCGTTTTCCCCTTATTGTCAGGCTGGGCTGTGCTCGCACCCGCAGCAACCAGCAGCTCAGCCGTCTTCGCATATCCCCGCTCGACAGCATGCGACAACGCCGTTCTACCTCCATGGTCATCGGCATCAAGATCGGCGCTGTGGTGGAGCAAAATCTCGACCACGGCAGGCCTCTCTTCCGGCGCTGAGGCAGTATAGATCAAGGCTGTTTGGTTGATTTTCGCCGTTCGATACGAGTGGTCTTCCAGGCGCAGGATCTTGAACTGGGCGTGCCGGATAAGCAGCTGGACTAGATGGTGCTTGCCGTGGCGGGCGGCCCAGTAGTAGACCTCCAGGATGTTCCCGGTAATATCGGAATGCGACATTAAATGATCTCCGGGCTTGGCGAGCTCATATCTAGCCGTATAGGCGAGAAGATTTATCCTTGCACGAAGCGTATTCTCGCCACCAGGGGATAAAAGCGTTGTAAGGGGTACTGTTTCCACGAGGAATTGAACGACATCATGGTGATCCTCTGCAGCTGCGAGTACGATCGGAGATAGGCCTTGGCTGTTCGTTTGTGCCGGGTCAACACCCGCTTCGATTAAAGCTTTCACAATGGGTACACTGCCGCGGCTTGCTGCGTTTATCATTGGGGTCTGCCCCATATCGTCAGGAACATTGAGCGCGTGGCTCTGCCGAATTATCATCAGGGCAATTTCCTCGTGGCCGTGAATTATGGCGCTGAGCAGCGGGACATGATGCATACTACAGTCTAGCATGTGCCGCGCCATGAATTGCAATAGTAGAGCAGTAGCTTCTGTCTTCCCATCCTTTGCAGCCGTATCTAATGCTTTCCTAAGGATGCTCGGTATCCATGCAAGCTGATCGGCGTGTCCACCATCCTTGTGAGAGGATTGCTCCTTCTCCGCGATGAGTTCGCCGATCCGATCTAGAAGAAGCACGAGGGTCGCGCATGAATCTCTAGTCACTGCATGGCTTAGATCCGAATTTTGTATGGTGTTGGCACCTGAAAGTAGTAGGCGGACTGTATCCTCCGGTTGATGAGCAAGCGCTTCGCTGAGAGCGAACCCGGGATTTCCACATGAACCGGGAAGGTGACTGCTAACAAGCCGAATGGCTTCTTGGTTGCCACTTCTAACCGCAGCCACGAGGGGCGAGGGGCAGTCTGCCGGTAAGTTATCGAGAAACGTCCAGTCTGCGAGCAAGATTTCCCGCAACAGGGGAACATCCCCCAACAGAGCCGCTGCGAGAAACCGAGTGTGACGTGGCATTGGCTGCGACTTGGAAACTTGGGCTTCCCAAGCGCCAATTAGCAGACGGACATATGCAGTATGGCCACTGTGTACAGCTCTCTTTATCAATCGTGAGACAAATGGAAGGTTGGGCTCTACAGACGCCCCGCCCTCTATAAGAGCCCAGGCTGTGTCGTATTCTGGATCACTGCAATAGATGGCGAAATCTAGAGTACCTAGGACTCCAAGTGCCGTCAGACCTTGCAGATCACTAGCGTTCACGTCCGCGCCTAGTTCTAAAAGGAACACTACCATCTTGGGATCCTCGCGTGCGATATGAAGGGGAGATTCCCCCTGCGCATTACACGGGGCATTTAATTGAGCGCCTCCGGATAGGAGCTTGCGGACGACAGCCTGCTTGACTGAGATTGTCTCGCTGGATCGGATAGCCCAGTTGAGTGGGCTCTCTAAATCAGCGTTGGTTTGGTTAATGTCTAATCCGTGATCAAGCAGCAGCTCGATAGCACTCACATCAACATGTTGGCCGCATACTTTATGCAATAGCGTATTATGCTTCGAAGTGTCGGCACGATGGATGTCGAGCCCTCGGTTAATTAGCAGTTGACGTATGCGCTTGTCACCTGCAAGAATCAAAATGAATGTCTCTTCCATATCGTAGAGGGACAGGTCAGTGCCACTTTCCAGTATCAGCTCTGCAACCTTGTACTGCTTGGACGTCAATGCTGCCATGAGAGGCGAACTCCATTCGAATTCGAACTTGCCCTCGGGAGTTTGCAAGGGGATGGCTGGAGGATCAGGACATATGCCATTCTCGAGTAAAGAACGAACAGTGTTGATGAAACCACCCCTGCTAGCCTGTGTCAAGGCCCGGAACTTTGTGCCCTCACTTGAGCGCAAGATTGTGGGGAGAGCATATTGTATACAGCATTCCTGTTGCTTGCTCGCCGACCATTTAATAATTCGCAGCAGATCTTCGCTGTCTGGCAGTGGTGTGTAGAGCACCGGTTGGCCGATCCGATAGGTCCACGACGAGGCTCGAACGAACGCTGCTAGGCTTTTAGTGGAAAGGTTCTTGCAAACTTCGAGGATGATTTCCTCAGGGAGATGGCTGAATTTAGTCGGCATTTTGATCTGTATGCGGAGACTAGGTGTATCGGGGTTCGGTAAAAGCCGGACGAGCTATGAGGCGGGTTTCTGTCGGGGCTTTGACATCTACTTTATATGGGAACTGAAGCCATGCTCTTTGTCTGGTACTCATGAGTTACATACTCACCAACAAAGGGGGTTAAGAGACTCATTCTAGGAAAGCCCTTGAAACAATCTGCGACCTTGGAAGCGTTATTTCTTGTGTTCAGTGGACAATGCTTTCAATTGCTCTGGCATTTTTGAGGCGCATTGTAACCAGATTATCCAGATTTCAATAGCTAAGCACTTTATCATGAGACTTTTATCTTGAATGCATTGTTATTGGGCCGATTACTCTTTGAGCATCAGGATGCTCAGCAGTGTGAGCAACATGCTAACAAGTGAAGACTAGAAACTGGCATGTCAATAGCACCCTTGCAGGGTATAACCCCGCCCCAGTTTGAGATGAGGATGATTAGACTTTTGGTTATTAGATCAATTTTTGTCATTGCCTTGGCGATTTGATTCTTCGACAGTCGCTCAAAACTAGAGAACAATTAGAGCACGGTTGTAAGGTACGCCAGGAGCATTATGGCAAAAATAGACAGTTAAAATCACAAACAAAGCCCGTTAAGAAAAGCAAAGGATTGGACAAGAAGGATTGAAAAGAATGAAAGATGGATTATGAGCTGGAGGGGAATTAATTTGCTCATTTATAGGCAACAAGGAACCCGTGACCTTCTCTTCCCACTTTGGCAACACCAGAGCCTCACCTTCTGCCTGCTCCCGCCTTCGACGCTTCGCAAATTATCCCAGTTTAACCTTTCTCCTCGTACCCATATCTACTCTCGTCTACTGCGTTCACTTTACCAGACAATATGGCGCGGAACATGACCCGGAAAGTCCAGGTTACAGCACCGCCTCCCGCGCAAATTCCCTCTCGCTGACCATCACCTAGAAAACCCGTCAGAAAGAGCGCAAGCAGACTATTAACAAGGCGAAGCTGGAAGAATACGTAAACAGCCACTCACTTGAAGACAGCAAGAACTGCCAGGAAGTAAGTGACTAGCAAGTGGATGGTCTTATACTGGCTGACAGATAGTAACGGCGGCTCAGAACCGAACAATTGAGACGATGCTAAAGGAGATCCGTGACATGCATGAAATGCTCCAGAGGCTGCACGGTCGACTGGTTGAACTCTCTGCGAAATTGGCGTCTCCGGTTAGGGAAAGCGATGTTGGGCAGGGTGCGAAAAACAAGAAGGGGAATAAGGTGGCCAAGAAGAAGCGATAGGTTACGCCATGGCAAGAGCGAGGCTCCGTATGATGCCCAAGAATGCTTCTTTAGAAGATCATTGTTCATGTACGAGTGCTTGGTTTTCGCTCAAGCACGCTTGGATATTAGTTGCTGACTATACGAACGCTCTATAGGAAGACCATCAACTAACGCATGAGCAGTGTCACTGGCTACTGACTCCGATCATGATCCGAGCCCCCCCGATGAGATCCCTACGGTTAGTTCACACTGCTTGGAGAATAACTTATTTCTTTACCGTTGGTATTTGATGCTCGTGTGCGTATGACCATTATGTATCCGAAAGGCTCGAAGGTCTTGGGGTAGGATCGAAAGGTATTTCAGGACACCCAAACAAGCTTCTGCTCTGTCACTGACACCAGTGAGCCCGCAGGAACAAACTCCACAGTACTACCGGATAAATATGCTATCCTATCGAATCTTATCAAACAATCAGAACATGTCTCAAGTTTGTAACCAAATGCCGCCTTCCCTCCTAATAGACATAGATAAAGTCCTCATTCTTCAGGTCTGTCGTATCGAGGAACCCCTTATCAACAGTGGTCGGCTCTCCCACAGCACCAACATCCTCCAACTCCAGTGCCTTGCTCTCCTGCACCTTATCCTTTCCCAACATCGACTCATCAACAACCCGTGCGTTCTTTCCAAGCGCTTCCCGTTTCCTGGCGTGCTGCTTGTTCAACCAATACAGGTATACATCCACCAGACTGCTCGCTCGTTAATACAATGCAATATCAGAAGGAAGACAAGGGTTATAGGACGTAACGTACATCGCGATAATCGCAACAAGGATAAACATCACAAGATTTGAAATCAAACCTGGGCGGTATTTGGGGGCTTGGTCGATGGAATAGAGCTGAGGTCCAATCACCTGGTCACGGTCAGCGAACGATTCCTCGTACGAACCATCACACGCATCGCAAGAGAAGGCGGCGACCGCTTACATTCCCTGTACACATGCCCACCAGGACGACCGCAGATGTACATTTCCTCTTCGTATCTCCGGCCGTGTTCTGTGCTTCCCACGCATAGACTAGTGGCGTGATGCCCGCGAGACAAGAAACCTGCATTCAATCAGTCAGTTTGTGGGCCTTCACATTTGAAATGAGGAATCAGGGCTACCCTACAAGGTAATACCCGAACAAAAGTACACCCTTTTGGTCCCTAGGAACAGTAAGCAATAGGATGGTGCCAACGGCGGCGAGCATCGCGATGCCCGCAATGACTAGTCCCTTTGTCTTGAACTTCGTGGCGAGCCAGCCACCGCCCAGGATAACAACAATCTGGACAGCTCCGAAGGGCAAGTTGAACAAAATTGCTTGAAAGTTCTCGTATCCGAATGACTTGATGATAAGCGAACCGAATGTGCTGATGCCACCACTTGGGATGCTATCATTCATTATCAGCAAGTCGCCTAGGACATGTGATGACCATGACGGTTCAAGGGACAGGGGCCGAGGGACGCACGAAATTGAAACTATGAGCAGGAACCACAACCATGTTTTGACATCTCTAAAGGTTTCCCACACATGGTCCCAGCGCCACTCTCGGGAGATAATTCCCATTTGGTTTGCGCGGAGGCGCTCAACAGCGATGACTTTCTCGCGTTCGGAGAGGAACTTTGCCTCCATGGGCGAATCAGGCATGAAGATGAGGACGATCAAGGAGTACAAGACGGTGAGAAGCCCACAAAGTATAAATATGGTCTTTTGGCATTAGCCTTTTTGCCAGCGAACATATGTAAATTGCTAGGGATACCTGGTATGAGTACAGAGTGTTGCTGTGGATGTGACCCAGACCGTACGTGAAAAGACTCCCGACCTGGACCATTAGAAAGATGACCCAGAGAATTAAGGGAGGGGGCGCAATACAATCGCGGTCACACCGTTCATTCCATTCCACCAGGCAGCTCTCCTATGATAGTCAATGGTCCGATCTCCTAAAAGCGCTGGGAGACGTACCAAGTTTGTTCGCCTCGTCGCCACCACATCTGCGTGACTGCGATACACGACGGTGCTATACCGCGATGTCAGCTAAGCCTCCCATCCAATATTTGAAGTGTGCCGTACCAATCATCGACTCAAAGGCCCCCAAACAGAAGCGCAGGCCAAGCAAACTCTGGAAGTTCGTGCAAGCGGCCATGATCGCCAATGAGCTTCCCCAGAGAAATATCGCGGTGCCGATGACCTTCCCCGTCGGCAACTTGACAAGCAACAAAGCAGCTAATGGCTGCATAACCAGTTGGGCAAGGTACAAGATTGAGCCGAGCCAGGAGTACTGCTGGCCGACAAGATTGGCATCTTCGACTAGGCCGAAGATGGAGACATATGAGAGGGAGGACTTGTCGAGTTGCTGGAAGAAGTACGCGCCTAGCAGTAGAGGAAGGACACGAAAATCAATGCGCCGGCGGACCTTTGCCTCTTCCTCCGCGGTGAAAGTGTGGTCTCCACCTACCGTGGCTAGGAAATGTGCGGCTTTCTCTCCTCGAGGTGTCAGCTCGGCCTGTGGTTCGACAGCCGGGGTGATGGCGTCTCCGGACTCATGACCGGTGGGGATGGGTTTGGAGCTCATTTTGCTAGAGCCGGCAGATACTGGTACTCTGACAAGAGATAGACGCGACCCTGCAGCAAAGTACACGAAATTCAGGCACTTTATAGCCCCTCGGTGGTATATTTCCCGGTCATTGATGACTAGGGGTCCATGACAAGCTCCCCATTGCCGGCTTGCGTATCTTGACCATTACAAACCAAGTTGCGATTGGATGGCTAGTGTTTGAAGGATTCGCCAAGGAAGCAACTCAACAAAAGCTGGATAAATGCGACCAGTCTCCGAAGCAGATAGACCGGCGATATCACACGATACCGATACCCCGGACTGAGAGGTGCCGATCCTGCCTTCCCCGCGCCGATTCTAGCGCTCTAATTCATGGAAAATCGAGGACGCCATCTCCAACTTTCATTTAGCCTATCTGCCCATGGGGTTGCACAGATGCCGTTTTTGGTTTAGGATATGTTCTCCGTCATGCATCGCTGAGCTGTCCGAATCATCTTCGGTCTCCCTCTCCCCGAGGCTTCCCCTCATTAGCCTTATATCCCCAGCGCCTGGCAGAATCAGCGCCCATCTTATTTCATCCTAAAAGTCCTAGAGCTTATCTTGCTCAAAAGCCTGCAGACCTACTGCTCCCAATACTCCAGGATGCCGAAAAAATATGCCCTGGTCGGCACCGGCGGCCGCGCCATCTTCTTCTACACAGCAATTATCAAAGACTTCTCCAACACAGCGCAGCTGGTCGCATTCTGCGATACAAACCAAACACGCCTCGACTACGCGAATTCAAAGCTCCAAGCCCTTGACCACCCACCAGTCACCACGTATCTTGCCACCGACTTTGAGAAAATGATCTCGGAAACCAAACCAGACGAAATCATCGTCACAACCATCGATCGCACGCATAACAGTTACATAACCCGCGCCCTGGATGCAGGCTGCAACGTCATCACCGAAAAGCCCATGACCATCGACGCGCCGCGATGTAGAGAGATTTTCTCTGCCGTTGAGCGAACCGGAAGGCAGGTCCGCGTCACCTTCAACTACCGCTACGCGCCGCATAATACAAAGATTTACGAATTGCTCTCCTCGGGCGCAATCGGCGAGGTGAACTCGGTACACTTTGAATGGCTACTCAACACGCAACACGGCGCAGACTATTTCCGGCGGTGGCACCGCGATAAGCGGAATAGCGGCGGGTTGCTCGTGCACAAGTCGACGCATCATTTCGACCTGGTCAATTTCTGGCTACAGTCGCGACCCGAGACTGTAGTTGCGATGGGCGATTTGCGTTTCTACGGACGCGAGAACGCCGAACGGCGCGGCGAGACCAAATTCTACTCCCGCGCATCCGGAAGCGAAGTCGCGAAGGACGACCCTTTCGCTTTACATCTCGACCAGAACCCCCAGCTAAAAGCGATGTACCTGGACGCCGAGCACGAAGATGCATACTACCGCGACCAATCCGTCTTCAGCGACGGGATCAGCATCGAGGATACAATGGGCGTCATGGTCCGCTATCGCAACAGGGCCGTCCTTACCTACTCCCTAACCGCGTATGCGCCCTGGGAAGGATTCCGGGTTATGTTTAACGGAAGTAAAGGCCGACTAGAAGTCGAGGTCGTCGAACAATCGTACGTCAACTCCGGAGGTGAGCAATCTCTAGAGGGCGCGCTGGAGTCGCGCTCTATCCTGCTACGCCCACAGTTCGGGAAACCGGTTGAGATTGAGATACCTGAGGGAAGTGGTGGGCATGGTGGTGGTGATCCAGAACTGTTGAATGATCTCTTCGGTGAGGTCAAGGAGAGTGATCCGTACCGGAGAGCTGCGAGCCACGTTGACGGGGCCCTTTCCATCCTTACAGGGATTGCGGCGAATGAGTCTCTCCGGACAGGACAGGTTGTTCGTGTCGATGATGTTTTAAAGATTGATTAGATGCACGATATAGATTTATGGTCGTACTAGAATGGGCACAAGCCAATAATACCATAACAACATACACATACTAGAGCCAATCCCGTTATGAACTACTACCCAGTATATCCTCGGCTATCTTCTCCGCCAACATGTCTACGTTTATTAGCCCCCTATTACCCCGCATCGAGCATAAAGAAATGAAGGAGAAACTCACAGACCGTACTCTGCGGATGCCCCGGCGGCAAAAACGGAAAGGCACTGGCATCCACAACCCTCAACCTCTGCACGCCAAACACCTTAGCCTTACTATCCACCACCGCCATCTCATCCCCTTCCACACCCATCTTGCACGTACACGCCGGATGCCAAAGCGTCATAACATTCTCCTTGATCCAGGCCAAGATCTGCCCGTCGCTCTGCGCGCCCATGCCGGGGTTATACTCATCGCCGATAACAACAGGCTTCATAGCCTCGCTGGCGAACGCGGCGCGGATCCGTTTGAACAGGGCGATTGCGAGTTCCTGGTCCGAGCGTGTGGCGAGCCAGTTTGGGTTGATGAAAGGTGCGTCTGAAGTGTCAGAGGATTTTAGGGTGATGTTCCCGCGTGAGGTCGGTGTTATGAGGACGCCGAGGATCGATGCGTATTGGTAACCATCGTGAGGTTGGTTGGTGAGCAGGTTGCTGAAGTTTCCGACGTATCCTGCTCCAGACATGTACTTTCCAAAGTATTAGTGCTGTGGTTTATGTTAGATAAGTGCTGGGAGGGGAGGGGGGTTACCTCAGCTTCAGGCCAATCGCTCGGGAAGCCTGCGAGGCTTTCCTGCGTCTCGGGGGAGAATCTGGAGCGAAGAGACTCTGGGATTTTCTCCCAGGCGATGAAATCTGCCACTGGGTTTGTCAATGGGCCTGTATGGTTCAGGACGAACTCGAGCGACCTGGATGCTAGGTAGCCGAAGTCGTTGGCTAGACGCGTGAAGGTCTCAACGTTGACACGGTAGCTTGGGGCGAAGAACGGGTGGTCCCAGAGATTCTGTCCGACACCAGGTCGCTCGGTGACGATGGGGATCCCTTGCGCTTCTAACTGGCCAGCGGGGCCAACACCGGATACCATGAGCAACTGTGGGGATTGAAAGGCACCGGCGGAGATGATAACTTCCTTTGCGGCTGTGATGTTTGACAGGATGCCGAATCCGTTGGCCACCTCGACGCCAACAGCATTCTTTTGGTTGTCAAAGAGAACTCGCTTTGTCAGTGTGCGATCGAAGACCTTCAGCTTATCCGACTTCCCCGAGTTCAAGAACGCTGATGCAGATGTACTCCGCGACTGATCATTCGCCCGAATAGTTGATGCGCAATATTGATACCCATTGACCTCGCCGCTATTGAAGTCGCCAGACTCGGGAACACCAATGGCATCCATCCCTAGTTTCATCCAGGTCGAGAATGACATTGCGTAGTCGGGATAGGTGATCTCCAGCGGCCCTCCACTGGTCTCAAATGAACCTATGTTGTATTTGACACTCGCATTCTTCAAGCGCGCCTGAGTATCTGGCGGCGTAAACCTTGTGCTTCGTTTATAGAATGGGAGCGCGTTGTCGAATGTATAGCTATCATCGCCAACCGCTTCCGCCCACTTGTCCATGGACTCCTTCGTCGGCCTTGTTAATTTCGAGGTTAGCACAACGAACACAAAAGCTCCTGCCAAGGAACAAACCTCTGGTACACCATGAAGTTGAATGCTGACCTGGATTCTATCAGCACCGCTTCACCTTGTTCCACCTCACCCCTTGAGGTCAATACTCACGAGCCACCAAGACACTTCCCCCTCGCAAAATGAACCTCTCTTCCACCGGCATTCTCCTGCGGTGTGGTCACAAACCCCCAGTCCGCATCGAGATGCGTATTTGGGTCCGATCCGACCGGGAGGACATCGGCGCCCGGGATCGCAGCAAGCGGCCAGCTTGTTTCGTAGTTTGTCCCTGCTTCGATAAGCGCAACCGATTGCGATCCCTGAGCGAGACGGGTCGCAATGGTGACTCCGGCTGTGCCACCGCCAACGACGACGTAGTCGAATGTTTCGGCGAAGATGAAAGGTGCGGAGAAGAGGAGGGGTATTGCGGCGGCCGTGAACCGGTACATGGTAACAGTTATCCTGTTCAATATTTGAGCTCCGATGAAAAGGCCTTATGCCGGTCTGGGTCGGAGAGAATGGCGAGGGGATGGGTTGGACTTATAGGGCAGCCGCGATCAACGCGGTCACGCTAGCAGCGAGACAGTGCGGACGTCTGGGTGTTCTCTCTGTGTTTCATGACTTCGAGTTGGGAAAGCAGCCGAGAGCTCCGTGCTCAGCATTTGTTCCCGGGTGCTGCTAACCACACTCAATTCACAGAGGCATGTTGGGATGTTTGATCGGCGATCGACGTCTCAAAGATTGGCGATGCACTAGGAGCACCGAAGAACTGCCGAATTTTCGATATCACAGAACGAGTGGAGAGCTGTCTCCGAGGCACCATTATCCTTTCAGTACGTGGTCTATTAACAGGGTCCGCTAGAATGGTTGCAAGACCTGGAGCGACGATGTGGCCGAGATGCCTCCGTGAAGCTCGTGAAATTTGGCTCTAATTAAGCCCTGAACCCCCCAGCACATATTTCCATATCTGATTCGCTAGGATCCAGTTCCTGTCGATCGGTTGCTTCACGCTAAGTTTCAAGCCGTACAATAGTGTTACTAGTAGTTGAGCATAATCTACCTACGTCAAACACCTTTCGAAGTAATGAACGCCCGATCGAACGACAACGCTGCTCTCCCGGCTTCTCCCTCTTACGGGCTGTCCAGGCAGGCTAACGATAGCCTCGCTGTTTGCAGGAACAGTGACGGTCAGCTTGAAGAGCTTATCACACCCCTTCTTCATGCCTCCGTCAACAATAACCCACTTGGCCTGGACAAGGCCATAAGGCGACAGGAACCGTGCCTCGGCAGACGTGAGGCCTCCACCAGGCCTAACATCTACGTTGAATCGCCTCCACCCGGGCTCAGCCGGACTTAGCCCACCAATATTCTCGTGCATCCAGCTTCCCACAGACCCAACGGCGTAATGGTTGAAGGAAGTCATCTCCCCAGGGTTGATACTCCCGTTAGGCAGTATGCTGTCCCACCGCTCCCAGGTCGTGGTACCGTTCATGATTACCTGGAATAGCCACCCGGGCACCTCCTCATTTAGTAGCATTCTGTAGAAGGTATCTGTCTCGTCGTACTTGGACAGCGCATGACCGAGGATGTGGGTACCTGCAAAGCCGGTGCCGACTTTGTACTCATTCTGCGCGATTATGTCGGTGAGCCGGTTAACTGCAGAGGTATAGTGCTCTGGTTTAGCGAAGAGGTTGAAGTAGAGTGGCAGTGTAAGTCCTGTCTGCGTTTCATTCGCGACGGTTCCA
Organism: Aspergillus baeticus; assembly: GCA_027569055.1. NCBI lineage: Eukaryota > Fungi > Ascomycota > Eurotiomycetes > Eurotiales > Aspergillaceae > Aspergillus > Aspergillus baeticus. Next base: position 22,167 of record JAPDEI010000098.1, read on the forward strand.
TTTTTGGAGATCCAGGCGGATTGGAAGAGGCGCGTCAGATTTGTGCGGTCGCGGGCATATTTCTCTGCATTCTCGCTAAGATCAAGGTACGAAGAGATGTTCGCGAGGAGCTCGGTGCTGTGGATAAGGTATGCATCAGAGACAAGACTACTGCTTGTTGTTGCTTCGCCAGGACTGTCTGGAGGCGCAAGGGGGTCCAGCCAGTCTCCAAATTGCTCGACAGAGCGGTTCCACAGATTCACCTCGTTCCGAAGGACGCCTTTGTCGATCCAGGCTTGTGCGCCGGGGTATTGTTCACGGAGCATGACTTCGTCACCGTAGGTTTGGAACAGGGCCCAGGGTACAGCGACAATAACATCTCCCCAGATCGATCTTGCCGGATTTGTGCCGAGCATATTAGGAACGACGTATGGCGGTGCATCTGGGCGGTTAGCTTTGAAAGAATGAGTGGCAAGGATAGTGGGGCGTACAGTTATTCTCCAGCTGCTCCTTATAAGCGTCCTTCAGCCAGCCACGCAGGAACCCTGCAGTGTTATAAATGAAGTTTGCTGTTCGGGAAAAAGCATGAATATCACCTGTCCAGCCAAGACGTTCGTCGCGCTGGGGACAGTCCGTCGGGATAGACAAGAAGTTGCCACGCATAGACCAGATGATATTCTCGTGCAGTTTGTTGAGAAGCGGGTTCGAGCAGTGGAAGTAGCCGGTCTCCTCCATGTCAGTATTCACCACAATAGCCGTGATGGAGTCAGCATTAAGTTCGGTCTCCTCCGGCCAGCCGTCGACCTGGACATAACGAAAGCCGTGGAACGTAAATGACGGTTCCCACTCCTGGTCTGCACCTGACAGCGTGATGTTATCTGTCGCCTTAGCTGTCCTCAGGGGTCGGGTTGCGACTTCACCATTCTCCATGACTATTCATTGTTAGCCTGGGATGACCAGATAAAACCTCTTGATGTTATACCTTCTGTATGGATGAATGAAATTGAGCTGCCTTTGGGCCCTTTGACTCGCACCCGTAACCATCCTACCAGGTTCTGGCCGAAATCGAGCACTGTCTTGCCTGATGCACTAGAAAAGACATTTTCTAGCTTTCGTTCTTCGATCCGTCGAACAGGAGGGGCGTCCGGAGCTGCTAGAACACTCTTGTCAAATTCGACCGCGTGGGTTCCGAGCCAGCCCGTGGCGTCGAACCCAGGACTATCCCAGCCCTGTATTTCTTGCGTAGAGTCGTACACTTCTCCATCATATATCTCAGACGAGACGATTGGCCCCGTTGATGACTGCCATGTGTCATCGCTCGGGATGAAGGTCCGTGTTCCGTTCGCAGTAGTCACAGAAAGCAGGCTGAGCACTCCTAGGGTATCACCCCAAATATTGCGACTGCCAAGCCATGCAAGTCTGCCTGCGTACCAGCCCTCTCCAACTTTTATACCTATTGCGTTCTCACCGCTCTGTATAAGATCGGTGACGTCGTAAGTGTTATACTCATGTCGATGTCTATAGGACTGCCAGCCGGGAGCGAGAACAAGGTCGCCAACCTTTTGTCCGTTGAGATGTGCCTCGTATAAACCTAGTGCTGTGATGTATAGCCTCGCTGACAGGACTTCTTCATCGAGTGAAAATTCTTTCCGGAAATATATCGGTCGATGGGTAGCATTCACCTCAGTTTCACGGTTGGACACGATTGCCTCGGCATTTTGCCAGTTCTCTGGGGTAAGTAGACCCGGTTCAACGGTGACAGGCTCCGACCAGGCCGTGTTGGCATGGCGATGACGACCGAAAGATCTCACTCTAACAGTAGTTTCCTCGCCAGACTCTAGGGGCTCGCCTGGCCAAGGGACGAGTACCGAATCCGAAGAATTGGCATGGAACGTCTGGGTATGACCACCTCGGTTGACTTCGATGTCGTACGAGCTCTGCCACCAGTCAGAAACAAGTCCGTCAAACCGCCAGGAGATCCGGGGTGTCGATTCCCCGATTCCCAGAGTGGTGCGGTGGTGCTCGAAGGAGACTTCGGATATTGAGAGAGCCATGGCTTGCCTAGAGGAGAATATCCTCGCGTTGAAGAGCCCCTATTTATATTCCTGCCACTTCTTTCACTAGTCTTGATTTTGATCACGTCCGACATGGTTCCCCGCAACTAAGTATTATCTCTAGTCTGGGGTAATGATAGCCCGAGCCTTGGCGTCACCGCTGTGAAACCCTGTCTCCTCCCCAGCTTTCTGCAACATTCCCCGCATTCCATGTCGATCGCAAGGAGAATGATGGCGGATGGCAAAGATTCGTCGGTGCACCGGGGTAGAGAGTCCCGAGAATAGGCCCCAGCACTGCGGAGGTGTCGTAAGGTTCCCAGGTAAGGTTTGCTTGAGCAACCCAAAGTGTCCGGGTTATCCGAGACTATGTACATACTACACAACTCCTGGCGGGGCTATCAATGGCGGTCGGGTCTGTCATCGGTAGTTGATGGGAGCTAAGAACTAGTCCAGTAGAGTATCTCGCAAGATGAGACGCACCCTGACCTGACACTGTCCAGGTGAGGATACGAGGTTTGAGGATGAAGCCCGGTGGTGATGAGGAAGCGGCAGATGTTTGGCCGAAGATTCACCGACAAGCAGAAGCGGTGCGCCAGATTGGTCACGTAGACTCTCGATCGCTTCCCACTAACTCGCACCGTCAACAGCAACAAATTCATCAGGTTTATCACCAAATAGTACAAGTGTATATATACCGCCCATTACTGCTCAATGATTCATGTTACAATAATGCTGTACTTTAAGGGTACATTTTACAGTCGCGAGCCGTCGGATGCTTCGCTCTTGTTCCCACCTCTACAGTATACGGTGTACATGCTGCCCAGGTTCAGGCCATCTGGCGAGTAATATCTTGTCGAAACCTATGCCTGCCTACATTCGATTTGTTCGCGCCACAGGCTGAGGCATCGACGCGTAATTACAGATCCCAACATTTTTCCCAACCTGGTTTGTTCAACCGTTGAATACGAGAATGACTCAGGCCTAGGCGAAGGAACTGCCTCATCCAGTATGGCCCTAATAAATACCATATCCCACTTGCCTGGGACCACGTGTTATCTATTAAGCTTTCGTGTTGCTAAATGTTGAGCTGAAGGTAAGCAAGTGCTAGATCACGCGGTGTCTAGGCATCCAGCGCTTAAGCAGAGTATAAATACTCTGACCAAAACCTTCCTTCACGGGAGCACATATCAAGTTGCTTACGCCCAAATCAACTGCAGTGCCTCAAAATGGCTTACAAAGGAAGCTGTCACTGCGGTGCTGTCAAGTTCTCCTTCACCCTCGACAAACCGCTCGAGGAATCTGAAGTCGTCAGTTGTAACTGCAGCATGTGTGCCCGCAATGGATATCTCCTCGTCTATCCCAAGGGCTCGGATATAACCTTCGACCAAGCTGAGGATGCCGTTACAGTATGCCGCGTCGCCCGATTCCTTTGTCTCATGCTGTGTATTGCGAGCTAACAACACAACCAGGAATACCGCTTCAACACAAACCAATTCCCACATTATTTCTGCTCAACATGCGGCTCAAGTGTTTACGCCAAGGGCCCTGAAGCGGTAAATATTGTCGCTGTGAATGTACGTCCACACTTCTTCACCCCACAACCTAGGTCTTTTACGCTGCGCTTGGCGATTGGCGCATTTCTTGATCCTAACTCTATTCATAGGTCCGTGTCGTTGAGGGGGTTAATCTCGAGAGTCTGAAGCTGAAGCCTATGAATGGAAAAGAGTATTGAGGTTGTTGGATTTGGGTGTCCACAATGGAGTGCTCTTGGTCTTTGGTGGGCTTAACAAGGATGACGGCCCGCATACGCCTTGTGATTTGTAATTGATGAATTGCAATATTTTGTGCGAAGGTGCCTATGGCTTCCAGAGTTGTTTGGTTTCATATATTTGAGGTGTAGGGAGCAGATACTGAAGAGCAACTTCTGTTTGTTGGGTTGGGTGGAGATATATACTTCGGGCGCTGAGTGATCATCTGTCCAATTTGTCCAAGGTTTTATGACAACCCCGGATTTGCGGAGACGACTTTCGCATTCGATGTCACCTTCAATTGATAGGCGAGGCCGTCTGAATTGGTATCAGACGTAGCTAAGGCCTGCCTGTGGCAACTCCAACGCATCGACCTGCCGAAAGGGGAAGGCCTCGACGATCGTGCCTGCTGCAACGCTGCAACACCGCGTCTCATTTCCACCCCGCGCGGAGTTCTTCCAATGAACCCTCAACTCTAAATTTAACACTTATCTGCCCAAGTTAATCTTGTCCGAAAGAACGAAAATGTTTTGTCGAAGCCCTGGAGATATGACTTAATCGACCCACTTAGCGGACCAGACCGACGTCGCGAACGGTGCTCCCCGCAATTTCTGACTGCTCACAGATTTTTTTTTTTTCGCAGCGACTATCATGACCACCACATATTTGTCTGGCTGGCTTTTGACTAACAGGCACGATGTACCCCTCATAAACCGAATGGCTTGAGTTATTTATCAGCCGTCGTCGCCTGCATTCAGCAATGACATGAAAATCACACTCCTGCAGAATTTTCACAGAATGGACACGACCTTTACCGCCAAGCCCGTCGAAAAGGGCAATCAAGATGAACAAGATCTGGCCGATATGGGCCATGTTCAGGCCCTCTCACGGAAGTTCAGCGCCTGGAGCATGTTTTGTCTCGCGTTCTGCGTTTTAGGAACATACTCGACCTTCGCTCAAGGGTTGTCAAGCGGTCTAACCAATGGCGGCTCAATCACTATCCTCTGGGGCCTAGTGCTCGTGGCCTTTTGCAACATATGCGTCGCGGTTTCGCTTGGTGAACTCTGCAGCAGCATGCCTAGCGCGCTGGGACAAGCCTATTGGACGTATCGCCTTTGGGAGAAACCATCTGGTCGGTTTCTGTCTTATATGTGTGCATGGATCAATACCTTCGGCTGGTGGACTCTAACCGCCTCGCAAGTCGCCTTTATGACAGAGTTCCTACTTGGGATGAAGACAATGTTTGACCCAGAATGGAACGGTGCTGGGAAAGGATGGCTTCAGTTCGTTGTTTACGTTGGCTGTGTCTTTATCCTGACTATTGTCAACGTCGTCAGCTGTCGAAGGGAGCAAATCCTTCCGTGGCTGAACAATTTTGTTGGTATCTGGTTCTCTGCTCTCTTTATCATTCTGTCTCTGGCGCTTCTCATTTCCGTCTCGGCCAGATCGGATCTTTCTTACCAACCCGCTTCATTTGCGTTCGGTCAGTGGATGAACCGGACCGGCTGGCCAGATGGAGTTGTTTGGTTTACTGGGCTTGTACAAGCCGCATATGGCTTGACTGCATTTGACTCCGTGGTCCATCTTTGCGAGGAGTTACCTGATCCTCGTCGCAATGCTCCGAGAGTCATCTGGTTGGCTGTTCTTATTGGAGCTATTACCGGGTTTATTTTCATGGTCATCTGCCTCTTCTGTGTGCAAGATATCAACAGCGTCGTTGATGCCGATCTACCATTCATCCAGCTCATGCAGGAGACTACAGGTCTGGATACCGCTGCCGTTCTCCTCGCTCTTTTTATCTTCAACGGCCTTGGCCAAGGCATCAGCATCCTCACCACTGCCTCTCGCCTAACCTGGGGCTTCGCGCGAGACGGCGGCCTTCCCTGGAGTCCTTACTTTGCTATTGTTGACCCTACCTGGAAGGCACCTGTACGCGCCCTCTGGCTGCAAGGATTCTTGATCGCCCTCGTTGGAGTCCTTTATCTCTTCGCAAGCCCCGTGCTCGAAGCGATCCTTAGCGTGAGCACAATCGCGCTGACAGTGTCATACGGCATACCTATCGCCGCACTTCTTTTCGTCGGCCGAGATCGCCTACCAGCCGGTGGCACATTCCGACTCGGCCGCTGGGGCAAGACCGTGAATTTGATTAGCATTGTATATTGCGCAGTTACTACAGTGTTCTTTTTCTTCCCCGGTGAGCCTAACCCGGCACCGGCGGATATGAACTGGGCTATTGCTGTTTTCGGGGTGATGCTTGTTGTTGCCGTAGGATTCTGGTTCTTGAGGGGAGCACGGACGTATCTCAAGACTGAAGATGCAATGGCACAGATGATTTTTGCCAGGATGAATGAGAGAACTACAGTAGGGTATGATGGGAAGACGGAATAGATGTATTTGTGTTGATTTGCTATCTAACTCGCCTCGACTCTAGCCACTGCCCACGCCAGCCAGGGTGATTGATCGAGCCGCTTGATGGACTATCAACCTAGTCACAAGTTGCATTTAGAGAGACAAAGCAATATACATAAACTTTCATAGTCGAAGAATTTTTGTACCAGATGCATACTTAGGAGATTCTGAATCCCTTCAACACGGACAATGTGTCCATAACAAAGCGATCTTGCAGTCTTTGTAGGGCAAGAAGCCCACCGCACAACAATGCCGATTCGAACCTATAAAGATGTCCATGTTTCGCACATCGAGGTAGATTATCTAAACCAGGATCAGATTTCCAGATCTAATATCGCTCAACATGGCTCAGAACAGAATTCAGCTCCCAGAGGAACTTGTGGAGATGATTACAAAGTGCCTCCGCCGGCCTGAGCTCGCACACTTTATGCGGGCCTCGAGACAGGCATACCGAATCGGCCATCCGGTTCTGTACAGCCTGGGTCCTGACGATATCATTAAGGTATTTGAATGGGGCTGTCGGAAAAAGTTTGATACAGTAGCTGAGTATCTTATCCCCAAAGTTCTCGCTGTTAAAAAAGAAGAGCTAAGGGTGGATTATCGAGCTCTGTGCCGCGCATCGCTGTATGGCCGGTGCAAACTCGTCGAACAGTTCCTATCACATAACGTCCCCGTCGATATGGACTCAGTCGATGCAAACCCGTTGACCGTGGCGACACAGAGCGACCACGCCGAGGTCGTCAAACTGTTGATCGAAGCTGGCGCCAACTTGAGCACTGTCGAGCCGAGCTTGACCTGGGATGATGAGATGGTCCCCATCGCTGGCAGGGAGAGCATCATGCACTGCGGCGCAGATTGGCGGAGCCACAAAGTACTCGCGATGCTACCGACCCTGGGGCTGGACCTCAACGTCGACGCACCTGACCAAGACGGGCAAACGGCGCTCTGGAAGGCCGCGAAGTTGGGCCACCTTCCAGCGGTCCAAACCCTTATCGCGCAGAATGCAACTATAAACGTTGCCTCCGAGGTCGGATATACGCCTCTCCACGTCGCTGCCATGGGCCGCCATTCACCAGTCGTCCAGGCTCTGCTCGCGGCGGGCGCGGAGAGCAGCGTGCGCGGGGTGTACATCGAGCCACCCTTGATCACAGCGGCAATGTACAGCGACGTCGAGACCGCACGGGTCCTTCTAGATCACGGTGCTAACATCGAAGAACGCGCCAATGAGACAAACCGGACCGCGCTTTCGATAGCCGTTGAGGCCGTGGGAAACAGAGGAGAGATTCTCGAGCTGCTCATCGCGCGCGGAGCCGACATCAGCAGCATCTGCATCTACGGTCGCACCCCGCTCTCGTACGCTGCTCAGATCGCGAGGGTTGACGAGGTAAAGAAGCTCCTTGCTGCGGGCTGTGACCTGCGGCCCGACTTTGATGGATGCACGCCGGAGGAGTTCCTCCTCCACCATAGCATTATGTATAGTGGGACCCCGGAGGCTGATGAGGTGTTGCAGCTCTTGCATGACGCCAGACAGGCAGGTAGGTGTTGACAAGGAACTGTACTCCGTAACCGTAACCGTTGAACCAGGTACGTACACGCCTCGATAGTCTTTCGGTGGGTGTATTTATTTCGCTTTTTGTTTTGCCTAGTATCATATTTGAGCAAGTAATAATACGGTCGTTTTGCATTTGCATGTTTCTGAACAGTATTCTGCCCTGTAGATCTCTAACATACCAGCATGCTGGCTGCAACCCTAGTAGGTTGCAATGTAACTACCACCGACATACGTTTCCTGTAAAAACTGATTCTATCTGTAAGAAGATGGTATTGCTGAACCATCAGTAGCGTCAACTACCGTGTATTTGAGCCGAATTATTGGGGGTAACACGAGAGTGTAGGTATAAGTCCGCTTGCTAAACCTCAGCTGGTCTTTCCATGCTCCTTCCGCATTGGACGCATTTTTAGGCCCGTGGTGAGGTCCCATACGTGTTCTGCAGTATATTCTTGTTTCGTTCATCTTTCTTCAATAATCCTCGCGGCACACACTCTGCGATTGCTTTGATCCGTGTCAAGGTATTGATTGTCGTCCGTCTCTTACCGAAGACCACACCGAAACCACTATGAGTCGAAGTCGACCGGGGAGCTTTAGGCGTCAGGGTCACGGCTATACCTTCGGATGAATAAGGGGCACGAGTGTAGCCTTTACCATCGGGAAAGGAAAGGTTCCTTCTCTTGCATAGCAAACGGCCTTTAACCGCACGGCGCTTATTTTTGTCGTTCTTCTTTCAGGAATAACGTTGTCTCAGAGATGGACTTTCTTTGACATCGGTGGGAAGGACAAAGGTATTGCTTTCGAAACGTATAATTAGGGCTGGATGGTCCCACAGTCCCTGGCCGTCAGTCAGGCTCGATATTATTTCACTTGAACCTGATTCCTCAGCTCAACTTTCCAATGTCTAGCGTATTCTATATCCTTCCTGAAGAGCTTATCCTTGAAATCGTCAATTTTTCCACGCGAGAGAGCTTGGCAGCCTTTGTCGCGACGTGCAAGGATGTGTTCCGAATCGGCCACGAGACTCTGTATACGATGAGCCGGCATGAGCAACAACAAGTCTTCGCATGGGCCGGTGAGCACAAGCAGGAGAAGACTATGCTATATCCCCTCGACTAACTGCTCGAACAGCACGAAACGAACGCTCGAATCGGATACGAAGCGCTGATTTCCGCCTGTCATGGAGGCTCTACCAAAGTTGTATCACGGCTCCTCAGTGAGGGTATTTCATCAGATTTCAGGAGGGTGAATTTTGCAGTAAGAGGCGGCCCTCCCGAGCTGACGCCCCTCTTTGCTGCTGTTTCGTATTCGCATATCGAGATTATCAGAATGATTATTGATGCCAATGCAGACATTTACCGTCAGATCGAGCAAACGACGGCCATTGTTGCTGCTGCTCGTACTGGAAATGTCGGAGTCGTTAAGCTTCTACTAAGCCGTGGCGCCCTTGTCCACATGGTTTGCGGCTGTACATGCCCGCTGTATGAGAGTGCCAAACGTGGCCATCTTGACGCCACCAAAGCCCTGCTTGACGCTGGTGCTCACCCTAATATGGAGGCTGGGAGAACTTCCGCCATTATAGAAGCTGCGCGACATGGGCATATCCTTATCATGGAGACCCTTCTTCGAGCCGGCGCAAGTATTAATACTTCTTTCCGCTGGGCCTACTCCGCTCACTGTGGCTTCCAGCGTGAGTAATCTCGAGGCCATGAAACTTCTAATCAGTGCTGGCGCAAGTGTGAGTCCGCACATTATGCCAACGAATGACGATGATACATCTGCGCCTCTTCGAGAAGCTGTCAAAAACAGCCACGCGGACGCCGTATCTTTCCTAGTGGAGGCTGGTGCTTCAGGATACTCAAGCGCTCCCTGGGGTTTCCTCTCTCGACGGAAGGATATGCTTGCGAAGCTTCCGTACCTCGCGGCAAGCCATGGAAGTACCGATGTTCTCAAATTATTTCTATCGAAAGGCTTCGATATCAACGCGTTGGGACAATGGGGGAGCTCCATCCTTCACGAAGCTGCAGGAGCGGTCATACGGACAGTGTTCGATTTTTTCTACAAGGAGCTCATGTCAACGCACAAGACCAATTCATCCGCACCCCCATCTCCTTTGCCGCAGAAAACACAAATAATAGCGACGTTCGGGACCTACTTTGCAGAGGGGCCAGCATCTATATCAGCGGCAACGAAGGGTCCACTCCCCTCCATTGGGCTGCTAGCTTTGGGGACGCAGGGTCTATGGAAGCAATTATAGATGCGGACACCCGCGGCTCTTGCGTCGATCAACAAACTTCTAAGCGCCTTTTGATGTGTAATGGGCAAAGACGGCAACAGGCTATCCAGCTCCGGGCCACGAAAAGTACAATCGTCTACCTCAGAGACTGGGCAGGCAGAACGCCCCTTATAGCAGCAGTACAGAATGCAAACCTTGGGGCTGCTCGCCTTCTACTCGAGCACGGGGCCGACCCCAACACGACTAACTCCTACTGGTGCACTGTTCTCATGCAGGCGTGCCGCGTATGTGCTACGGAGGTTGTCGAGCTTCTCATCGAGAAAGGCTGCGACGTCCACTGTCAGGATAACAGGGGTAGAACAGCCTATGACCATCTCAGCCTTTCAGCCTCTGCGGAGTTGATTGCATTGGTTTACAATACAATCGCCGATAGGCGTTGATGTTTATAGATTGTATATGCGTTTATTTATGTTGCTTGACTCTACCCTGTTTTGCAATAGCCGCATCTGCTTGCTACTAGACTGCATTGTCAGATTGAGCGCTGTATTTCTTGTCATTTCATAGGCTTACATGCGTGCATCGGAGTTAGAAACCCAAGTTGATTCCTGTATGTATACTTTCGATTGTCTGCTCATACCAGTATATACAAAATCACAACCGATATTTTATTTCTTCCTCTACTTCAAAGGCCAATCCACACTCGCCGTAGCCCGTTATTCAGCATTGTTTGAGGCTCTTACCTATCGTGTAGACGTCTCATCCGCCAGCTAGGCGAAACATGAGCTTGACATAGATATAGAAGGCATTCGATAATCCCTTTTCTATATTATCATATTTAGCACCCTCGTCATCCAAACTGTCAATGGGCCTTTGGTTGTTCGTTTGTTGCCCAAGGCTCGTTCTTTTTTTTTCTTTCTTTTTTCTTTTTTGTCCCAGTCCCTTGACCTTTGTTGTTGGGTCTCTCAGTACATGGACACATGGAGATGTTGATAGAAATGCGTTGGCCGGGCTGAGGGCACATATTATGCCCCCGGGTTATGCTAAGATCAAAGTCCGAGAGGCTATAGGTATATGCGAGACTGTGGCTGGAGTACGCAAGCAGGGGCGCCCCTGCGAACGTCTTGTCGACAAAGGCGATCCTGATGCGCGCCATCGAGGACCGCTGGCTCCTGTTCCTGCACGAGGCGTTCAGGGCCCTGATCACGAGGGCCGAGGCCGTCACTGCGCTGGACTTCTTCGTCCTTGCTGGGTGAGGTGAATGCCGACGCGGTACACAGAACTGCAGCAGCGAACCACTGGGGGTGGACCGCGCTGGGCGAGGCCGTCAAGTACGGGGGCGACGCAGCGGTCGAGTGGCTCGTCCAGAGTGGGGGAGCGCGCATACGCAACTAACTCGGCGAGGACTTGAATAACTTGTACCACATCGCCCTCAGCCGCGCGCACCCCTCCCGCGAAGGCACAATCCGGATTCTTCTCGAGCACTTGGATCTGAACGAGGTCATCTCCCCCAACCGCGACGGCGTCACCCCGCTGGAAGAGGCGATCAAGATGCAGCCGTACGAGACGATCCATCTGACCCTCAAGCGGATCCCGCCCTTCGATGCCCGAATCATCCGGCGAGACGAGTACTCCGAAACAGCATCTCGCTGCTTGTGCACCGCGGTGGCGATGGGGAGGCTAGATGTTGTCAAGCTGCTCAATGGCTTTATGCGGTACAACGAGATCCCCATCCACCGGTACAATTCGCCCTTGTTGCGCGCCGTCCAGAGCGGGAGAAAGGACATTTCCCTGTGGCTCATCCAGCACAATGTCGGCCTCGACATCAGACACCATGGTCAACAACCATCGTCGCAGCGGCTGCACAGCATTTCAACGAGTGCGTCGAAGAGCTGCTAAAATGGGATGTCCCCGCCAATGCGCCAGAGCCCAATGACCCCAGCGCCCTCGTCGCCGCCATCACCGCGAACAACCTTCACGCGGCGGATCTCCTGCTCAATGCCGGTGCAGACACTACCTACATCACCATCCCCGACGATCCCGAGTTCCAGGACGCCAGCAAGGGGGGCCTGCTCCTCTGGGCCACCGCAAACGACCACCCGGACACCGTCCTCTTCCTCCTAGAACGCGGATGGGAGGTCGACAACAATCTGGCGCTGTCGCATACCGCCAACGCGAACAGCATCCGCACCATGCAGCACCGACGACCGCACCCCGCTCTTCTGGGCCGCCAGCGCCGGTTACAGCGAAGCAGGAGCGGACCCGGACCCCATCGACGCCGACGGCATCAGCCCACTCCTCAACGCAGCCGTGCGCTCGTTCGAGACATCGCGATCCCTCATCGAAGCAGGCGCCGACATCAACACGCAGTCAGAGGCCGGATTCACCGCACTCATCAACGCCGCCGCGCGCGACCAGGCGGAGATCGTGCAGTTGCTGCTCGACCGCGGCGCGGAGATCGAGGCGCGGGATCGTGGCGGTGGCGACGGGCGGACGGCGCTAGGGTGGGCGATTGCGAATGACGCGCTGGCTGCGGCGCGCGTGTTGGTTCTGGCGGGGGCAGATGCTGCGGCGGCAGATGCGCAGGGGATGACGCCGTTGAACTAAGCGGAGAGTGAGGAGGCTATCACTGTGCTGTATCTACTCGCCTCTGTATGATCTTGGGCGTGGGTTTGGGGGGGGGAGATGACTCTTTTCTGTATATATTGTACATATGTTTAAATTTCCTGGTATCCGGCGCTGGGAGTTGGGTTTCTTGCTGATTGAATGCTTACAATTTTGATTTTGATGTAGTTTTTATCATACTATGATTTTATTAGATGTTGGAAGTACAGTGGGACTTCATTTTCCCAGTTGGAAAATGGTCACCTGCTCAAGATTCTCGGCTATCATCCAACGTTTCTTCAAATCACATTAGAAGATACCATACGTTTTTCCCCCATGACCTTTCTATAGTGGGACTCGCTCTCTCTTTCTTTTATTCCCTTCACAGGACGCGGCATTCTATTCTTTATCCTCAAACGCCGACGGATACACCCTGGCCATATACGCCCGCACGCTCTCCCTCCTCGCGTCAGGCCCAAACACCGTATCCAGATCTGGAAGCGACCAATAGTTCAAATGAAACCCCTTAGACCCCACGGGCCGCTCAACACAATGCACGCTGTGCTTGATTCCCTGCCCCAGGCCCACGAGCTTGCGCAGCACATTCCCCGCCAGCACGACGAACTCCCCCGGCTGACAGACGACGGGGATGAAGGTCGCCTCGTCGGTCTGCGAGACTGCCTCGGCGGATAATTTCCCCTTCACCTGCCGGAGGTCCGCGACTTTCAGACCCCCGAGCGAGTCTGGGAAGTTGAAGAGGAGTGTCGTCGGGTCGATGTGCGGAGGCACGCGGAGGGTCTGCTTCCCGTGCTCTTCGGGGAAGTGGTAGTAGTACGGCGCGAAGTACGTGTATTGACTGGTGTGGATGCCTGGCAGATCCATATTGGGATCTTGATCTAGGCCCATCGAGGAACAGAGCGCCTTGAGTAGCGTGGTGTGGATGCGGTTGCACTCCTTGTGGACGTATTCGCACGCGTCGCGGAGCTCGTATGGGGGGCATTTCCAGGATATGTGCGGTATTCGAGGTCCCCCGTAGGCTTCATACTGGAATTCGAATGTCTCGTCGAGATGCGCCTCGCCGCGGATCATCTCGCTCGCGAAGGGTACATAGCGCGCCCCGGAGACATACCCCGATTCGCCAGCTTTTATCCACGCGGGGCGGTCGAAAAATGTCGTGCTCTGTACGTACATAATGTGGTGTTATCTGTCAGTTGGACTGGGATTGCGCAAAATGATCTTCTCCGTTGGGGAAGTCGCAGACAGACCTTCCTAAAGCAATTGTCTATCATCCACTGCGGAACCGTATGCTCTCGGATCCGGCAGGCCCCGTAGGCCATCAGAGCCTCCTTAAAACTCGACGCCGCCTGGGCCCTGGTCTTGTCGTCGCGGTGGCGAAGCTCCGCGTAGCTGACGGAAGGGATCTGACATGAGTCTGAGTATGCGACAGAGCCCATTTTCGCGGCTTTTAAAGTGATTTCCTACTAGTCCTCGCACGAGCTGTCACGAAATGCATGTATCTGTCTCATGGGAAGGAGAAAAAGGAAGGAGGGAAGGAAGGGGGCATCGCCGTTATAAACCTAACCTGGCCAGAACTCTGCTGCAGAACACGTCATGGGCCAATCCTGTTCGGAAACTCTATGCACCGGAACATACTCCGGCTGGCCTTCTAACAGCAAATGCATGCTGCATTAGATTTGCATACGACTTGCATCTGATCAGCAGTGGCGGTGACCAGACTGTGCACTCTGTCAGGTGGTTCGACACCGAGGAAATGACTGGCCAACCCTCTTGCTTATCCTCAAAACTGGCGCAGCTGAATTCCGAGTCCAATTATGTTCCTCATCATGTTTTCTTCTACCGGCCGACTTAGGATCGTTTGCCTTCTGGCGCATATGCTGTCATATTTCACTGCGGTCCCGCAGCATGCAAGGGGTTGCTCTGACAGAGGCCGCCATCTCAGATCATCCAGTGAATGGCTGTGTGTTTACATGACCATCGACAAAGAAACAGGTGACTACCCCCAGTTCGGGTATAGAAGTGTCCCTTCAAGGGCACTCTAAACCAATTCGCATGGCAGACATCTTCACAATCAACCCTCACTAATTTCAATCATAAAGTGGCTTCTTATATGTGAAATATCTACTCTCCTAGCAAATCACATAGTGAAGAGAGCTGCTTCGAATATCATACAGTCGCCACGTCACAACGCTTTTAATAGCTTCGAAGTTTCCACTAGTCGTCTATATAAACCTCCTCAGGGCCCTCCGTTCTCAAAATCTTCGTCTTCCTGATTTACTCGTTCCGCTCCCACTCTTATCTACCTGCATGATCGTCGTCTGCCCTCAAAATAGGTCCTCCATTCCCCAAATCAGGGCAGCCATCGACGCCTGTTGATCGTCAGCTCGGCTTTCTGCTAGCATTAAAGCTCGCATCGGCATGAACACATACAACAAGGAAAGCCAAGAGGCATTCGCTCAGTGAACCGAAAGCATGGCAGAACAGAAACCATAAGCTAGGACCGCGGATCAGTCCCCAACATAAGGAATCTCTGAAGGAAGCTTCCTCCATGATATGCTTCCCCTCCATGAGGCCGAGCGCGTGCGGTCCGAGTCGATGAGCATACCTACATATCCGCCTGTGATAAGGCGCCGCGGGATGGGTCATCTTAGAACATGGGCCCGTTTCCAGAAAACTAACAACACCCCGATCACGATGCGATTATCCTGGAGGAACCCCGAGACTCGAATGATTTCCCGGGTTGATGGCCTGTCGCGATGCTGATGATCAAGGTTATCGGCCGCCTCACGCGGATTTATAGCTCTCAGACTGCTCCTCTAAAAGGACACATTGGTCCCCTCTACATGCCTACACCACACGCATCCAACAACAGAATCTAAGTAATCTCTGCAGCGCCCGCGAGGGTGTAGGCCCTTGGTCTCCTGCGCAGGGGCCTATCACATCCAGACACTAGGGCAGGATTACATATGTGCCACAAGCGTGCTCCAGTGGCTTATTCTTGACGAGAAATGATAGACTCAGCCTCGCACTGTCCTTTCTAGGGCCAGAACAACAACAACACAACAAGGTCAGAATAAGGTGGTATCCGGTCTTTGTGAGAAGCTGGAGCGCGTTCGTGACAAAGCCGCTAACCCTAAGGAGCTTCACGAGCGTCATTCAGGGGCTAAGAGGGTGAAGGAGTGGGTTTAACGCATTCTAGGCTGACTTGAATCTCTTAATATATCTCCTGCCGCTACCCCTCCTTCTGTGTGCTCTTCCAGCAGCCATTTTTAAACCATGGCGGTCGAATACAGGGCCAATGAGATCAGGACAGCCGGCGAATCCCCACTTATCTTCCGCTTTGAGGATTTTTTTGTTGAAACCGGGTCCATCTGAGGAAGAGTGACACAGAGAGCGCCAGTAAATTCCTCGTTAATAACGTCCCTTTATTACATATTGGGTGGGCGAGCGGTGTTCATCAGCTCCAAGGCCTAGTGACAGAGCATCGCACCGGACTCAGACCGAGGTATTCGACCAAGCACGAATTTTGTCGGCTTTATCCGCTGGACTTTTAGGTTACTATTAACTCCATGCGGTTTAGAAAACTAGTGCTCGGTAATCATCCGCAGATATATAGATAGTCTAAACGGACAAAGAAGTGCTGGAACCAGACCAAGATTCTGATTAGATGTTGACAGAGCGACTAAGTGGCAAAGTAGATACAAATAGCCCTTATGGCGTAGTGGTAGCGTGTCTGACTCGTAATCAGAAGGTCCGTCGTTCAATCCGGCGTGAGGGCATATTTCTTTTTTCAATTTTTTTGTTTTTTTTTTGCAGGGCGGCAAGCGGCTTCTAAAATATCGCGCTCCGTCAGTAACAGGATTGATCTGAACGTCGATGTCGACTGCCTTTGCAAGAACATCCATCATATCAGGGAGTGGATGCTCGTCGCGTCCAAAGTTCTAAAGTAGGTAATGACAAGCAACTTCCACTTCCAGGTATCGCGCCCGCAACTTCTAGACCCTGCGGCAAAATTGGAAATTGCTCCAAGTGCATAGTTGTACATAGCGAATTCCTACTGCTGTACATAACCGATGCCAACCAGCTCAACTCAGCAAGGCCTGTGCAAAAATTAGTTTCCTATGTGGCGTGCGCGGGGAAGGGCCTAGGCCAAGGTACCGATAGATCTTGCCCTGAAACCCAAAAGTACATTATCCAGTGTAGTAGGGCATAAAGGGCAGCAGGCATGGTGGTTAATATCATGTGCTAGGTTATGTAACGGCCTGTTAATGGGGAATTTTGAGGATGGAGATGTATAGGTTGTTTTATATTTCCAAGCCAAGATATTAAGGGTCTGTCTGTATCAATAATCTAACCCTCTTCTCCGTCTACCTGATCCATTAACCGTCTCTCCTCTAACCCATCGCGGACATGGAAATCGAACGAGATTTCGCCAACCAACTCCCTTACGTTGCTATCCCATGACGACAGTCAGCAATGCACTCTAATAAGCACAGGGAGAGGAATAGAGAAAGAAAAAGAGCATACCTCAACAACCCGCCCAACCCACACCCAACAACCGACCTGAGCACCTCCATGGTCACAAACGCCGAAAACGCCGGATCCTCGATATGCTTCACACTCAACAACCCCCCATCGACCTCCCGCAGCCGCCGCGCAAGCGGGAACGAGGCTCCCGCCGATAGATACGGCGGCAGCGGCTGCGCGTTTGTGATCGACGAGCCGAGGTGGCACAGGAGCGAGGTGACAGCGTGCGATTTGAAGTCGGCGGATTCGAGCGCGATGGCTGCGAGGCGCGTGGACCAGCGCGTCGCCTCTCCTTCTGTGTTTACCTCCGTCGGTGTCGGAGTCTCGAGACTCTGCGCTGTGCGCGCCATCAGCGCCATGCTAACCAGCACGCGCTGGATCTCAGCGATGATGGCGTCGTACGCGCGCTTGGGGAACCGGCCGCCGACGGGCGGCTCGAAGCGACTGAAGTGGCTGAGCACGCGCAGCGTGTTCAGCAGCATCATCTCATCCCTGAAGATCGTGTGCCGCGTGTTCTCGAGCCTGCGGCGGCGGTGAGTCGCGGAGGAGCGCGAATCCTGTATATCAACGTTGCCTAGCTCTCCGGACATCCACAGCTCGATAGTCGTGTGCATGCAGCTGTAGAATCTCGCGAGCACGAAGAGGCTTCGCCCGATTGTCTGGCGGAGCGTGCTCTTCGACGAGACTGGGTAGGGGAAGATCACCCAGAAGAAGGATATTGCGCAGCCTGCTGCGACGGCGGCGAGCTTGTAGGGGCCGAAGAGGTAGATTGGGTAGTAGGGCTGGCCGTTGGAGGTGCCGACTTCGAGGCCGAGTTTGCGGATCTAAACCATTTACTTAGTTCTTATTACCCACCATGTCTGTGGTTGTATGGGAATGGTACCTGCAGCTCGTATCCAACGATGACATTTAGCGTAACAATCGCGATAACCGACGGGCCAAAGAGCTGCGGCTTTGTGATGTAGAAGTAGTACTTTTTCCCATTTAGCGCAGGATCCTTCCTTTTCCTTACTGTAATTTCGGAGACGTACCTCGAAAACATTCGCCAGATAAAGAAAGACAACAACCCCCGCAGTCTTCTGGTCCGGAATGTACCAAACCATCAAGCTCAGCGCCAGCGAAACAACCGTCGCCACGATCCTCGTCACAAACCCGAGCAGCGTCTGCCCGCTCGTCGGACTCATCCCGATGACAATCACAATCATCGCCCAGATGCATCGCTGGCGGATGAAGAAGTCCTGGGTCTGGTGCAGGTAGGCGAGAATCCCCACGGAGAACGAGGCGGCGGCGACGCGGAAGCCGAAGACGCTCTGCTCGCATTTGATCAGGTGCGATGCATGGCGCAGGAGCGTACTCGCCTTTTCCCACGTGTTGGATGGAGGCAGGTGTTCTGGGTCTGGGTATTTTGGCTGCGCTTCGGTGTCTTGGGAGAACAGGCTCTTGTCTTTCTCGTCAGATGTCTTGGAGAGTGAGAGCCACTCGAGGATCGAGATTCGGGGGAAGATAAGCCTGTTTTGGTTCATGGTGCCATCGGCGACTTTGCTCTCCGCGAAAGTGATAAAGTCCGCGGTCGCTTTCAATAGGCTTTCCTGGAGCTGGGACATGTAGAGTACGAGAAAGAGCTCTTGCCTGATGTCGGGGTCTGCTGCCACCATTTGGTTACTTGAATCTGATGCATCCGCCCTCTTGGGTTCAGATGTTTCCAGGGAGGTGAGAGCGTGCGCAAGACTGGTTCGCTGCAGACTATAGTCCCGTAGTCTCTGTTGAAAAGTTGTCCCAAAGTCGGCGCGAGTAGGATCCAAGCTCAGATGCGCAGCCTCTTCATCAGCCTGCTTCCCTTGACGCCGCAGACCCTTCAACGTGAGTATCTCCAGTTTCAGCAGTGAGTACTTCAACCCAGAATTCACAAGCTCTGCACAATCAACCAGCCGGCGCTTCGGGATCTCCAGAAGCTGTCGAGTTTGTACATGTTTCTCGGGCTCGTCTCCGCTGTCACTCAAACTGGCGTCGTCCTTGACGATTATATCCAATATATCAGGGAGCATTGCCATCCCCGAGAGCGGCAGGAGGACGTTCCGAAGAAGACCGCTGATCCGGTTGAGGTCCGCCGCTGAGAGCTTGCCCCAGGCAATCTCGTCTTTGGCGTAGGATAGATCGGACTGTAGTTTCCCATGCACGGCATTCAGGCCCGCCATCGCCCCCTGTACTTTCTTCTCTGGCTCGTGATTTAAATTAGAGCCACCCGGCTCCCTTCGCGTGCTCCGCGCAGTCCTCGTCCTTTCCAAGAGCCCGCCTCCACTACCTTCAACAAACCAAACAACCCCCCTCAAAACCCCCTCAATCCCCTTTCCATACCTGACCACATCACGAAAGACATCCCCGCGACTTGTAACCGGATAAACGAGCAAAGAAACGCCCGTCGCAATCGCAAACCCAATAAGAAACCCCTTAAGCAGCCGACTCACAAACCCCAATCCCTCACTCAGCGAGAGGAACATCCCCGCCCGCGTAACCGTCACGCTCGCAAAGACCGAGAACGCAACCATCGGATCCTGCAGCTCCGCGGGCTTCCACGCGCGGATCGCGTTGGCGATCCAGATCAGCGCGAGCAGCCAGATCCCGGCCACGGCACAGGCGGACGAGTTATACGAATCTGAATCTAAATCTGAAGAGGGAGAAGAAGAAGAAGAAGTGGTATGCTCCCTCGCCCTAACCGCACAAAACACGGCTAGACAGCAGAGCGACGCCGCGACACACGTGGCGAGGAGATCGAAGAGGATGATCTTGAAAAATTTGGCACGCGGCGTCAGCGCCTGCGATAAGACTGAGATCAGCGCCGATAGGTAGCCCACTGTCAGGGTGATGTCGGAGATCGCGCTGCTTTGGTAGATGGCGATGACGATTGTCGGCGGAAGGGCGCCCTTGAGCATTAGCAGCGCCGTGCGCGTTGTGAGATTTTGGGGGAGGCATTTTTGGAGATAGAGAGTTCTTCATGGCCTGTTAGCTGTGATTGCGTATATAGCATGGTCATCATAGATAGATGCATCTGAAGGACCCACCTGGACAGGCTCGCGAGACCTCTCTGCTCCGGAGGCATAATCTAGTTACAGATGGCGGGCGGATAAGGATCTCGCAGAGGGGAGAACCAACCTTGACAATCATCAGGAAAAACTCGTTTATAAGTCCAAAAAGGAAGAGCGCGGTCGAAACGTTGAACAAAGTTTGTGGCGATTTGGGCTCCGCATTTGGCCAACCTTTCGGGATCTCGCGTCGGGTCTTGCGCACGCTTCTTATTCAACATCACCTAATTCCGGGGCCGGGCCACGTTCGCCAAGCTTTGTATAAACCCGGTTGTGTTTATAGTCGGCTGCTACTATCGTGATTGACTTATTTTCGAAACGAGAAATTTGGTGCAGTTCAGCCAGGTGGAGTCTATACGGACAGCTAGTCCAGTTGCGTGCCACGACCTTAGGGTATAGAGACAACCAGAGAGACCGATAGTGTGTGATATATTTTGCTTCGTTTATATTCAAGTAGGTCTTTTCTATTCTTTTTCTTTTTATCTATTCCATCCCATCCACAGACAAGCGAACTCGTCATAGCTGAGCCGGGTAATGTATGAACCGCCCACGAAGATCGTCACCCGCGGATCAACGGTTCACTGTATGTATTTTAGAATGGGTCTAATGCAAACTGGCTGTAAGGAGCCTCATGCCCTTAGCAGCGTCCAATACATCAATTATGCAACAGCGGCTATTTCTGTGTGGCTGCGGTCCCACTCCCTTGCAGCTTTCCAAGGCTGCACAATATCCCTTCCGCGTTCTGGCTGATCTCGAGAGGGGTGAGAAGCGTGTTCGCCGATGGCATGTTTCCTTCAACTTGTAGCATGCTGAGCAGTAAGTGTGATTACAAGAGAAAGTGGGCAGGTAGTACGCGAGGAAATATTCAAATCCATTCTGGTGTATAACAAAGTACGAAACTTTGATAACTATGTACTAAGTAAACAATCAACAAACCCCCCTTCACTTCCTGATCCAGGAGGTATCCTGCATATGCAGCTCCTGGCGCATCCTAGCATCTCCCCTCATCCTAAATATAATCTACCTATCAGGTCTCTAAAAGGCCCAAGAGCAGCTGTAGCCCCCGATGTGTAGAAATCAACTGTACATCTACCCCGCAGACCCCAGCAAGCTGGACTCGTTTTCATCAGGATAGAAGAAAGCCGCCACACTGATAATGACGTACGCCGCAATAAGCAGCGCGCCCTCGAGGTAATTACTCTTCCCGTCCAGGACGAGGAAGTTGACCACGAAGACCGTAACGAAAAGCGAGATAGTTTCGAAGAGTGTAAAGTATAGGTTCATATCCTTGTCCATGCACCAGCCGAGGATGACAACGAGCGGGGTGACGAAGATCGCGATCTGGATACTGCTGCCGACGGAGACACCGATCGAGAGATCCATCTTGTTCTTCGTCGCGACCGTCACGGCCGTGACGTGCTCGGCGGCGTTGCCGACGATCGGGAGGATGATCAGGCCGATAAAGGCTTCGCTGATCGAGGAGCTTTCGACCATTTCAGGGATTGCGTCGACAAGGAATTCGGCGCACACGGCGACGAGACCGGTCGAGAGGAGGAGCATGACGATTGCGGCGGTGCGCGACATTTCCGGTTCGGGGTGCTCTTGCGGTTGAGGGGCGGCGGGGTTGATAGCGTCCGGCATCCGGGCCGCAACTCGGGCGAACTGGACGGCGTTGCCGACTGGTGGTTGGCGCGGCTGAGCTGGGAGTTGCGAGAGCGAGGGCAGAGAGTGCGTGCGACGGAGGCCGTTGAAGTCGCCAAATGGGTCGTCCCGCACATTACTAGGTGTAGGTGGTGGTTGGTTGGCGAAGACGGTGTTGGACAGCAAGTTCGGCAGGTTGGGGCGGAACGGAGACCACTTTCTATGAGAGTCGGCGGTCCCTACATCTTCATCTGAGGGAAGGGTCGAGATGCGAGGATCAGTGGCAGGTGGGGCAACAAGCCTCTCGGCCTTTTCGGCCCTCTCACGCTGTTTGCGAGTCTTCTTCCTGCTCTTGCGCTCACGCTTGTTGAACTTGCGGTCGTCGTCGTCGAACTTGATACTCGTGGCGGCTTGACCGAAGTCTCTTGCCTGGGGTTCAATCGACTGGGGAGTGGGGGAAGCGGTATCAACAGTTAGGCGGTTATCGTCGCCAAAGTCAACAATATACGAACCGGTATCGTCACGTTGGCTAGGGCTCGAAGCGCTGGTGGAGCTGAGTTTCCGCGCGGCCCCCAAGGACGATACATCGACCAGAGATGACTTTCGTGGCAAGTCGGGCGATGACGTTCCTCGCGAGCTGGTGCTTGGCTTCCTGTGCCGCTTGTACTTGATCGCTCGCTTGAGCCGCTTTGCCGTTGTCCACGAGGTCGTGGTATCATCGGACTCGTCCGAGGATGAACTGCTCGACGAGTCGGACGACGAGTCCATAAAGTCTGCCAGGACACCCGGATGAGATTCCTCATCGATCACCTGCTGAGGGATACTGGCGTATAGATAGGAGTGCGACTTGAGCTGGAAGATGATGTACAGAATGTAGACCAGAAGTAGCACGACGCTTGTTCCCCGGGATACCTTGAGCGTCTGCCCATCTGCCTTGTCAGAGTCCTTGAACGAGGCGTGGAACGCGGTAGGTAAGAGTAGACTGGTGACAGCCAGACTCAGCAGACAAGCGCTCATTTGAGTGACAGTATTGTTGTAGATCTGTTCCTGGAAACGCAGACCTCCGAGGAGGAAGGCCATTCCTAGAATCAATAAGAGATTCGCCAGAATTGAGCCCAACAGCGACGCTTGAACAATGCGGATCTGGTCCTTAACCAGAGCGATAATAAAGATAATCAGTTCGACTGCATTTCCGAACGTAACGTTCAGCAGCGCTCCGATAGTATCTCCCAGTCTGCTGGCCACACACTCGGTAGCATGACTGAGAATACCGGCGAGAGGAATGATAGCGACGGCATTCATAGCAAAGATGATAGCCGGGTTCAAGCCAACAGCCTCGGCGGCGATACCTATCGGCACAAAGACCAAGAGGACGTTGACCCAGCTGTGGCAAAGAGCCGTCTTGGTATGGCGGACGAAACGGACACTGCCTGCCCGCATCCGGGGAATCAGTCCCGGTTTCTGAGTTTGATTTTGTTCTCCATCATTTGGCGAGCCCGAGCTGGTCGGGCCACCGGCGGGTTTCTCATTCACTTGATCATTTCGTATAGGGGGTTCGTCGGCTTCTTGCGAGGGGGGTGCTGTCCCAGAGGGACCCTCTTGTTGTGAGTTTCCGCTAGTAGACGCGTGAGCTTTCGCCCACGAACGAATCCGGTCTACAGTTAGGGAAGAAAAGTGTCAGTGTCGATGGTTAAGGTTACGAGCAACCCAAGCTGGGAGCCAAGCCAGGGACAGATGCGCCAAGAGAGCGCCTCTCCAGGGATTTGGGTGGAGAAAGCAGCCAGGAGCGACTTACGCATAAATTCAGAACCAGAAGTGGCCGTTGACGGTTAGTAGAGATCAAGAAAAAACGTAGAACCCAGAAAAGGGCGAAAGATGGGTGGTGGAGGGAAGAAGCAAGTGAGGCTTCAGTGGGAGAAGCTTCAAGGCACAGCCAGGGTGAGGCTTGGCTTTATGTACAGGCTCCGGGTACGGATACACGTATGCCAAGCCTGCTGACAACACCAGTCACTCTCGCTCTTTATCTCCACGACGCAATAATCCCTTGCTAGCGGGGTAATCTATCTTTCCCAGTTCCTTCGCAGATAATGTGATGCTCGCATTCAAGCTTACGTAACCCCTAAACCTGCAACGCAATACTCCTGCATAAGAATCCGTCATGGAAGGGATACCGTGTCATCAGCAGCATTCTCGCGGCAAGGAGGCCTCCCTCCATGAGGGAAACTGCCCTTCACATCCGGCATCTGGAATCTTCTTGCCCTCCTGTCTGCGATGACGATCGTATTTGGACCTTGTAAGGCCACCAATTAGGGATCCTTACACAGCCACCACTGCGCCGGGCTGAGAGTCCTGATTGGGTGGGTAATTCGTGATCGCTCTCGGAGGCGATTCTCCGAAACCCCGAGTGACTCCAAATACGCAATTTACGTCCGTATCCCCATTTGGGATACGTCATAAGTCCATTGGAAAGACGACTTGGACTTTTTGCGAATTGTCGCTGTTTTTGAATCCAGAGATGATGGTATCCCCGTCTGCGAAAGTTCCAGTAGGCAAGGAGGAAGGATTCACGGCGCACGAAGGCGTGGAGCCGGTGAGTGATGATCTGGAACCTGCCCGGGCCTAATTTATCTCCGTAGTCCGCCTCACTGGCTGTGGCTCTACCAATTTATTCGTCAGAGCTCGTACGCCATCGTTGCCACGCGACTCATTTTTAGGTTCCCGTTGGTTGAGGACAGCAAGAAGAGCAAAGCTAACGATATTGGCTCCGTATACAATTTGCCATTGAGCATAACCTGAGGGCGATAACCTGAGCATCAAAACTCAATTGGAAGAGGGGTGGAGGGGTGAGCTGTAAGGCTACCCCTTGCCTTAAAGCGAATGTTTATGTTTCGCCTGTGTTGCATCTATAATCTACTACTATGCTGGAGCCTAGAATGATTATATTGACATGGTGTCTGGAGGTCATTATCCCTTCTTTCCAAATGTACTCTGGTTTAGCATGCTCACTTAAACATCAGTAATCATCAATTTGAGATAACCTTATTCTTAAATCCCAGAATAACAAGCCTGGCGGGTTTGACTTATGAGTCTTTGAAACTGTCTCTGGTTTGTTTACTCTGCCTTCTAGCGTAACCTTGATAGTAGCTGTTGCTCGATATATATTTCTGAACTTCACAAATTTTTATGGATCTATATCACTGCCATTGGTATATTTTCCTGACATACTGATATCTGGTATTTGCCAATGGCGTTCTTCGGCATATAATCGCCCAAGATTCTCCTAAGACAGATTGTTCAGGCGCATTAATTCGTGTTGTTACTGCAATCGATTTTGGCATGTGTTGGGAAAAGAGCTGAGGGACCACCTGACCTGCGCCTGGCGGTCTTTCTCCATATTGAGAATTTCTCAAACTTGAGCATCTTTGCGTCTTCGGGACCATTGTTTAAAGGACAATCCTACAGGCTATTTTCCTCAACCTTTCGAGCGTGGTGTACTTTCAGAGACTCACTGACTCTGCAACTCGAAGCGCAAACACAAAGTTCCCCTTTACAACCATGACGCGGTGCCTAAACACCTAACATTCGTGTAGGTCTGGCTAGCGATAGGCCTGTTGTGATGAAAGGTCCTTCATCGAATTTCAGATCTTACTCTGGCAAAGATGATTTAAAAATGAACAAATGCAAATTGGGTCACTATGGGCATTGTATCGCGGCACGCCTGACTCCTGCCTCTGACAGGTCTACATACAACAAAGCGAATACAACTTTCAGCGTTAGAAGATGGTGTTATGTTTGGTTTGGTCTGACTAGTCACTAGCTGGAGTCAAGCACCCACACCTCATCAGGCACAGCACCCACTATTCAGTCAGAAGAATACTCTCAAAACGCTCAACGCGACACAACATATCTCCAGAGGATCAGACTCCAGTGGGAGAAGCGCAACCAGCCACAACCAGCCACAACCAGAAAGAGACCGAACCTCTCGGAAAGAAAATGTGGCTCAGCAATCTCCGTTCCCCAACATCGCGTCCTTTTGGCATGGAGGTCACAGCCACTCGACAAACTACACGTGGCTTGACAGAAAATAGCTCAGTGATGGAGAAGGGAAGGAAGTCATGAGCGCATTTCTCCAGCGCTAACAGCGAAACGTTCCGGCCAACTCCTCTGATTCAGTCGTGGCTGATAGGTGGCGGTGGAGCTCTCGCAATGTAACCGAAATGTGGCTAGTGAGGTTATCCTCCTTCTCTATTGGGTGGCCGATTGAAGGAACAGCCACTCCACCAGCCTCATGTGGCGCCAAGCCATGCTGCAGCCTGAGGCCGCTAGCCTAGTGTGTATAGCGTAGGGCTGGCCGGTAGCCTCTGACCATCGCCTCTACTTATATCATTTACTGCACATGACTGAGAGAGATACTCGAGCGATGTGTCAATATCGGATGTTGTTCTTCCTAGGTGCCACAAACTCCAAGCCACAGGGGCATAATTTTGGAGGAGGAGAATAATGCTGCTGCCTAACTGTCTTGCATATTTGTATTCGATCTGCACGCTCTAGCCACTCCGACTATCTGCTAGCCCTGTGGAAACACCCGTTCTTAGCGCCAGGCCTGCATCCCGCTGTCGGTCCGCAACCCCTGTTAGCGAATGGCTGTGCTCGCCCTGTAGGGCCCCACGGGCAGCGGTAATTGACTCGTTTGAGAATTCGATAGTAGCCGGGAGATGGGAGGAGAAGATGGGCCTGTCACGGTGATTATTATTATGGATTACGGAGAACAGGGTGATGTGTCAGGGGTGTCGGGAAGAGTTAGGCTGGTGGGTGGGCTGCAGCCGCGGGCATCCTGGTGCAGGTGCGATGCCCCTCTATTGCATTATTCTGTGTATTCCCCTCCATCATTTGGAGGTAGCCTGGAGACTTATTTAAGAATCGTCGTGGTCGTCCGCTTTTCCATTATTCTCATTCCCTTCTCATCTTTCGTCTTTTCTTTCGTTTCGTCCGTTGTTCTCTTTTCACATCTCTATCCATCTGCTTTCATCCGCAATATAACAACACCATGGCATACTACGGTGAATCGACAAGTTATTACGGCGGCGGCGAACAGCACCCTCCTTACGAACGCCCACCATATGAGCGTCCACCATATGAACGGCCCCCTTACGATGAGCACCGCGGCCCATCCTACGACTCTCGTCCCCACTACGAAGGGCAACGCAGCTATGATTCCCGCCCGCCGTATGAGGAAAACCGTGGCTCTCCATACGACTCTCGTCCTCCCTACTCCAGCGCTCCTCCCTCTGCCCGACCTCCTCAATACCCCCCGCCCCCACTTCCAATCGGCTGGATCCAAGAATGGGAGCCCAGCGCACGCCGCGCCTTCTTCGTCGAGACAGCCACGGGACGCGCGGAATGGATTCTACCCGCTGACGTGACCCACGGCGGCGGCGAACAGTCTCGCAGTGCTGGTGACTACTATGCTCCGGCGCCTGTGCCGGTCCCTCCGCCTGGGTACCCGCCTCAGGATTACAACCAGGGTTATGCCCAGGGCTATAACGCTGGCGAGTATCACGAGGAGAAAAAGGAAAAGAAGGAGAAGAGTAGCGATACTGGAAAGTTGCTTGCTGCTGGTGCGGTGGGTCTGGCCCTCGGTGCTGTTGGTGGAGGGATCCTGGGGCATGAGCTTGGTAGGCTCTCTCTTCCCTCTTCAGTGTCTCGAGCGAGATACATAGTCACTTGAAGTACGGTGCTAACTTTATTCTCACAGCTGAGAACTCCTCTTCGTCGGATGAGGAAGCGCACTACTCCGGCGGCGACGACGATTAGAGGGGTTAGAATCTGCTTTCGATTAAGTACAGATGTAGGGGGTTTCACCTAGCGAGATTGAATCTCCTAAGGCATTAGCGCAACCAAGTTTTTCTACTGTTTTCACTTTGCAACGGTCATTCGCATCTTCACTCCCAACTACGTGTATTTCTTCGTATACAAAGTCCCACCAACTGATCGACAGTGCCAACCCAAACTGTGAAACGCGTGCCTGGCCCTATGATGTAATAATGGGCCCCCGATGTATTTAAGTCGCGCAACCCCCGCAATATCCCTCCCATTCCTTCATTCCAAGCTACGTTGTACATACAATATAGCGTCATTATCATCATCGTCATCATGCCGAAATTCGTACGCCCACCCTAGGACCTTATCATGACTACAATCTAATCGCTCTTCAGACCGCAACCATAAAATACGACTCCCGAGAAGCTTACCAGACACACAAAGGCCAGATCGAGCAGATGTGCGTATCTCACCTTTTTCAATTCTACCCTGCACCACTGTACTGCATCTCTGAACAACAACACAACCTGCACAGCGCGGCAACCATCAAGTATGAAAAAACTAACCTCTGCGCTGCGAATTGCTGCCAAATATAGTGCCAGTGACCTCTTCGCCGCCAGGGGCGCGACCGAACAGACCCCGTTCTTCTCGACGCGGAGTATGCCGCCGTCGCATCGGACTTCGTACGTATATAGATATATTACCCCTGGCTGGACTGCTTTTTTTTTTTTGGGAGAAGTATAGGGAACATTACAGTACTGGTGCTGACCATGTGGTGGATAGGTTTCTGGTGCCCGATGGTGTCTCAGTTGATGAGTTGAGGAGCGCGGCACTGCCGGAGGGGGTTTCGTGTGAGATTAACCCGGCGTAATATGGAGGGGCAACGAGGCATAGGATAGTGTAGGAATGTCCGTCCATAGCGGAGGTTTTAACGATGAATGATATTTTTATAAGAGCATACTGTATAGCTCGTATGCCCTGTACTTAAGTGGTCACGCTGCTTTGCTTTCTTTATCTGCGGTGAATTCATAAGGTGGACGCAGTACTAACTGGTAGATAGTCTGAAGATATCCAGGACAGGGTCGGATTAAAGTAGCTCGTCGATAGGTGATAAGAGTAAGATCCAACTGGGGGATGGGATTGCTGGTTTATACATAAAAGATATATCTAAAGTTTAAACCATGCCAGCGCCAGCCCCAGTGACAGTCTCGATATGTCCCAGGTGCTATGAAGATCGCCATTAATCGAGTCCAATAAGCCTGCTTGCATAGCGACCTGCTTCTTCCTCTGCGCAGTCCTTTCTTTCCTATACCGTCTGGCGGTTCGGTGCCTCCGATATCGCGTGCACCATGTGCTCCTCTGTCGAGGGCCATGGCACGCTAGTAGTGGGCGAAGACGATGATATTCAAGATTTCTCCTGTAACCACAAGCCTCCCACGCAAAGCAACATCTTACAGAAACAACAACACCAGGAACAGAAACAGGGGGCCTCCTCTAAGGGCTCCTACGCACCTCCCTCTACCTGTCGCTAGATGACCCCAAATGGATAGGGAGGAGTTAGACAAGCGTTGAATCTAAATGGGCCCTCCCTGTGAGTATAATTACTGCTAAAGGCCGGATGTACGGCGAGTGCGTAGGAATGCCCATTACTATGCTTCCCTGACCTCCCAGCTTGGCCCGTAGTTGACAAACCTGAGCCCACGAACGTTTGGACCGATGCTTTCAAGGGACCTCGAGTGAGGACGACACGGGTTTTGGCATGGCGGATAGGAAGCTGAGCAAAGCGGCGCGAAGACAAGCAGGACAAGGTAGTCCGTTGAGCCAGGGCTCGGCGAGAGATGGCGGAGAATGGTAAAAGACGCCGTAGCTGGAGCCAGTGTCGACTCGACTTGTGCGTGCCTTGCGTAAAAACCCAACCATGGGTGCAAAGTACCTTAAGACGTGTGTGGGCTCTTCGCTCGTTGTAGAGCTGGGTGCGTGTCGTTGCGCGTACCAAAGCCTTACCGTCCTCCATAGTCTCACGAACGGTCGGGCCAGTGTCTAGGCGGGGAGAGGGGAGGCCAGTCCCTTGCTCATCTCCAGGGCATATCAGACTCGTTGATCGTAATGTGCGGTCTGTCAGTGGTGGGAACAGTGTCCTGCTCCGCTAAAGACACCTCCCTAAGAGAAGTCGTCTCGCGACGAAGGCGACCCCCCACCCCCCATTGTCAATGATGGATTAGTTGGGCGATGAATGCGTGCCACGTCCAGTTACTATACATGGTGGAGCAGGAGTCTCTGAAGGGTCAATAGGGACTGTGGCTAAGCCAATAACACCTGGCGCGCGCGTCCATGCGCTGGAAATCCTCCCTGGACGACGACTGGAACCCACCGGGGGTGGTGTCCTGGTGGGCGGATGGGTGGTGTCGAAGGACATGTCTGGCATCCGTATTTTGCTGCGTGAGTTTTCAACGTCGCCCATGGAAGGGAGTCACGTCAACACATGTTTGATGGGAACAACAGAAGTATGCTCTGCAGCCCCGATGGTTGAATCAACATGTATGACAGTTGATAGATGAAGTTAGGCGGAGTACAGTTGTCGTAGCCACTGCGAGGGTTTTGTTCAGTGTGATTATCGACGGCTTTGTCAACGCCTCGTTCAGCCACGGCTTTGCGTGCTCCTCCTTCCCAGCTGGCAATACATGGTGTGAAAACAGCCTCACGACGAACCTTTAAACAGCTGCATGAAAGAAAAATCCCCTTTATCATCCCCAAAGTCTGCTACGTACCCCTGGGTGTCTCCATCTCGTCCCATCGGGGTCTCATCGCCTTGCTTCCATTCGTTGTTATCGCTCCTCTATGCTTGCCACTATCGGTGACCTCTCACCCATCACTGGAGCGGCTGACGCGCTCCGCGTCCTGGTAGGAGGCATAGATTAGAATCCTGGAGTTGTAATAACAAATAATTAGGATCATTAGATCTCTCTCCTGTTGATAAATCGGTTCGACACAAACTGTGCCATTGTGTCCGCCTGACACGCGCTCTCACAATATCCGCGAGCAAGGAGGGGAGCCGTAGGCATAATGTCCCGACAAACACCGGTCGTTTGGGAATGGATGCTTCTTGAAGCCGTTGAGAAATTCCAGACTCCCGTCGAGCGCTCTTCAGCAGAGTCTGAATGGTTGTCTGCTCGCTACAACGCAAAATGGGTCCAGTATCACCTGCAAGCAGCGAACTTGACGCCATTAGATGTAGTAAGAAAGCGCAACAACTTGTGTGTATGTTAGAGAGGGGTTTCGACGCAACAAGTGCAGTAGACCACGCGCCGGAAGGTTCGCCGGACTGGCAAGGCGGTTCAAATGTTCGCTGAAGGTCTTAGTCACGGTTGCGGTGCTTCAGACAGCCGTCTCCAGATATCTGGAGCTGGGGGGCATCATGCAGATTGTGTTGGGCCTGAATCGGACCTTTCTTTTTGTATGTAAATATCGTCGATTCCCCCTGAGATGTGACCGAGATGATGGGTTTTACGAAGGTCAGAATGGTTGGGCCGGTCCTTCGCAAGTTTTATGTACTTGTCAAGTTTCTCAGCCCGGAAGTCACAGTGTACAGCACGAAAAACTCTAGACTGGACCTCCTTGACAAACAGAAACGAGCAGAGACTGGTATTCTCACTGTACATGAAGACGCATTCTGTTGAATGGGTTGGCTTAGCAGGGCCAGCGGCTCATAGAAGGGCCTTCGGAACGAAGAGGCTCCCTATTCTTGAGAAACTTAACTCTATTGGAAGGGGAAGCATTGCCGGGGAAACATGAAGTCGAGACAGGACAGAAAGGTCCATCCTTGTCTCCGAGTCTGACGTAGAGACACATGCATGTACAAGTCCGTCTTCCCGGGCCCAACGCACGAGTATTTGCGAATATCGGAATGACAAACAATGTCGCGATGGTGGGTATGGTTACGCCACTGTGGTTCCCTGTGGTTCCCTGTGGTTCCCTGTGGTTCCCTGTGGTTCCCTGTGGTTCCCTGTGGTTCCCTGTGGTTCCCTGTGGTTCCCTGTGGTTCCCTGTGGTTCCCTGTGGTTCCCTGTGGT
>JAPDEI010000099.1:0-50972 GCA_027569055.1 Aspergillus baeticus
TAACCCATGGGTTGCCTAATTAGGACCCAGAACCCACTGGGTTTTCTGGACCAGCAACCCACCCCAACCCAGGCCGGGTTGGGGCGGGTTGGGGCGGGGTTTCTGGGGTGGGTTAAACAACTCTACTTAGAGATAATAACTTATATTAATTATAAAGAATAAAGTAGAACTAGATATAGTAGGTAATAAATATCCTTATATATCCTTTATACCTGACTACCATTCTAGCTACCATCCTAACTACCATCCACCATGGTAGTCCTATTAGTAGTTATAACCATAGTCCACAGGCTACTCTCTAGGCTACCAATCCCTGCGCCTTGGCGATGGTAGCGCTGTGGTAGCTTTCACGTGACTTCTCCTGACCCTTGCGGGCTTGGTTGTAGGTTCTGCTTGGCCATCTGCACGTGCTTGCCTGTAGTCTCCTTTTTGCCATTATGTACCGCCCTGGTAGGTCCATAACACCCTACTCCTTACAGGCAAGAGGAATATATTAGATATAATAATTTTCTTTATAAAAAAGATTAAACTCTAGATAGGTAAATATCCTAAAAAGTTTTTACTTAATAATAGTAAAGAATTTATATAATTTATAACCTAGGGTAAGAAATATAATATAAAGTTTTTATTAATACCCCTATAATCCCTAAAGCTAAATAGAGTATCTAAATAATATAAAGGATATATTAATTAAATAGCCTGCTATACCCTTTAGGATATAGGGATACCTAAGTTTTTCTAGCCACTTGCTATTAAAAATATAATATATATAATTAATTAATTATATAGGCTAGATAATAAAAATAAATAATTATAACTTTAAAAATAGCAAGAATACTAGAAGATTAATAACCTAAAAGTTTTAATAGAATATTTTAAAATCTTTAAATACTAAGTATAGATATATATCCTAGTTAAAAACTATATGAAGTTAAAAAAAATAAAACTATAAGCTTTAAAAAAATATTATATTAGTATTAAAGGTAAGTATAGCTATATATAGTATATTTAGGTACTAGAAAAAAAAATAATAAAGTCTAGGAATATAGTTTTTAATAAATTAAAAACCTATTATAATAACTTTAACTATAAAGCTTAACTATTTTATAAAGGTATTATTATTTTTAATAAAGACCCTAGCTAAGATACTATAATCTTTTATTATAAAATAAGACTAGTAATATAAAGCTAATAAAATAAATAAACTAAATAGTAACCTTCTAAACCTAAGGGGGGTAAGTAATAGGAAAAAAAAAATAAAGCTAATAATATTTTTAGGAAGCCCTAAAACTTTAAAATAACGTAAAAAAATAATACTTTTAATACTAATACTAGGCCTAAGCTATCCTAGAGGTGCTTTTTTATATTATAATATATATAACTTAAAAAATAAAGGTAAGCTATTTTAGTAGTAACTATTTAAAAATATTATTTTATAATACTACTTTTTTTTAAAAAAAAAAAATACTAGTTATATAAAACCCTTAAAAATAACTAATTTTACTAAGTTTTATATAATATTAAAAACCTATAATAAGATTAATAGAGAACTTTTTAATAAAAATATTAAAATTTTTTAAACCCTAAAATATTTAATATATACCCTATACCTTAAAAAATAAAAATAAAAAACTATAGCAAGCTAGAACCTATAACCCTTATTAAAATACCTTTTAATATACTATACTAAGTTTTATAAAAATATAATAACTTAATTTATTTCCTATAAATTAAAGCTAGTCCTTATAAATATAGAAGATTTATAAATACTTAACTATTTAGTATACTAGTAAAATAAGTCTAAACCTTTACTAGAATTAATAAAGGATAACTAAAGGACTAGCTAGGTAATAAGCAAGCTTTTAAAGTAATTTTTATAGTATATAAAAATAATAAGGAAAATAAGAAGGATAAAGTTTATAATAATTTTAATATTATTAAACTAGATAAAAAGCTATATACTAGTAATATTACTTTGAAAGTCCCTGGTAGTACTCCTAGACCTTCTAAAGGTAACCAACCTATTAGGTTTTTAATAGATTCCTATATATTTTCTAGGGTATTTTTTTTTTTACTTAATTAAATACTATACCTAATTATTAACTTTTTTTAAGTCTAGGATCTTTTTAACTTTATACTTCTATTTTCCTTTACTTTTAATTTTAATATTTTTAGTAAGTTTAGTATTTATTAGTATAGGTTTTAATAGTAAAATATAAAATATTAAATGTATTTTTTTTATTAATTTAGGTAGCTTTAAGTAATAATTAACTAGTTTTAATTTTTTTTTTAATTTTAAAAAATTATAGATAAATATAATCTAGTTTCTAGCTTAGTTTTTTATTTTAATATTTTTATAAAGTAGGAATACTTTCCCCCCCTTTTTTAATTCTAGTGGCTTGGTTTAGTGTTTATTATAATAGGTTTTTATTTTTAATAAAGCTATTAGCTTTTCTATAATAGGTTTATAATTAATTAGTTTACTATAAATACTTGGGTAATAACTATAATTAACTTTAAAAGGTATTATTCTTGTTATACTATAAATTAAATTATTATAAGTAATTATACTATTAGTAGCTAGTTTATTTAATTATTTTATATATAGTTTATATAGTGCTATGGGTATTATTTAATTATTTAATTAACCCTTTTAGTTTATTTATTTAACTATAGCCTATATATAGAAGTTATTTTTAATTAAATCCCTAATTTATTAGTAACTAATTTGTAAAAATTAAATATAAAAAGCTTGTTTTTATTAAATATAATATATTTTAAAACCCTATAGTTTATTATAATAGTATTTATAAAGGTATTTATTATATTTCTAGCTATAATTATTATTTTTATAGGTACTAAATAAATATATTTTATTAGTTTACTTATTATTACTACTAGATAGTTATTTTATTTATTTATTATAGGTAATAGTTTAATAAAGTTAATTCTAATCTATTTTTATAGTTTTTATAAAACTTTAGGGTTTTAAAGCTTTTTATAAGGTATATATTAGCTAGCTTATTTTTTAAATAAGTCTTATAATTATTAAAATATTTTTTAACCTTTTTTTTATACTTAGAAAAAAGTAGTTTTATTTAATTTTTTTATATATTTTATTAATACTATAATACCCGTGTACTAGTATATTATAATACTTTTTAATAACTTTTATAATAAGTACTATGTTATAAACCTGCCCAGGGCGGTACATAACGGCAGAAACAAGCCCTGGGGAGAGCATGCGCCAGCCATGCTAATAATGCTAGTAGGGTTCCCCTAAGCTAACCTACTAAGATTAAGTAAGTACCACAGCCACTAGGTTATATAAAGACTACCTTAGGAACTACTACTAGTAGTAGTTAGGAGGGTAATTTAAAAAAAAGGACTATTATAAAAACTACCTTTAGGGTAGTTAAAATAGTAGTTAAGTATAAAAAATATATAAAATATTTATTACTTATTATATCTAGTTTTATTTTATTTTTTATAATTAATATAAATTATTATTTTAAAGTTACCTTTATTACTAAAAAAACTATTATAATATATTTTATTAATATTTAATTTTATAGGTATTTTTATATATAGTAAAGGCTAGCCTTTTTATTATTTTATTTTTATTTAATTTAATTATAATTAGTTTTTATATTAATTAAATATTAAATAATATTCTTATAAGGAATAGGTTAGTTAATCTAAACTATTAAGGTTTAGGTAAAACATAGTTTAAAGGTTAGGAAAAGTACTTAAGAGGTCAAGGCCCTTCTATAATATACTAGTAGTATATACACAAGTTTTTTTAATTATAAAAATATTATTTTTTTAAGGTATTTAGTATTATTTTACAGATTTTTTAATATAATCTAGTATAGTTCCTAATATTTTAATTATTATTATAAGAACTATAGGGTTATTACTAAATATTCTATTTTTATTTATTTTTAGAATTACTAGTTTTAGTTTTAATTTTTTTTATATAATTTAATTAATAAATAAGTATATTAGCTTAGCTATTTTTACCTTTTTTAGAATACTTTATTTTATAATTATATTATAATAGTAATTCTACCTATCTAGCCTACCTTTTTATTAACTTTTTAATTATTATAAAGTAGGTTAGGTTCTTATAATTTAATTTTATAAAAAATTATATTTTTATAGGTAAATTTTTTAGTATTTAAATACTATTACTATAGCTAGTAATTTTTTTATTATAAATATTATAATTAACCTTAGCCCTAGTAAGTATTATAAAAGGGCCTTAACCTTTTAAGTACTCTTCCTAACCTTTAAACTATATTTAACCTAAACCCTAATAGTTTAGATTAACTAACCTAGTCCTTATAAGAATATTGTTGGCGGTAGGATTAGTCAGCGGCGGCGGCAGTCACGTGGTGCAACACCACGATGACTTCTAGCTGCCGGCTCACACACAGAATAAGAGACTAGGCGCTTTAACACAGCCAACAGGTTATAAGCCCTTTAGCCTGCACTATAATAATTTAATAATCTAATAGTCCCCTAATGTCTTAACTCTATTTCCTTTTTAAAAATACTAATATTAATAATATTTTAGTGGTTCCTTTACTATACTTAATTAGAACTAGGTTAGTAGCTTACCCTATATAGTACTATACCTTAACCCTCTCCCTTAAATAATTATATAATCTTACTAGCTAGAATCCTTACCTAGTTATTTAATAAATATCCTAATATAATTATATATATCTAATTTATTAACATGGCCAAAGCACTAAATACTAATAACCAGGTATACTACTATAGTTAATAAATCCCCTTTAAACTATTAAAGAATATTCCTAGTATTCCTAAGTAGCTTACTAGTAAGATAAACTATAAGCTATAGAGCTTTATAGTTAGCTATACTTTAAAAGCTTTATAACTAGAATAAATAATTAATAGCAAGATCCTATGCCCTATAGCCAAGGATCTTATATACCTAGTATAGGAAGATATATTACTTTAAATAGGCTATTAACTTATTAACTAGGTTACTAAAGATATATAAATATAGCTATAAGTAATATTTATAAACCTAGAATTTATAAATAATATATATAGTATAATTAAAGGATTTATACTTAGTTAGGGCACCTTATAGCTTAAAAATATAGGCTTAAAACTAACTTATATAACTAGAGAGTAATATAAATTAATAAAAAAATTTATTATAAACTTTTAAAATACTATAACTATAGTAAAAAAACTAGATATTTTTATAGGCCCTTACCTTTTTATACTTATATATTTTATTATAATATTAGTCTTATAGTTATAGATTAGGAGATCTTTAAAGCTTTACTAAAAATATATATTTTCTAATATCCTAGTAATTAATAGTATAGAGAAATCTAGTTCTAGGTTATAGTAGGTATTAACCAAGAACTTAGTATAGTTCCCTATAGGGCTATATATTTTAATCTTTACTTCTTTATATTTTTATATAGTTACTATTCCTATACTAGCTATTTTATAATAGTAAGGTTATTTATAAGCTATATATATATATATAGGTTTTTAAAATAAAAGTAATTACCTATAATATAGCAGGCCACTCCTAAGTTAATTATTTATAGGATATTTTTAAATTTACTAGTAGATATTATTATAAGTATATAGGAGATATTTTTAGTTCTAGGTTTTTTTTTTTTTTAAGAATAGTAAAAATATTAAAAAAATCTAGTTCTATCTCTAGGAGATCTTTATCTAGTAATAATATAAAAAAAATAAATTATAGTTTTTATATTATTCTAATACTATAATAATACCCTAAGCAGTTACTAACTAGCTTAAGTTTCTTAGGCTAGAATAGCCTTATTATTCTAGTTTATATTTCTAGATATTATTTTATCTATCCTAGTTATTATATTATAGTAATAGGTTAAAATACTAGTAATATTATATAGTATAACTAGTGCTAAGGTAGTAAAAGTAATATTTATTTTTAGTAATTAGTTTACCTTTAAATAAATACTTTATAAAGTCTATGGTAGCTTAACCCTAAGTTAAACCCTTTTAAAGCTTTAATTTATTATATTTAATACCTCTACTTTTACCTTTATTCTTAGTATCTTTTTCCTTCCTATTATCCTTGTTATTTTTTTTTTATTATTCTTTTTATTATTAATTATACTAGAGGTTTAGAAAGCATGTCCTAGTATACTACTTATAACCTTTTTTTTAATATTATAATAGGTAATTATAAATTTAAATAGCTTTATAAATTTATTCTATATATATATATTAGGCTAAGATAGAAGTTATTCTTGTTAATTCTATACCTATATAGGTAGGTTATATTATATCTTATATAATAAAAGTAGTATTTATTATAGAGTTCCCTATATTAATATAGTCCTGCTAAGGAATAATAATATTATTACTTTTATAATACTAACCTTACTATATAAAAAAATAAAGATTATTATATAGATTATAAATAATAATATTATAAAAGCCTATAGGTGCCTTAGTTATATAGGATTTTTAAAAGTTTAAAAAGTCTTAGGCCTTAAAAAAAGGCTAAAATCCTTTATTTATAATATATACTATAATTTAAAATTAAGAAAATAAATATCTAGAGAGCCCTAGAATATTTTTATACTTAACTAAAATAATCCTAGAAGCCTCTAGTATATAAATATATAATATATTACCTTATAAGGATATAGTAGTATAACTTAATATATTATTATAATTAATATAATAATATACCTTATAGCTACCCTACTCCTTATAGGTAAAAGAAATATATTAAATATAATAATTTTTTTTATAAAAAAGATTAAACTCTAGATAAGTAAATATCCCAGGAAGTTTTTACTTAATAATAGTAAAAAATTTATATAATTTAGAACCTAGGGCAAGGAATATAGTATAAAGTTTTTACTAATACCCTTATAATCCTTAGAGCTAAATAAAGTATTTAAATAATATAAAGGATATATTAATTAAATAGCCTACTATACCTTTTAAAATATAAGAATACCTAAGTTCCTCTACCTGCTTACTATTAAAAATATAATATATATAATTAATTAATTATATAGGCTAAATAATAAAAATAAATAATTACTACTCTAGAGATAGTAAAAATACTAGAAAATTAATAACCTAAAAGTTTTAATAAGATATTTAAGATCTTTAAATACTAAGTATGGATATATATCCTATTTAAGGACTATATAAAGTTAAAAAAGATAGAACTATAAGCTTTAAAAGAATACTATATTAATACTAAAGGTAAGTATAGCTATATATAGTATATCTAGGTGCTAGAAAAAAAAAGAATAATAAGGTTTAGAGATATAGTCTTTAATAAATTAAAAACCTATTATAATAACTTTAACTATAAAGTTTAATTACTTTATAAAGGTACTATTATTTTTATTAAAGACCCTGGCTAAAATACTATAATCTTATACTATAAAATAAGACTAGTAATATAAAGCTAATAAAATAAATAGACTAAGTAATAACCTCCTAAACCTAAGGGGGGTAAGTAATAGAAAAAGAAAAAGGTAAAGCTAATAATACCTTTAAAAAGCCCTAATACTTTAAGGTAACCTAGAGAAGTAATACCCTTAATACTAATACCAGGCCTAAGCTATTCTAGAGGTGCTTTTTTATACTATAATATATATAATTTAAAAAATAAAGGTAAGCTATCTTAGTAGTAACTACCTAAGGATATTATTTTATAATATTACTTTTCTAGAAAGAAAAAAAAGGCTAGTTATATAAAATTTTTAAAAATAACTAATTTTATTAAGTTTTATATAATATTAAAAACCTATAGTAAGATTAATAGAAAACTTTTTAATAAAAATATTAGAACTTTTTAAACCCTAAAATATTTAATATATACTTTATACTTTAAGGATAAGAATAAAGCTATACCTAATTAACCTCCTAATTCTAAGAATAATAAAATAAAATAAATAATAAAAATAAAGGACTATAGCAAGCTAGAACTTATAATCCTTATTAAAATACCTTTTAATATACTATACTAAGTTCTATAAAAATATAATAACTTAACTTACTTTCTATAAGTTAGAGCTAGTCTTTATAAGTATAAAAAACTTATAAATACTTAACTATCTAGTATACTAGTAAAATAAGTTTAAACCTTTACTAAAATTAATAAAGAATAACTAAAAGACTAGCTAGGTAACAAGCAAGCTTTTAAAGTAACTTTTATAATATATAAAAATAATAAGGAAGATAGGAAGGATAAAGTTTATAATAGTTTTAATATTATTAAACTAGATAAGAAGCTATATACTAGTAATATTACTATCCTATATATATATATAGAGGTAATAAGATCCCCTTATATACCTTGCTAGCACGTAGCCATGTAATAATAATATAATAAAATTATAATTATAGGTATATATAAAGTTATTAAGTATTCTAGTAAGAGTATAAGAGTTTTACTAGGCAAGTAGGTTTATACCTTAAAACTTAATAAATAAAATTATATATTAAAGTTTAAGGTATACTAGGTTATTTATAGTAACTAATAAAGGCCTAGTATTAACTTTAATATTAATAGCTTGCTAGTCCCCTTAGATCTAGCTATTTAAATATTTTTAATAATAATTATAATCCTAAAAAAGAGATATTAATAGATTAATATAATTACTACCTATCTACATGTAATTATTACTAGAAGAAGAATTTATATAAGACTATTAATAGGCTTTAAACTAAAAAATAATAAGTAAAAATACTAGCTATAGTTACTTTTTAAGGCTTTATATAAATTTTAATAAGCTAGCTACCTCTAGTAGCACAAGATATTAAAATTTTTAAAAAAAAATAAAATTTAACTAATTCTAGGATAAGGTATATATCTTCTAAAGAATAACTATATATATTATTATATATATAAATAACCTTTTTATTACTAA
Source organism: Aspergillus baeticus (assembly GCA_027569055.1). Classification (NCBI taxonomy): domain Eukaryota; kingdom Fungi; phylum Ascomycota; class Eurotiomycetes; order Eurotiales; family Aspergillaceae; genus Aspergillus; species Aspergillus baeticus. The sequence goes on from JAPDEI010000099.1 coordinate 8,943, forward strand.
TAATATAAATAAAGCTATTAATAAAATTATTAGAAAAATTAATAATATTTTTAAAATTAAGGAACTTAGTAAACCTGTAAGATTCCTAGAATATATCTTAACTTATAACTATAAAAATAATATAATAGTAATTAGTTAAATACCTTACTTAAAGGACTTACTAAAAAAATATAATATATAAAATTATAGTAGCTTATATATTTCTATATATATAAGCTATAAGTAATATAAAAATAAGCTTGCTAAGAAACTAGAATAGGAAGGAGAGGTTAACCTAGTAAAAAGGCTCCTAAATACCTTATTTTTAACTTTTCTAGGATTTTTAAACTAGCTAGTAATAAAGACTTGGCTAGATATTATATATACTATAAACTACTTATAGTAATATACTATAAATCCTTTACCCTATAATATTAAAGCTACTAAAAGGATCCTATAATACCTCTAGTATAATAAGTTTAAATTACTACTTAGTTAAAAGCTAGATAAGGTAAAGAAGGTTTTTATTAATACTATATTTTAAAATAATAAGGATAAATATTTAACTAAAGGTTTTATTATCTTTTATACTAGATACCTAATAGTAGAGTTATCCTATAAAAAATTAATTATTACTATATCTTTAATAACTATAAAGCTTATTATATTTAACTATATAGTTAAGAAAAAAATATATATAAAAAAGTTTATAGTTATACTAGGCCTCTAGGTAAATAATTTAATTATAATTCTAGTATATATAAATAATAATAATACTATTAAGCTATTAAAAAAGCTAGGATTCTTATTAAATCCTACTATCCACTAGCTTAAGAATAAATATTTTTTTATATATAAGGCTTATAAAATAAAAAGAATTACCTTTTACTATATTAATAATAAGTTAAATCTTATAAATAAACTTACTAAACTATTTAATATAAAGGACTTTAAGGATTTTAGGTTAAAACTAAACTTAAAAAAATATAAGACTATAGAAAGCTTTAAAATATTTATAAAAAAGGATTAAATATATTTAGCTATACTATAATCCTATATCCTTTATTTAATTAGGTAATTAGACTAGTATTATAATCCTCTGCCTTGCTACTAAGGGGGGTGTGTTAGTAGTAGGATTAGTTAGTGGTGGTGGCAGTCACGTGGTGCAACACCACAATGACTTCTAGCTGCCGGCTCACACACAGAATAAGAGACTAGGCGCTTCAACACAGCCAATAAATATTATTTAATATTTAACTAGTATAAAAACTAGTTATAATTAAATTAAATAAAAATAAAATAATAAAAAGGCTAGCCTTTATTATATATAAAAAAGCCTATAAAATTAAATATTAATAAAATATATTATAATAGTTTTTTTAGTAGTAAAAGTAACTTTAAAATAATAACTTATATTAATTATAAAAAATAAAGTAAAACTAGATATAGTAGATAATAAATATTTTTATATATCCTTTATACTTAACTATTATTTTAACTACCCTAAAGGTAGTCCTTATAATAATTTTTTTTAATTACTTTTTTAACTACTACTAGTAGTAGTTCTGTTAGATAAGTCCAACCGATCCGTCTTAGGACAGGTAGTCTTAAGGTATTCTATAATTAAATAGGGTAAAGTTGGCTATTTTAGGGTACAAGATAGGATAAAGTAGGTTTTCTAAAAGGTAGGGTAGCTTTAATTCTAAAAATAATAAATAGTAACTAAAACTAATTATATATAATAAGTGTTCTTAAATACTATCCCTTTATTATATCTATTATAGCCCTGGGCTCTGCTAGATATACTACTATCCTAGCCCTTATAGTCCCTGGCGTGGATAGCTATAACTATAGCTTTATTAGTTCCTTAGTATTATACCTTTAGTATAATTAGTTAAAATATTTTAAGATTCTAGTCTAATATACTATTATATTATACTATAATTTTATATAACTAATCTATTAGCTAATAGTATCTTATATCCTTTAGTATAGTTCCCTAATAATCCCCCTTTTTTAAGGTTTTTATCCTAAAAATATAAGTAGTACAGGCCCCTTAAGTAAGTATATCCTATTACTATTTCTTTTATTTTTATAGTACCCTTTTTTACTAACCTTATAATATTTTCTAAGTCTAATATTAATAAAAATAAGCTTAAAGATTATCTTATAAATAGTAGATTTATAATAATTACTCTTTATATTTATTATAGTTAACTAGGGAAACTATATATTAAGTCTAAAGATTTAAAATTAAATAAGTATAGTAAATATATATATTTAGGTTATTAATATATTAAAGGTTAATAAATATTCTTAAATAATAAGTAGTAATAACTAGTTAATATATAGAATAAAATTTATAAATAGGAATAAAAAGCTTATATAGCTATAGCTATACTAGATTATTTTTAAAAATAGAATAATTTTTTTTAAAAGCGTGCTAGTAACTTTATTATTTATAATATAAAAAAAATTAAAAAGCTTAAAAAACTTAAGAAAAAAAAATAATAATAAAAAAAAGGTATTAGGGACTAATTAGTTAACTACTATATTAAATACTAATAGTCCTTTATACTTTTTTTTAAATAATATATAAGTTACTAAGGCTTTTATACTCCCTTTTTAGTTTAACTAGTATTTTAACTATTTTTTAAAAATTCCTAGATTTTTTTATAGTAGCTTAGGTGCCTAATAGGTTCCTATAAATTATTTTCTAGTAAGTAACCCTTTTATTTAATAAGGTACTAGATCTAACCTTTTTATATTTATTAATTTAAGATTTTTTAACTTTATATTTATTATCTTTATTAGTTACTTTATTTTTTATATTTTTTAGGTTTTAGGTTAGCTTTAATAGTAAAATATAAAATATTAAATAAATTTATATTCTTACTAGTAGCTTTAAGTAGTAATTATTATTTAAAAACTTTTTTTTAACCCTAAATAGTTTATACTTTATAGTATTAAGTTTATTACTTAGTTTTTTACTTTTAATATTAAAATTTTTAGTTTTAATTATTTTTTTATAAAAGGTATACTCTCTTTTCCTCCCTTAGTTATAATATATTTTTATACTTTTTATTATAATAATTTTTTATTTTTTCCTTTACCTACCTAATATCTTATATAATTAATTTATATAATATATTAAGTATTATAACTATTATTAGGGTAGTATTAAATCTTTTATTAATTAGTAACTTTTTCTAGTTTATAATTAGGTTTTTTTCTAGGTTAGTATAATAGGGTAATATTCCTATTATTATATTTTTTATATTATTTATAGTAAATTATATTATTAGTAATAGCTTAACCTAATTATTTTAGTTTTAATTAAGGTAGTATTATAAATATTACTTAACTAAGTATATTATTATTTTTATTTATTTATTTATTTACTAATAGTATACTATAAATATATCCTAAGCTATTTTATATACTTTTATAATTATTTTCTAGAATTTTAATATAAATAGCTTATTTTTATTAAATATAAAGTGCTATAATAGTCCTATTTAATTAAATATTTTTTATAATATTAATAATATAAGCTATTTAGTAATAAGATTTTATAGTACTAGTTTAATAATTATATATTTTATAAGTTTATATATAGTAATAATAGTATTAGTATAAATAATCCTTATAATTAGGTTTTTTAATAATAGTAGTCCCTATATAAAATTAATAGTAATACTTTTTTATAGTTTATTTAGTATTTATAATATCTATATTTTTCTATATAGCTAGTATTAAGATAGTTTATTTTAGTTATATTTAGTAATATAATTTTAAACTTACTAGTATATTTATAGAAAGTAGTAAGCCCTCTAGATTTTATTAATTATTTTTTTAATTTTATAGTATTTTTTAATTTATAGGTTATAGTATATAGTAATTATTTTTTTAATTATTAATTCTAGTACTATTATTATATTATTTTATAGTAATATTTTATTATTAACTTTTTTATATATTATACTATAGTTCTAGTATTATAATATTTTATTATTTAACTATTTTTTTTTAGTTTTTTTAAAAATTTATAATTATTAATAGTATAGGTAATAGCTAGTTTAGTATCCTAGTTAAACCTAAGAACCTCCCTATTTTATATAATAGGTTTACTTCTAGGTTTTTAACCTTAACTATATAGTCTAGTCTTTTACTTAGTATATTAATAATAATATTTTTTTTATTAATATACTTAATTCTAAAATAATATTATAAAAGCTCCTAAGCCTATTATACCTATTATCCCTTAAGCTTTTTTATTATTATAAAATATATTAGGTTTTTATAGTTTATTTATATAATAACTTTATACTTTACTTCTTTAAAATAATACCTTTATTTTTTAAAATTTTTAATAATTACTAATACTTCTTAATTATAAGTATTATAGTTTTATTTTACTTAGGTTATTTATTATAAATAAAAAGTAATAAATTATAACTTTTTATCTAGTTTTATTTATTTAAAAACTATTTTAATTATTTTTTTAAAGTATTTATTTTTATATACTTTTATAATTTTAGATTATAAAATACTAGTATTAGTGCTTGCTTAATACTTTTTTTAACTTTTATAAATATACTTTACTACTTATCTCCCTATATAAATAGTTTATTATTTTAAAGTAGCTTTATTAGTAGTAATATAATTTTTATATATTAATAAAAATACTTTTTAATATATTAAAAAATCCCTAAAAATTTTTTAACTCCTATTTTTTTAATTAGTATTAGCTAGTTAAGGATAGTATTAACTTTTTTTTTTAGTATTTTTTATTTTTTCTAGGTAAAAACTATTCCTAGGTACTTTACTTTAATAACCTAAAACTTACTTTTTTTAATATTTATTATAAGTTTAGCTTTTATTATTTTTATTATTACTTTTTAAATATAATCCCTATACTTCTTAGGTATTTTAAAATATATATTATATACCTAGTAAATTTAGCTAGTAGCTATTTTAGCCTTATAAATATAACTACTTATTAGTATAATCCTATATTTATAAGAAATACTATAAAATATTTATCTTCCTTCTATAAAAGCAGGTTATAGTAACCCTATTTTATATTAAAAACTATAATTATTTTTACTTTTTATAATAAATCTTATTTCTATTTTATATATAGTGCCTAATTTATATTATTAATAATTTTTTTATTTAACTAGTAGTAGTTAATAACTATTTATTTATTTTTATTTTTTTTTAGTATATATATAATATATAAAAAGTATAGTATATTAAATTCCTTAATATATTTTATAGTTAAAAATTTTTTAATAAATTTTTATTTAATTTCTAGCTCCTCTAGTAACTTTCTAAATTATTATAATTATTTAAGTATTACTTTTTTAACTAGTAGTATATATACTTTATATTATATATTATATTATAATAGTTAGTAATCCCTTTTTATAAATAATTTAATAAATTTATAATACTCTTTTAGTAGCTTTTTAAACCCCTTTTTTAATTCTTTTTTATAAATCTTTTATAGCTTTATTTTAACAGCCTTTATTTTAACCTTATTATTATTTTTTATTTTTTTATTAATACTTATTTTATTATATATATATATTTTTTTAGGGTTTAATATTACTTATTATTTTTTCTTTTCCTAAGTTTTCCCTAATACTTCTTTAATAATTTTAATTATTATTACTTAGTATTTTTTTTTATTTTTAGGTATAATTTATTAATTTTAACTATTCTAGTTATTTAATTAATATTTAAATTCTTTTAATAAAGCTATATTATCCCTAGTATTATATTATAAAACCTTAATAGTATTATAAGGACTACTTTAAATATAATATTTTTTATATAGTCTTTTATATTTATTTAAGTATTTTTAGTTAGTAGCTTTAGTCTAGAGTAAATTAATTTACTTTTAAATTTAAAAATTTATTAGTTATTTTTTATTAGTCTTGTCTAGATCCTATTATCTTTAATAAATTTTTTACTAATAAATTATTTTAAGTATTTAAAGTCTAATAAAACTCTTACTAGGTTCCTATCTAGTTTTATAATAATTATAATTAATATATTATTTTTTATTATAAAAAAAGTAACTTTTTTTTAATATTACTAGTAGTAATTATATATAATATTAGTTTAATTTTATAGTTTAAATTTTTTATTTTTACTTTAATAAAAAAATATAATTTTTTGCTTTATATTAATAATAGCTAATTCTAGTATAGGCTAGGTATTTTACTTTTTTTTTTATATAGTTATAATTATTTTTTTTAAAAGGGTAGTTATATTTTATAAAGGTAAGTATTTTTAGTAGCTATAAATTCTAACTATATATTTATTTTATTCCTTTATATTATTTATAGTCCTTATTATAATATTTAGTCTAGGAAATAGTCTAGTATAATTTCTAGCTTTTTTTAGGGTAATATTAATAAAAGTAGTTTTATATATAACCTAAAATTTTATTATATAAGGCTATTTTTTATTCTTATAAAACTTTCTTATATTTTTTTATAAATTCCTTATTAACTATCCTATATACTATATATATAGTAAATATTTATTTTTTATATTATTTATATTTTAAATAAATATAGTCTTGCTAAGTTTTTTTTAAATTTTTTTTAATAAGTTATTTATACTAGAAAGTAACTATAAAGTTTATTATTTTTAATACTTTTTTTAAGTAGGGTTTATATTTATATTTTATAAGTTTTATAATAAGTTATTTTTATTTTATTATTAATCTAAGCTATTAGGGTATTATAGAACTTATTTCCTAATTTTATAAATAATCTTCTTTTTATTATTTTTTATTATACTTTTTATAAAGAGGATTTTCTAGTAATTTTTTATTATTTAATATTACTATTAGGTTTCCTTTTAATCTATTATATAAACTATATTTTATAGGTCTAATATTTATAATAATTTTTTTAAGCTTATTAGCTCTCTTTTATTTTTCTTTAATTTATATTTTAAGGTTTCTTAGTCTATTATCTATTTAGTAAATATATTTCTTAACTATTATATACTATATTACTTTTAAAATAGTATTTTTTTTAATAAATTTTACTTAAGTAGCTAAGTTATTTCCTTTTCTAGGATTTTTTTAGTTATATTAGACTTATATTTATATATATTAATAAGCTATATATCTATACTTATAAGGTTTATTATTAAATAAATAGTATAAATTTAAAAGTTATAGATAGCTAGTTTATTACTTTTATATTTTAATTAATAATTTTTTTTAATATATTTAACTTTTTTATAATTATAATATTTCCCTATAAACTTTTTCTATTTTTTAATTTTTATTATTACCCTTTCCCTTCTTAGTAAAGATAGTATTTATTTTTATATTTTTATTTTTATCTTACTTAACTTTCCTATTTTTATTTTTAAACTAATATTATTACTTTTGCTAATCTATTTATTATTTATACTAGTAGTTTTTAATTTATAAAATAATATTAATAAGCTTATTTAAATTATTTAGATAATTATTAATAAAAATAAGGGTATTTTTTATTTTATTTCTAAATCTAGTATAGTACCTGGATATAAGAGCCTTATCTTCCTATAATAGGTTTAATAATATTTAATAAAACTTAGTAGTATATTCTCTAATATATAGCTTTTTTTAATATAGGTTAGTAATCTTTAATTTTATAATTTATCTAGTATCTAGGTTTTTAAAGGCTTTAGTAATCTAGGTTTTAAATTTCCTATAATTATTAAAGATTTTCTAGGTTAAAGGCTTTTACTTACTACTAATTTTTTTATTATAGTCCTATATATAGGGTTTAAACTATATAAATACTAATCTTCTAAGGTAAGTTCCTATAAATATAATCTTATTAGGCTTACTTACTTTACTTAAGTTATTAATTTTAATATATATATTTATAAATATTAGGTAGCTTTTAAAAGTTAAGTACTTACTTTTAAATACCTTAGCTTTATTTACTTTAACTTTTTTTAAATATTTTAATTTACTAAGTCTAGTTTAATAGGTAATTAACTATTTACTTAAGCTAGATAATTTTCTAGGTATTTATTAACTAAATAATACTTTTTTTTACTTTAAAGTCTCTTATAATAGTAAATATAGTCTATCCCTTTTAATCTAAGGGTTTATTATTATTAAATAAGTCTAACTAATTTATTTTAGGATAGGTAGTCTTAAGGTATTCTATAATTAAATAGGATATAATTAGCTATTTTAGGGTATAAAATAAAATAAAGTAGGTTTTCTAAAATATAGGGTAGCTTTAATTCTAAAAATAATAAATAGTAGCTAAAACTAATTATATATAATAAGTATTCTTAAATACTATCCCTTTATTATATTTATTATAGCCCTGGGATTTACTAGATATACTACTATCCTAGCCCTTATAGTCCCTAGCATGGATAGCCATAACTATAGCTCTATTAGTTCCTTGGTATTATACCTCTAGTATAATTAGTTAGAATATCCTAAGATTCTAGTCTGACATGCTATCACATCATACTGTAATCTTACGCGACTAATCTATTGGCTAATAGTGTCTCATGTCCTTTAGCGTGGTTCCGTGACAAGTTCCTAAGGTAGTTTTTATATAACCTAGTAGCTATAGTACTTGCTTAATTTTAATAGGTTAGCTTAGGGGAACCCTACTAGGTATTATTAGTATAGCTAGTATATACTCTTCCTAGGGCTTATTTTTATTATTATATACTACCTTAAATAGGTTTATAATATTATCCCCCTCTTTTTTAGTTTTTAACCCTAAAAGTTTAAGTACCTATAGGTCGCTATATTCTCCTAGTAAGTTTTTTTTATTTTTTTTTACCTTTTTTTAATAACTTATTATACCTTATACTATTAAGCCTAAATTACCCTTTTTTTATAATAATTATTATTAATTTACCTTTTAAACTAATAAAATAATTAAAAATAGGTTTAAGGTTAAGTTTCCTTATAAATATTATTTTTTTTATAATTACCTATATATTATAGACTTAAAAAGCTAGAACTATACTACCTATACTTATTTTAAATAAAAATATAAAAAAAAGGTTTATAGTAATTAAAAATAAAGTAATTTAAAGTATAATTAAAAAAAGGTAAAAAATAAATTATTTTTTGTTCTAGCTAAGCAGGCCTATATAGTTATAAAAATAGTTTATTTATTTAAATAATATTAACTTTTAAAAAAGTATAGTATTAAAATATTAAATTATAACTTATTTATTTCTAAATAATTAAATAAGATAGATTTTTTAATTATTAAGGATTTCTATAAACTTAAGTACCTAGCTAATAAGTATAAAGCTATAATTACTTAGCTAGTTATAATATTAAATAGCCCTAGTTTAATTTAAATAATTAATTTTTTATTATTATTCTAGTAAAATATTAATTTTTTTACTTTAAAAGTCCCTAGTAATACTCCTAGACCTTTTAAAAATAACCTATTAGATTTTTAATAGGTTCCTATATATTTTTTAAGGTATTATATTTTTTTTTACTTAACTAGGTACTATACCTAATTATTAACTTTTTTTAAATTTAATATTTTTTTAACTTTATATTTCTATTTTTTTTTATTTTTAATTTTAATATTTTTAGTAAGTTTAGTATTTATTAATATAAATTTTAATAAAAAAAATATAAAATATTAAATATAGCTTTTTTATTAATTTAGATAATTTTAAATAATAATTAACTAGTTTTAATTTTTTTTTAATTTTAAAAGATTTTAAATAAATATAATCTAGTTTTTAACTTAATTTTTTTATTTTAATATTTTTATAATATAAAAATACTTTCTCCCCTTTTTTAAATTCTAGTAGCTTAGTTTAGTATTTATTATAATAAATTTTTATTTTTAAATTAATAAACTTAAGCTTTTAAGTAAATTATATTTAAATATTTTTAAGTTTTTTAATAAAGGTATTATATTTTTTTATAGTAGGTTTATAATTAATTAATTTACTATAAATACTTAGGTAATAACTATAATTAGCTTTAAAAAGTAATATTTTTATTATATTATAAATTAAATTATTATAAATAAACTAGACTATTAATAGCTAGTTTACCTAGTTATTTTATATATAATTTATATAATATTATAAATATTATTTAATTACTTAGTTAATTTTTTAGTTTATTTATTTAATTATAATTTATAAATAATAGTTATTTATAACTAAATTTCTAGTTTATTAATAACTAATTTTTAAAACTTAAATATAAAAAGGTTATTTTTATTAAATATAATATATTTTAAAACCTTATAGTTTATTATAACTATATTTATAAAAATATTTATTATATTTTTAATTATAATTATTATTTTTATATATACTAAGTAAATATATTTTATTAGTTTATTTATTATTACTACTAGATAATTATTTTATTTATTTATTATAAATAATAATCTAATAAAGTTAACTATAATTTATTTTTATAGTTTTTATAGGATTTTAGGGTTTTAAAACTTTTTATAAGGTATATATTAAAATAGCTTATTCCTTAAATAAGTTTTATAATTATTAAAATATTTTTTAACTTTTTTTTTATATTAAAAAAAAAGTAGTTTTATTTAATTTTTTTATATATTTTATTAATATTATATTATTTATATATTAGTATATTATAATATTTTTTAATTACTTTTATAATAAGTACTAGTAATATATAAATAAATCCTTTTATTATAAAAATACTATTTTTCTTTATAATATTTAGTATTATTTTAAAGATTTTTTATATAAGCTTATTTTTTTTATAGCTTTTTTAATATAATCTAGTAAAGTTTTTAATATTTTAATTATTATTATAAAAACTATAAAATTATTATTAAATATCCTATTTTTATTTATTTTTAAAATTACTAGTCTTAGTTTTTTTTAATTTTTTTATATAATCTAGCCTTTAGCTAAGTATATTAATTTAACTATTTTTATTTTTTTTATAATACTTTATTTTATAATTATATTATAATAATAATTTTACTTATCTAGCCTATTTTTTTATTAACTTTTTAGTTATTATAAAATATGTTAGGTTTTTATAATTTAACTTTATAAATAAAAAAAAACTATATTTTTTATAAATAAACTTTTTAATATTTAAATACTACTACTATAGCTAATAAACTTTTATTATAAATATTATAATTAATCTTAGCCCTAGTAAGTTTTTATAACTAAAATCTTATATATTAAGGTTTTTTATTTAGTCTAGGCTATATTATTTATATTTTAATAGCTTAATTAAATATATCTAGTTTAAGTATAATTAATTTCCTAGGATTATACTATACTACTATTAATATAAATAAAATAACCTTTTTTATCCTATTAAAAGGCTTCTAGTATTTTTTAATTTATTTAAATAGTTTATTTTTTTTAAGTAACTTATATAAAGGAATTATTTAGAATATAAATTAATTAATATATTACTTATAGTAGTTAACTAGGCTATTAAATTATTATATATTTTTTAATATTTTTTAGCTCTAGCTATTCCCTAATAACCTTTATTTTAAAATTTTTAGGTTATAAACTATTTTTTATTATCTAGTACTTTAAAAACTTAGTTTTTTAGGTATAAAACTTATATTTTAGCTTTAGCTTAATTAATTACTATAAAATTTTTTTAGTTTATTATACTAACTCCTTAAGTATATTTATAAAAATTAGGATATTATTAATATAGATAACTATATAGTTATAAAGGTACTTATTAAGCCCTTAGTTAATAAACTTTTAAAAGCTTACTAATATATTAATAAGCCTAAATAGTATTACTAGGTACTTATAAAGTCTAAACTTAGATTTAAATATTATTTTTTGTTTTTATTTAGCTATTCTTAGCTAGTAGTATATATTAGTAATATTAAGTTTTATAAATTATTTTACTTTTTTAAGTTTATCTTAAATTTTCTAAATAAAAGATAATAAGTATTAATTTTTAATAGTAACTTAGTTAAATAGTTAGTAGTTAATATATATTTAATTTTTTTTTTAGTATAAATAGGATACTATATTTTAATAAAAAGCTTAATAGTTAAATATTTCCTTTTATAAGTTAGTTTTTAATATAATCCTTAAATATTTATAATTTATAATTATTTATTAGGATTATTTATTTATATATTAATATTTTTTTATTTTTTTAAATAAACATAGTATAGTTATAGGGCTTATAAGGTAATAATTTTAGCCTTTTAGGTTTCTAGAATACTTTCTAAAAAAAATTATACTTTTTAGGTATAGTAGGTTCTAGCTTATTAATTTTATTATTTATTATAAATACCTATAATTTTTTATATTTACTAGCTAAGTCCTTAAACTTACTAGCTTTAATTATTTTATTATATTTTTTTATTATTCTAGTAGCCTAACTAGGTATTTTTATTAATTATATTTATTTAAATAGTTTAAATATTATTACTAAAATTCTAGAAACTAGATTTTTTTAAGGTTATTTATAAGTTTTTAAAAATTAGCCTCCCTACTAGCTATTTAGTATATTATTATTTTTTAATAAGCTATAAGCCTCTAGCCCTAACTAGGATTTATTTTTTTAAATTATTTTTTTATTTAATTTTTTTTTAATTTAATTAATATCTAGGTTATAATCCTTAAGCTATAAAATTCCTAATACTATATTTTATTTTTTTATAATATATATATTAAAACTTAGCTTTATATTTTTTTTTATATTACTAGAAATATATTTCCTATTTTAATTATTAGCTAATAAGATCTAAGTTTTTTTTTTAATTTTTTAATTAGTTCTAGTTTATTTTTAATAACTCCCTAAAGTTCTAGTTATTTTATATATTATAGGTTTATAAAATTTTTTATTAAGTTAAAATTAATTATTATAAAAATTAATTACTAATTAATTATAATATATAATTTTAAATATCTTTTTTACTTTATTACTATAAGGTACTTAGGTTTTTAGTTTAGTTTAAGTATATTTTATTATAAAACTAGGAAATAGTTTCCTAACTTAGTATTATAATATATAATATAATTATTATTAAAGCATGCTATTTAGTATATATTATTATATTTAAAATATTTTAGGTACCTAATATATAAATATTTTAGTTATTAGTATAGATATAGCTAATTATTATTAATAATCCTTAGCTTTTTTAAGTAGTATTATATAATTATTTTAAAAAGTTTATATACTTTATATTCTAGATTATAATATATAATTTATAAAATCTAACTATATTAATAGTAGGCCTAGTTACTATATAAATATTTATACTATTTTTAGTTATACCTATAGTAGTAAGTACTCTATATTTTTTTTAAATATATTTTTTAGGGTTTTATAGTAATTATAATTATTTTATTAATAAATACTATAGACTAGTTTATATTTATTATATTATTATTTATAAGAGTCCTAGTTATTAAGGGTATTATCCTAATATAATAGGTTAATATATAAGTAGTATATAAATAAGTTTTTATCTTTACTATTATAAAGTTTAGATTTTATTATAATTTATTAGTAATTTTATAAATTTAAACTTTTTATATATAATATTATATACTTAGGTACTATTTTATTAGGTATTTTTTTTAGAGATTTTTATCTAGGGAAATATATTTATTATTAAAGCTTTTAATATTAGGCCTAAAAGTTTTTATTTAAGTTTTATATTATTTATTAAAAAGGTTAATATTCTATTTAATACTTAGGAATTTACTATATATATTTTTTTAAGTTAGCTTATAGTAAATAGCTTTATTTTTATAAAACTTATTTATTTTTTTAATCTTTTAGTCTTAAAATAAGGTTTAATATAATAAAATATTATTAAACTAGAGTTAAGCTGTAAAAACTTTATTTAAAACTATTTTATATAATAATAATAATAAGTTCCCTTTTTAGTTACTAGTAGTTTACCTTATTATATTAATATATTAGTTTTTATTTTTTATACTTCCTAGGGTTATTTTAATTAATTTTAAGCTTAGTAAATTACTTTCTATAATTTTAGCTAGAAATTATACTACTTTATTATTTATAACTTAAATCTTACTATTAATAAGTCTTATAATTATATTAATAAGTTTCTTTATTTATTATACCCTGTATAGTATTTAAAGTAATTTATATTATAATTACTTATTAAACTATATTTTTTATTTATATTTATTCCTTTAGGCTTAGCCTATTTTATAAATAATAATCTAGTAAATAACTATTTTCCCTAGTAATATTAATTATTTTTAGTTTATTAATAACCTTTAATTATTATTTTTATTTAAAACCTTTTTTAGGTTTTTAGCTATTTTTTTATACTTTATATAATTATTTATTTAATAACCTAATTTACTATAATAAAAGTATAAATTCTTTTATTAATAATATTTTTTTTTTACTTTAAAAAAAGTTATATTAAGTTCTATTAGTTAAAGTTTATAAGGATTATTATACCCTTAGTTTTATAGGTAAAAGTACTATCTAAAATTTATAAAATAGCCTTTTTACTAGTTACCTTAAAACTATACTAGCCTATTATTATAATATATTTAGTAGTAATAGTAACCTTAATCTAGCTTTAGCTTTTAAAATTAGTTACTAATTTTAGTAGCTAAGTTATATATTTTTATAAATATTATAGGCCTTTTTATAAAAGCTATTTTTTTTAATAGTATAGGGTAATCCTTTTTTATAATAATATATAAAGGCCTTATTTAACTAATAAAAATAAAATATTAGCTATTAAAAATAAAATATATACCTATTTATATTATTATTTTTAGTATATAAGTAGTTAATATATTATTTTATATTTCTAGTTATATTAATATTTTTAAAAACCTATTTAAGTTAAGTCTTAAAAGTACTAAAGCTTTTAAATATTTTAATAATATTTTTAGTATAGTTATTAAAAGATTTTAACTAAAACTTCCTTATAAATAGCTTAAACTATTTATATACTATACTAGTTAAATAAATAAAAATAAAAAAAACTTTATTTTTTTTTTATAAACTTATTTTTATTAACTTTAAAATATATAATTATTTATATAAGCTAGTATTTAAGTTTAATTTTACTCCTATTAAAAAAATTTAAAACCTTAAGCTTTATAGTTTTTATAATAAAATATTTATTTAATTTAAAAATTTACTTTTAAAGTTACTTAAGTATTTCTAGAGTATTAGTATTTAGTATTATATTATATTTCTTTACTTTTATAATTAATTAGTTAATAATATTAAAAAGCCTATTAATAAAAAATTCTTGCTTCTAAAGCTACTATTTTATAAAAAAGGTATACTACTATATTTATACTATTTACTAGACTTAGGTAGGTTAAAATATTATACTATTATTTTAAGTTAATTTAAAATACTTTATATTAACTAGTAATTAATATATTATAAAAGGGCCTTAACCTTTTAAGTACTTTTCCTAACCTTTAAACTATATTTAATTTAAACCCTAATAGTTTAAATTAACTTACCTAGCCCTTATAAGGGTATTATTTAATATTTAACTAGTATAAAGACTAGTTATAGTTAGGTTAGGTAAAGGTAAAGGTAAAATAGTAAAAAGGCTAGTCTTTACTATATATAAAAAAGCCTATAAAGTTAAGTATTAATAAAATATATTATAATAGTTTCTCTAGTAGTAAAGGTAACTCTAGAAATAATAACTTTATTAATTATAAAAAATAAAGTAGAACTAAATATAGTAGGTAATAAGTGTTTTTATATATCCTTTATATCTAACTACCTTTCTAACTACTATCTACTATAGTAGTCTAGGTGGTAGTTCCTCCTCTTGCCCTAGACTACCTTTCTAACTACTATCTACTATGGTAGTACCAATAGTAGTCTCACGTGACTTGGCAAGCGCCTTGTCCAAGGGGTTGGACCCGTGTCCTACCTCAGGCCCGCTTCTGCCGTTATGTACCGCCCTGGGTAGGTTCATAATAATTAATTTATATAGTATATTAAGTATTATAATTTTTATTAAAGTAATACTAGATTTTTTATTTATTAATAGCTTTTTTTAATTTATAATTAATTTTTTTTATATTTGTAATATTCCTATTATTATATTTTTTATATTATTTATAATAAATTATACTATTAATAATAGCTTAACCTAATTATTTTAGTTCTAGTTAAGGTAATATTATAAGTATTACTTAACTAACTATATTACTTTTTTTTATTTATTTATTTACTAGTAGAATTAATAGTTAAAAAAATAATTACTATATATTATAATTTATAAATTAAAAAATAATATAAAATTAAAAAAATAATTAATAAAATTTAAAAAATTTATTATTCTTTATAAATATATTAATAGGTCTAGGATTATACTACTAAATATAATAAATATAATTAAAATAAACTATTTTAATACTAGCTATATAAAAAAATATAAATATTATAAATATTAAATAAGCTATAGAAAAGTATTACTATTAATATTATATAGGGATTATTACTATTAAAAAACCTAATTATAAATATTACCTGTATTAATACGATTATTATTATATATAAACTTATAAAGTATATAATTATAAAACTATAGTATTATAAAACCTTATTATTAAGTAGCTTATATCACTAATATTATAAAAAATATTTATTTAAATAGGATTAATATAATATTTTATATTTAATAGGAATAAACTATTTATATTAAAATTTTAAAATATATTTATAATATACTACTATTATAATTATATTATTTTATAATAATATCCTATTACTTATTTTTTATATATTATACTATAGTTCTAGTTTTATAATATTTTATTATTTAACTTTTTTTTTACTTTTTTAAAAATTTATAATTATTAATAATATAAATAATAGCTAGTTTAATATTTTAGTTAAACCTAAGGATTTTTTTTTATTTTTATATAGTAAGTTTACTTCTAGGTTTTTAACTTTAATTATATAGTTTATCCTTTTACTTAGTATATTTATAATAATATTTTTTGTATTAATATACTTAATTTTAAACTAATATTATAAAAATTTTTAAGCCTATTATATTTATTATCCTTTAAGTTTTTTTATTATTATAAAGTATATTAAGTTTTTATAATTTATTTATATAAAAACTTTATATTTTATTTCTTAAAAATTTTTTATAATTACTAATACTTTTTAATTATAAGTATTATAGTTTTATTTTACTTATATTATTTATTATAAATAAAAAATAATAAATTATAGTTTTCTATCTAGTCCTATTTATTTAAAAATTATTTTAATTATTTTTTTTAAAGGTATTTATTTTTATATATTTTTATAATTTTAAATTATAAAAATACTAGTATTAATACTTGGTTAATATTTTTTTAATTTTTATAAATATTTTTAATACTTATTTTTTTATATAAATAGTTTATTATTTTTAAGTAGGTTTATTAGTAGTAATATAGTTTTTATATATTAATAAAGGTATTTCCTAATATATTTAAAATTTTTTAAAAATTTTTTAATTTTTATTTTTTTAGTTAGTATTAGCTAATTAAAAATAGTATTAACTTTTTTTTAAATATTTTTTATTTTTTTTAAGTAAAAAGTATTCCTAAATACTTTACTTTAGTTACCTAAAACTTATTTTTCTTAATATGTTTGTTATTACTTTTTAAATATAATCCCTATATTTTTAGCTTTTTTAAAAATATAATTATATTATTAAAGTAAATAGTAACTTTTTTATTAAAAAAAATTTTTAAAATATATATTATATACCTAGTAAATTTAGCTAGTAGCTATTTTAGCCTTATAAATATAATTATTTATTAATATAATTTTATATTTATAACAAATACTATAAGGTATTTATTTTTTTTAATAATAGTAAATTATAATAACCTTATTTAATACTAAAAACAGTAATTATCTTAGCTTTTTATAATAATTTTTATTTTTATTTTATATATAGTACTTAGTTTATATTATTAATAGTTTTTTTATTTAATCATTAGTAGTTAATAATTATTAATTTTTTTAATATATTATATAATTAAAAATTCCTTAGTAATTTTTGATTTAATTTTTAGCTTTTTTAAAAAAATTTTAATTTATTATAATTATTTAAGTATTACTTCTTTAACTAGTAGTATATATATTTTACATTATATATTATAGTATAATAGTTAATAATCCTTTTTTATAAATAATTTAATAAATTTATAATATTTTTTTAGTTTTTTTTTTATAACCTTTTATTTAATCCCTATTATTATTTTTTATTTTTTTATTAATACTTATTTTATTATATATATATTTTTTTAATTATAATATTATTTATTACCCTTTCTTTTTTTCTACAGTTTCCCTTAATACTTTTTTAGTAATTTTAATTATAGTTATTTAGTATCTTTTTTTATTTTTGAATATAGTTTATTAATTTTAATTATTTTAGCTATTTAATTAATATCTAGGTTTTTTTAATATAACTATATTATTCCTAGTATTATATTATAAAACCCTAATAATATTATAAAAACTATTTTAAATATAATATTTTTTCAGTAATCTCTAGTATTTACTTAAGTATTTTTTATTAATAGTTTTAGTTTATAGTAAATTACCTTTTTTTTAAATCTAAAAATTTATTAATTATTTTTTATTAATAAACTGTTTTAAATATCTAAAGTCTAATAAAATTCTTATATATTATTTATCTAGCTTTATAATAATTATAATTAATATATTATTTTTTATTATAAAAAATTTACTTTTTTTAGTATTTTTAGTAATAATTATATATAATATTAGTTTAAACTTATACTTTAAACTTTATATTTTTATTTTAGTACAAAATATAGTTTTTTATTTTATATTTATAATAGCTTAGCCTAGTATAAGCTAGGTATTTTTTTTATATAATTATAATTACTTTTTTTAAGTAGGTAGTTATATTTTATAAAAGTAAGTACCTTTAATAGCTATAAATTTTAACTATATATATATTTTATTTTTTTATATTATTTATAGTTTTTATTATAATATTTAGTCTAGTAAATAGTCTAGTATAGCTTTTAGCTTTTTTTAAGGTAGTATTAATAAAAATAGTTTTATATATAACCTAAAATTTTATTATATAAGGCTATTCCCTGTTTTTATAAGACTCTTTTATTTTTTTTATAAATTTCTTATTAACTACTTTATATACTATATATATATATATATATTAAATATCTAGTCTTTATATTATTTATATTTTAAATAAATATAGTCTTGCCAAGACTTTTTTTAAATTTTTTTAATAAATTATTTATACTAGAAGGTAACTATAAGGTTTATTATTTTTAATACTTCCCTTAAATAGGGTTTATATTTATATTTTATAAGTTCTATAGCAAGTTATTTCTATTTTATTATTAATTTAAATTATTAGGGTATTATAAAACTTATTTCTTAATTTTAAGGATATTTTATTATTTTATAAATAATCTTTTTTTTACTATTTTTTATTATACTTTTTATAAAAAGGGTTTTTTAGTAATTCCTTATTATTTAATATTATTATTAGGTTTTTTTTTTATTTTAATATATAAGCTATATTTTATAAGTTTAATATTTTAATTAATAATTTTTTTAATATATTTAATTTTTTTATAATTATAATATTTCCCTATAAACTTTTTTTATTCTTTATTTTTATTATTACCTTTCCCCTTTTTAGTAAAAGTAGTATTTATTTTTATATTTTTATTTTTATCTTAATTTTCTTATTTCTATTTTTAAGTTATTATTATTATTTTTATTAATTTATTTATTATTTATATTAGCAGTTCTTAATCCTTAAAATAATATTAATAAATTTATTTAAATTATTTATTTAGTTATTAATAAGAATAAGAGTGTTTTTTATTTTATTTTTAAGTCTAGTATAATACCTAGATATAAGGGTATCTCCTTATAATAGGTTTAATAATATTTAATAAAACTTAGTAGTATATTCTCTAATATTTAGCTTTTTTTTAATATAGGTTAGTAGTTTTTAACTTTACAGTTTATTTAATATTTATATTTTTAAAAGCTTTAATAATTTAGGTTTTAAACTTTTTATAATTACTAAAAATTTTTTAAGTTAAAGGCTTTTACTTATTACTAATATTTTTATTATAGTCCTATATATAGGGTTTAAACTATATAAATACTAATCCTCTAAGGTAGGGTTATATAAATATAACCTTATTAGGCTTCCTTACTTTACTTGGGTTATAAATTTTAATATATATATTTATAAATATTAAATAACTTTTAAAAGTTAAGTACTTCCCTTTAAATATTTTAGCCTTATTTATTTTAACCTTTTTAAATATTTTAATTTACTAAGTCTAGTTTAATAAATAGTTAATTATTTACTTAAGCTAGGTAATCTTCTAGGTATTTATTAACTAAATAATACTTTTTTTTTCACTTTAAAGTCTCTTATAATAGTAAATATAGTCTATCCCTTTTAATCTAATAGCCTATTATTATTAAATAAGTCTAACTAATCTATTTTAGGACTAGTAGTCTTAAGGTATTCTATAATTAAATAGGGCAAGAGTAGCTATTTTAAAGTATAAAATAAAATAAAATAGTTTCTAAAAGGTAGGGTAGCTTAAATTCTAAAAATAATAAATAATAGCTAAAACTAATTATATATAATAACTATTTTTAAATACTATTTATTTATTATATTTATTATAGCCCTGGGCTTTACTAGATATACTACTATCCTAGCCCTTATATTCCTTAGTATAAATAACTATAACTATAGTCCTACTAGTTCCTTAGTACTATATTCTTAGTATAATTAGTTAGAATATCCTAAGATTCTAGTCTAACATGCTATTACATCATACCGTAATCTTATATAACTAATCTATTGGCTAACAGTATCTTGTGTCCTTTAGCGTGGTTCCCTGACATAACCTTACAGGAAAATCTAGTTATTAATATCCTAGTAATAATATTTAGACTTTTTAAATAAGTATAGCTAATAAATATACCTGGTTAGGTAACTAAAGAAACCAAAAAATATAATAAAATCATTAAAATTAGTAAGTCTAAGGCGTTAAAGAATAAATATAAAGGATTATAAGTATTTATAATAAATAGTAAACTTACTAAAATAAAATTTATTATACTAAAAAGTATAGTTTTTATTACAAAGTATTTTAAAAACCTTATAACTATGTTATTCCTATCTGGAATAGGAAATAAGAAATACTAAACTATAAATAAATTATTTTAATAAATAATTATAAGTTATAAATACTATAAGATTATATTAAAAACTAACTTATAAAAGGGAATATTAGGCTATTTAACTCTCCCTTAAAATATAATATTTTATTTATACAAAAAAAAGAAAAATAAATATATATTAACTATTAACTACTTAATAAAGTAATTATTAAGAATTAATATTTACTACCTCTAATCTAGGAAATTTAAGATAAAATTAAAAGAGTAAAATATTTTATAAAATTTAATATTACTAATATATACTATTAGCTAAAGATAGCTAAAAAAATAAAAAATAATCTTTAAATTTAAATTTAGACTTTATAAATACCTATATAACTATATAATTATTTATATTAATAATATTTTAATTTTTACAGGCATGCTTAAGGAGCTAGTATAGTAAACTAAAAAAATCTTATAATAATTAATTAAGCTAAAGCTAAAGTATAAGCTTAAAAAATATAAATTTTATATTTAAAAAACCAAGCTTTTAAAATATTAAATTATTAAAAAAATTTATAACCTAAAAAATCTAAAATTAAAGTTATTAGGAAATAGCTAGAGCTAAAAAATATTAAAAATATATAATAATTTAACAAAGTCATTAATTACTATAAGTAGTATATTAATAAATTTATATTCCAGATAATTCCTTTATATAAGTTACTTGGGAAAAACATGCTATTTAAATAAATAAAAAAAGCTATTATAATTATACTAATTATAGTATAGTATAACCCTAGAAAACTAACTATACTTAAACTAGATATATTTAATTAAGCTATTAAAGTATAAATAATATAGCCTTAACTAGTAAATTTTTAGTTATAGAAACTTACTGTTATGAACCTGCCCAGGGCGGTACATAACGGCAGAAACGAGCCCCGGGGAGAGCATGCGCCAGCCACGCCGACAACGCCTAGTGGGGTTCCCCCAAGCTGACCTGCTAAGATCAAGCAAGTACCACAGCTACTAGGTTACGTGAAGACTACCTTAGAAACTACTACCAGTAGTAGTTAGGAGGGTAGTTAAGAAAAGGAGGACTACTATAAGGACTACGTTTAGGGTAGTTAGAATAGTAGTCAAGCATGGAGGATATATAAGGATATTTATTACCTACTATATCTAGTTCTACTTTATTCTTTATAATTAATATAAATTATTATTTTAAAGTTACCTTTGCTACTAAAGAAACTATTATAATATATTTTATTAATACTTAACTTTATAGGCTTTTTTATATATAATAAAGGCTAGCCTTTTTATTATTTTACCTTTACCTAATTTAATTATAATTAGTTTTTATACTAGTTAAATATTAAGTAATATCCTTATAAGGACTAGGTTAGTTAATTTAAACTATTAAGGTTTAGGTTAAATATAGTTTAAAGGTTAAGAAAAGTATTTAAAAGATTAAGGCCTTTTTATAATATATTAATTACTAGTTAGTATAAAGTATTTTAATATATAAGATTTTAGTTATAAAAACTTACTAGGGCTAAGATTTATTATAATATTTATAATAAAAAATTATTAGCTATAGTAGTAGTATTTAAATATTAAAAAGTTTATTTATAAGAAATATAGTTACCTATACTTATAAAATTAAATTATAAAAACCTAACCTACTTTATAATAACTAAAAAGTTAATAAAAAGGTAGGCTAGATAAGTAAAATTATTATTATAATATAATTATAAAATAAAATATTATAAAAAAATAAAAATAATTAAGCTAATATACTTAGCTAAAGGCTAGATTATATAAAAAAATTAAAAAAACTAAAACTAGTAATACTAAAAGTAAATAAAAATAAAATACTTAGTAATAACCCTATAGTCTTTATAATAATAATTAAAATATTAAAAACTATACTAGATTATATTAAAAAGGCTATAAAAAAATAAGGTTATATAAAAAATTCTTAAAATAATATTAAATATTATAAAAAAAAGTATTTTTATAATAAAGGGACTTATCTATATACTACTAGTACTTATTATAAAAGTAATTAAAAAGTATTATAATATACTAATATATAAATACTATAATATTAATAAAATATATAAAAGGATTAAATAAAATTGCTTCTTTTCTAGTATAAAAAAAAGTTAAAAAATACCTTAATAACTATAAAACTTAATTAAAAAATAAGGTATTTTAATATATACCTTATAAAAACTATAAAAATAGATTATAGTTAATTTTATTAAATTATTACCTATAATAAATAAATAAAATAACTATCTAGTAGTAATAATAAATAAATTAATAAAATATATTTATTTAGTACCTATAAAAATAATAATTATAGCTAGGGATATAATAAATATCTTTATAAATATCTTTATAAATATAATTATAATAAACTATAACATTTTAAAATATATTATATTTAATAAAAACAAGGTCTTTATATACAAGTTTTAAAAATTAGTTATTAATAAACTAGAAATTTAGCTATAAATAATTACTATTTATAAATTATAGTTAAATAAATAAATTAAAAAAGTTAACTAAGTAATTAAATAATACCTATAATATTATATAAACTATATATAAAATAACTAGGTAAACTAGCTATTAATAATATAATTTATTTATAATAATTTTATTTATAATATAATAGGAATAATACCTTTTAAAGCTAATTATAGTTATTACCTAAGTATTTATAGTAAATTAATTAACTATAAACCTATTATAAAAAAAGCTAATAACTTTATTAAAAAATTTAAAAATATTTAAATATAACTTATTTAAGAGCTTAAGTTTATTAACTTAAAAATAAAAATTTATTATAATAAATATTAAACTAAGCTACTAGAATTTAAAAAAAAAAAAAAAAGTATTTTTATTTTATAAAAATATTAAAATAAAAAAACTAAGCTAGAAACTAAACTATATTTATTTAAAATTTTTTAAAATTAAAAAAAAATTAGAACTAGTTAATTATTATTTAAAATTATTTAAATTAATAAAAAAATTATATTTAATATTTTATATTTCCTTATTAAAACCTATACTAATAAATACTAAACTTACTAAAAATATTAAAATTAAAATAAAAAAAATAGGAGTATAAAGTTAAAAAAATATTAAATTTAAAAAATTTTTAATAATTAAATATAGTACCTAGTTAAATAAAAAAAATATAATATTTTAAAAAATATATAAAAATTTATTAAAAACTTAATAAATTACCCTTAAAAGGTCTAGGAGTACTACTAGGGACTCCTAAAATAAAAAAAAATAATATTTTACTAAAATAATAATAAAAAACTAATTATTTAAATTAAACTAGGACTATTTAATATTATAGCTAGCTAGGTAACTATAGCTTTATACTTATTAGCTAGGTACTTAAGTTTATAAAAATTTTTAATAGTTAAAAAATCTACCTTATTTAATTATTTAAAAATAAATAAGTTATAATTTAATATTTTAATACTATACTCCTTTAAATATTAATATTATTTAAATAAATAAGCTATTTTATAGCTATATAAGCCTACTTAGCTAAAGTAAAAAAATAATTTATTTTTTACTTTTTTTTAATTATACCTTAAATTACTTTATTTTTACTTACTATAAAACCTTTTTTTATATTTTTATTTAAGGCAAGTATAGGTGGTATAGTTCTAGCTTTTTAAGTCTATAATATATAGGTAATTATAAAGGAAATAGTATTTACAAGAAAACTTAACCTTAGACCTGTTTTTAATTATCTTATTAGCCTAGGAGGTAAATTAGTAATAATAG
Source organism: Aspergillus baeticus (assembly GCA_027569055.1). Taxonomy (NCBI): domain Eukaryota; kingdom Fungi; phylum Ascomycota; class Eurotiomycetes; order Eurotiales; family Aspergillaceae; genus Aspergillus; species Aspergillus baeticus. The sequence goes on from JAPDEI010000099.1 coordinate 33,958, forward strand.
TTATAAATAGGGGAAGGTTTAGGCTTAACAGCACAAGGCATGGTAAACTATTAAAGGAAAGTAAAAGGGAAAAAAAGAAAAAAACTTACTAGAAGAATATAGGGACCTATAGGTACTTATACTTTTAGGGTTAAAAGCGAAAAGAGGAGGGGGTAATATTATAAACCTGCCTATAGTAGTGTATAATAGCAAAAACAAGCCCCAGGGAAAGCACGTACCAGCCATGCCTGCAGTGCCTAGCAGGGTTCCCCTAAAAACTAACCCACTAAGCTTAAGCAAGTACTATAGCTAACAGGTCATGTGAAGACTACCTTGGGTACTACTATTAGTAGTAGTTAAGAAGGGAGTTAAAAAGGGGAGGACTACCGTAGGAACTATTTTTAGGGTAGTTAGAATAGTAGTTAGGTATAAAGGATATATAAAAATATTTATTACCTATTATATCTAGTTTTACTTTATTTTTTATAATTAATAAAGTTATTTTTTCTAGAGTTACCTTTACTACTAGAGAAACTATTATAATATATTTTATTAATACTTAACTTTATAGGCTTTTTTATATATAATAAAGACTAGCCTTTTTATTATTCTACTTTTACCTTATTTAATTATAACTACTCTTTATACTAGTTAAATGCTAAGTAATATCCTTGCAAGGACTAGGTAAGTTAATCTAAACTATTAGGGTCTAGGTTAACATGGTTCAAAGGTTAGGAAGAGTACTTGAGAGGTCAAGGCCCTTCTGTAACAATTTACTATATTATTCCTAGTACTATATTATAAAACATTAATAGTATTATAAGGACTATTTTAAATATAATATTTTTTAAATAGTCTCTAGTATTTACCTAAGTATTTTTTTATTAGTAACTTTAGCCTAGAGTAAATTAGCTTTTTTGAAATTTAAATTTTTACTCATTTGTTTTATTAACTTTATTTAAACTTTTTTATTTTTAATAAATTTTTTATTAATAGATTATTTTAAGTATTTAGAGTTTAATAAGACCCTTACTTATTTTTTATTTAGTTTTATAATAATTATAATTAATATATTATTTTTTATTATAAAAAAAAGTTACTTTTTTTTTAATACCTTTAGTAATAATTATATATAATATTAGTTTAAGTTTATAGCTTAAATTTTTTATTTTTATTTTAATAAAAAAATATAGTTTTTAGCTTTATATTAGTAGTAGCTTAGTCTAGTATAAGCTAGGTATTTTATTTTTTTAAAAAATAAAATAATTATACTTTATAGTTATAAGTACTTTTAGTAACTATAAATTCTAGCTATATATATATTTTATTTTTTTTATACTATTTATAATTTTTATTATAGTATTTTATCTAGTAAATAGCCTAGTATAGCTTTTAGCTTTTTTTAGGGTAGTATTAATAAAAGTAATTTTATATATAACCTAAGATTTTATTATATAAGGCTATTCCCTATTTTTATAATACCTTTTTATTTTTTTTTTATAAATTGCCTATTAACTATTTTATATACTAAATATACTACTATAAATATTTAATTTTTATACTATTTATATTCTAGAATATAGTCTTGCTAAGTTATTCCTAATTTTTTTTAATAAATTACTTATACTAGAAGGTAACTATAAGGTTTATTATTTTTAATACTTCCTTTAAATAAAGTTTATATTTATATTTTATAAATTTTATAATAAGTTATTTTTATTTTATTACTAATTTAAATTATTAAAGTATTAAAAAACTTATTCCCTAATATTAAAAAAATTCTATTATTTTATTAATATTTTTTTATTATTTAATATTACTATTAGTTTTTTTTTAAACTAACATATAGGCTATACTTACAGGCCTAATATTTATAATAATTTTTTTAAATTTATTAACTTTTTTTTAATTTTTTTAATTATTATATATTATATTACTTCTAGGATTTTTTTTATAAATTTTATTTACTTAAGTAACTAAGTTATTTCCTTTTCTAGGATTTCTTTAGTTATATTAAATTTATATTTATATATATTAATAAGCTATATATCTATACTTATAGATTTTATTATTAAATAGGTAATATAAATTTAAAAGTTATAGGTAGCTAGTTTATTACTTTTATACTTTAATTAATAATTTTTTTATAATTATAATATTTCCCTGTAAATATTTTTTATTTTTTATTTTTATTATTACTTTTTTTTTTAATAAAAATAGTATTTATTTTTATTTTTAAGTCTAGTATAGTACCTGGATATAAGGGCCTTATCTCCCTATAATAGGTTTAATAATATTTAATAAAACTTAGTAATATATTCTTTAATATTTAGCTTGCCTTAGTATAAGTTAATAATTTTTAATTTTATAATTTATCTAGTATCTGTTATGAACCTACCCGAGGTGGCACATAACGGCAGAAGCAACCCCGCAGACAAGTACAGGCGAGCCAGCCGGGACAACACCCTACAGCCCACCTCCAAGAAGGACAAAGTCATGTGAGGACTACTGCAGGGACTACTGTTACCAAGGAGCAAGGATTAGTAGCCTGGATAGTAGCCCGCGAACTACCACAGGGACTACTATTAGGGGGTAGCCAGGATGGTAGTTAGGTATAAAGGATATATAAAAACATTTATTACCTGCTATATCTAGTTCTACTTTATTCTTTATAATTAATAAAGTTATTATCCCTAGAGTTACCTATGCTACTAAGACTATTATAATACACTTTATTAAACTATTTAACTCTACAGGCTTTTTATATATAATAAAAACTAGCCTTTTTATTATTTTATTTTTATTTAATTTAACTATAACTAGTCTTTATACTAGTTAGATACTAAGTAATATCCTTATAATAATTAGGTAAGTTAATCTAAATTATTAAAGTTTAGATTAAATATAGTTTAAAGGTTAGGAAGAGTCCTTAAAAGGTTAAGGCTTTTTTATAATATATTAATTACTAGTTAGTATAAAATATTTTAAATTAACTTAAAATAATATTATAATATTTTAACCTACTTAAGCCTAATAAATAGTACAAATATAATAATATACCCTTTATATAGAATAGCAGCTTTAAAAGCAAGAAGCACTTATTAATAGGCTTACTAATACTATTAGCTAGTTAACTACTAATATAAAGAGATATAATATAATACTAAATACTAATAGTCCAGGGATACTTAAGTAACTTTAAAAGCAGGTTTATAGTTTAAATATTTACCTTATTATAAAAACTATAAAGCTTAAGGCTATAGAGCCTTTTAATAGGACTAGATCCAAGCTTAGGTACTAGCTAATATAAATAATTATATATTTTAAAGTTAATAAAAATAAGTTTAAAAAAGAAAGTAATAAAGTTTTTTTTTACTTTTACTTAACTAGTATAGCTTATAAATAGTTTAAACTATTTATAAGGGAATTCTAGACTAAATATCCTAATAACCAAGCTAAAGATACTATAGAAGTTTTTAAAAGCTTTAGTACTTTCTAGACTTAACTTAAATAGGTTTTTAAAAATATTAATAAAACTAGGAATATAAAGTAATAGATTAACTACTTATAAATATAAAGTAATAATATAAATAGGTATATATCCAATTTTTTATAGTTAAATAAGGCCTTTATATATTATTATAAAAAAATTACCTTATACTATTAAAAAAATAGCTTTTATAAAAAAAACCTATAATACTTATAAAAATATATAACTTAGTTACTAGGATTAGTAACTAATATTAAAAGTTAAAACTAGATTAAGGTTATTACTATCTAATATATAATAATAATAATAAATTATTATAATTTTAGTATAACTAGTAAAAAGGGTATAATATAAATTTTAAATAATAATTCTAGCTATAAAACTAAGGGTATAATAACTTTTATAAGCCTTACCTAATAAAATTTAAAATAATACTTTTTAAAATAAAAAAAAATAATACTAATTAAAAAAATCTATACTTTTACTATAATAAATTAGGTTATTAAATAAATAATTATATAAAATATAAAAAAAATAAATAAAAACCCTAAAGGGGTTTTAAATAATAATAATAACTTAGGGCTAACTAAAAACTAAAAATAATTAGTATTACTAAAAAGGATAACTATTTACTAGGTTATTACTTATAAAATAGGCTAAGCCTAGAGAAATAAATATAAATAAAAATATATTTTAATATATAGCTATAATAATATATACTACTTTAAATACTATATATAGGGTATAATAAGTAAAGGAACTTACTTATATAATTATAAGGCTTATTAATAATAAAATTTAAACTATAGGTAATAAAGTAATATAATTTCTAGCTAGAATTATATAAAGTAACTTACTAAGCTTAAAATTAATTAAAATAACCCTAGGGAATATAAAAAATAAAAATTAAAATATTAATATAATAAGGTAAATTACTAGTAACTAAAAGGGAAATATATTATTACTATTATATAAAATAGTTTTAAATAAAGTTTTAATTACTTAACTATAGTCTAATAATATTTTATTATTTAAAACCTTATTTTAAAACTATAAAACTAGAAAAATAAATAAATTTTATAAAAATAAAACTATTTATTATAAGCTAATTTAAAAAAAATATATATATATATATATATATATAATAAATTTATAAGTATTAAATAAAATATTAATTTTTTTAATAAATAATATAAGACTTAGTCTAGGAACCTTAAAACCTAATACTAAAAATTTTAGTAATAAATTTATATCCCTAAATAAAAACCCCTAGAATAAAAGATTCCTAATAAAATAATATATAAATATATAATATTATATACAAGAATTCTAGATTTATAAATTTATTAATATACTATAATAAAACCTAAACCTAGTAATAGTAAAAATATAAAATTTATATTTATATTACCTATATATTAATTTATTATATTAGAATACTACCCTTAGTAATTAGGAATCTTATAAATAGTAATATAATAAATATAAATAGTTTATAATATTTATTAATAAAATAACTATAACTATTATAAAACTTTAAAAAATATATCTAGAAAAAGGAAAGCAGGGAGTATTTACTACTAAGAATATAACTAGAAATAGTATGTATACTTATATACTAACTATATATATTACTAATATAGCTAGCTACTATAGATTATATACTATAACATAAAATATAAAAAGTATAAATTATTTAAAATAATTATATAATATTACCTAAAAAAGCTAAGAATTATTAATAATAACTAACTATATCTATACTAATAAGTAAGATACTTATATATTAAATATCTAAAATACCCTAAATATAATAATATATACTAGATAATATACTTTAAAAATAGTTATATTATTTACTATAATACTAAGCTAGGAAATTATTTTTTAGTATTATAATAAAATATATTTAAATTAAACTAGAAACCTAAATACCTTATAATAATAAAATAAAAAAGGTATTTAAAAGTTTATATATATATTAATTAATAACTAGTTTTTATAATAATTAATTCCAGGGTAACTAAAAATTTTATAAACCTAGAATATATAAAATAATTAAAGGTTTAAAAAGGTATTAAAAATATTTAAACTAATTTAAGGACTAAATAAAAAGAATTTAAAAATTTATTAACTTATAATTAAAACTAGAATTATATTTCTAGTAATAAAGGGAATAAGTATAAAGCTAAGTTTTAATATATACCCTTTAAAAAAAATAATATAGTATTAAAAGTTTTATAGCTTAAAAACTATAACCTAAATATTAATTAAAAAATAAAAATAATTTAATTAAAAAATAGCCTAAAAAAATAGGTACTAGTAGGGGCTAGAGTTTTATAGTATACCAGGGTATAATAATAGGCTAAATAACTAGTAAAAAGATTAATTTTTAAGGACCTTATTATAATACTACCGGCACCTAATAAAGGGTAGCTATACTAGATAAAACCACTAGGTTTTAATAACTAATTAACTAGCCTATAATAAAGGAATACCTATAACTTACCTAAATACTTAGTAATTAGGGACTAAGTACTAAACCTAATCTAGTATAATAATAAAAAATTATAAATATATATACCTTATAGACTTAATTCCCTATTAAAAGCCCTATAAACCTATATAATACCCCTATAAGTAATTATAATACTTCTAAGGAAATATTAACTTCTATAAATAACTAACCTATGCCTTAGAGGGGTAAGGTCACATGTATATATTATTAGGTATACTATTTATTAGTAGGAAAATAGTAGGAGGTATAATAAGGGCTACTATTAAATATACTATTTATATACTATTTAATAATAGAAAAATAGTAAAAAAGTAAAAAATATATAAAAATATTTATTACCTACTATATCTAGTTTTACTTTATTTTTTATAATTAATAAAATTATTATTTCTAGAGTTACCTTTACTACTAGAAAAACTATTATAATATACTTTATTAATACTTAACTTTATAGGCTTCTTTATATATAATAAAAACTAGCCTTTTTATTATTCTATTATTACCTAATTTAATTATAATTAGTCTTTATACTAGTTAAATATTAAATAATTATCCTTATAAAGACTAGGTAAGTTAATCTAAATTATTAGGGTATAAGTTAAATATAGTTTAAAGATTAGGAAGAGTACTTAAAAGATTAAGGCCCTTTTATAATATATTAATTACTAGTTAGTATAAAGTATTTTAAATTAACTTAAAATAATATTATAATATCTTAACCTACTTAAGCCTAGTAAATAGTATAAATATAGTAATATACTTAGTATATAAAAAAATAGCTATAAAAGCAAGGAGTAACGTAATTCCCAGGTGATCCGGTCATCACGGGTGACCCGGTCACCCACCAAAAATTCCTCGCGCGTTCAACGCGTAATTATTTAAACAACCACCATGCCACGAAAACCGCGTCGATCTTGTTAAAATTTGGTAGAGCAAGAGGGAAGGATTCAGCTTGCAATTAAAGCTCTAAAAAATTATGAAATACCTAGTATTTGTTAAGCGGCACAGGTTTTTAATGTGCCTAATTTAATACTCCAGGATTGAATGCAAGGCCACTTATTTTAAGGAGAACTCCGCAACCAGAACCTCTGACTATCTTAAACTCAGGAAAATGCCTTAATATAATAGATTGAAGCAAGAGACAAGCGTGGAGTTGCTCCTAGGCCTTTACACATGCGGCAAATGGCCGATATAATCCTTAAGAAAGACTCGAAGACCCCCCCTTGACCTATTAGAAAGAACTGGGTCACGCAATTTATTAATTGCTATAATAGCATCAAATGCCGCTTGGCTTGATAATATAACTATAAGAGGGCTCTCTGCAAGGATCCTAGGGTTATTAGGGACTGGTTTAAATATTTAAAAGAGGTCCAAGACAAGCACGGCATTCAGGACAAGGATATTTATAATTTTAATAAAATAGGCTTTGCTATGGGTCTTATTTCAGCTGCTAAGGTAATTACACGTTTAAATATGCCAGGAAGGCCTTATCTTATTTAACCAGGCCAACGTGAATGGGTTACTACGATTGAATGCATTGGCACCACGGGATTCAGTGTTCCGACTTGCATTATCTTTAAAGGAAAGCTCCATATAGAAGGATGGTTTGAAGAACTTAATTTACCGCACGATTGGAGGATTGAAGTAAGCGCGAATGGGTGGACAACCGACAAGATAGGCCTCTGGTGGCTTATAAATTGCTTTATTCCTGTAATAACTGCACAGATGAAGGGGTCCTTTTGATTACTAGTTCTTGATGGCCATGGGAGCCATCTTACGCCTTAATTTGACCAGATATGCAAGGACAATAATATTATATGTATTTGCATGCCTCCATATTCATCTCACCTCTTACAACCGCTAGATATTGCTTACTTTGGTCCTTTAAAGCGCGCCTACGGAGGCCTAGTTAAAGCAAAGATGCGCTTAGGATTTAGCCATATTGACAAGCTTAACTTTTTAAAGGCCTATCCTGCTGCGCGCAAGCAAGTATTTATAATATAAAATATTCAAAGCGGCTTTAGAGCAGCGGGAATAGTTCCTTTTAATCCTAATAAGGTTCTTAAGGAGCTAAATATACAGATATTAACTCTAACCCCTCCCCCTAGCCATGGGGCTTTAACGAGCTCCTTAATAATTAATATACCATATATAGTTTGATATTTATACAAGAAGGTCTCCTTAGTCAAGAAGATGCTTAATCTAAGTAATTAGGCATCTTTAATTACTTTAAAGCAGGCCCTTGACAAGCTTATAAAGGGCTGTGAATTGGTAATCTATAATACTGCCTTCTCACTAAAGGAACTACATAATCTCCGCGCGGAAATTAAGGTTTAGTAGCAGAAGAAGAAACAATCTAAATGGCAGATGTCTCCTTGCAATAGCCTTTAAATTCAAGAAGCAAGGGACTTAATTGCGTTGAGAAATAAGTAATTAAATATAGACAAAGGGGGTCCTAGTAGTTCTACTCCGCTCGCTTCTGGAGTCTAAAAACATGCGCCACCAAAGTGTTCTAAATATGGTATACAGGGCCATACTAGAACTCGATATCCTAGTCATTGCCAAACTTAGTTTAATTAAAAATATTAAGAATTGCGTTGTTGCGAATAGCTTCAAGATCAACTAGTATATATATTTTGGAGGGGTGACCAGATCACCCGTGATGACCGGATCACCCGGGAATTACGTTATTTATTAATAGGCTTACTAATACTATTAACTAGTTAACTACTAATATAAAAAAATATAATATAATACTAGATACTAATATAATAGGGATACTTAGCTAACTTTAGGAATAAATTTTTAGACTAAATAAATACCTTATTATAAAAACTATAAAGCTTAAAATTCTAGACCCTTTTAATAGGACTAGATCTAAGCTTAGGTATTAGCTTATATAAATAATTATATACCTTAATATTAATAAAAATAAGTTTATAAAGGAAAGTAATAAAATTTTTTTTACCTTTATTTATTTTACTAGTATAGTATATAAATAGTTTAAGCTATTTATTAGGGAGTTTTAAATAAAATTTTTAAATAATTATACCAAGGATATTATTAAGATATTTAGGAGCTTTAGTACTTTCTAGATATAGCTTAAATAGGTTTTTAAAAATATTAATATAACTAGGAATATAAAGTAATAGATTAACTACTTATATACCAAGAATAATAATATAAATAGGTATATATTTTATTTTTAATAGTTAATATTCTATCTCTATTAGTTAAATAAGGCCTTTATATATTATTATAAAAAAGGATTACCTTATACTATTAGAAAAAAAATAGCTTTTATAAAAAGGCCTGTAATACTTATAAAATTATATAATTTAATAACTAAGATTAATAACTAACTTTAAAAGTTAAAGCTAGATTAAGGTTATTACTACTAAGTATATTATAATTATAGGCTATCATAGTTCCAGGGTAACTAATAAGGAGGCTATTATATAAATTTTAAATAGTAATTCTAGCTATAGAATTAAGGGTATAGTAACCCTTATAGACCTTAATTAATAAAACTTAATATAACTCTCTCTAAGGCAGAGAAGGACTATTACTATTAAAAAAATCTATACTTTTACTATAGTAAATTAGGTTATTAAATAAATAATTATATAAAATATAAAAAAAGTAGCTAAAAACCTAGAAAAGGTTCTAGATAAAAATAATAACTTAGGGCTACTAGTAAATTAAAAATAATTAATATTACTAGGGAAAATAGCTACTTACTAGATTATTAACTATAAAAAAGGCTAAGCCTAGAGAAGTAAATATAAATAAAAAATATAGTCTAATAAATAGCTATAATATATATTACTTTAGATACTATATAGGGAGTATAATAGGTAAATAAACTTATTAATATAATTACTAGGCTTATTAATAACAAGATTTAAACTATAATTAATAAAGTAGTATAATTCCTAGCTAGGATTATATAAAGTAACTTACTAAATTTAAAATTAATTAGGATAACCCTAGGGAGTATAGGGGATAGGAATTAATATATTAGTATAATAAGGTAAGATACTAGTAACCCTAAGGGGAATATACTACTATTATTATATATAATAATACTAAACAAGCTTTTTACTACTTAACTCTAGTCTAATAATATTTTATTATATTAAATCTTATTCTAAAACTAAAAGACTAGAAAAATAAATAAATCTTATAAAAATAAAGCTATTTATTATAAGCTAGTTTAAAAAAAAGTATATAGTAAATTCCTAAGTATTAAATAGGATATTAACCCTTTTAATAAATAATATAGGACTTAAGTAAAGACCTTTAAACCTAATACTAAAAGCTCTAGTAATAAGTATATATCCCTAGATAAAAATCCCTAAAAAAAAAAACTAGTAATAGAATAATATTTAAGTATATAATATTATATATAAAAACTTTAGATTTATAAGATTATTAATAAACTATAAAAAAACCTAAACCTTATAATAGCCAAGATAAAAGACTTATTTATATATTACCTATATATTAACCTATTATATTAGGATAATACCCTTAGTAACTAGGACTCCTATAAATAGTAATATAATAAATATAAACTAGTTTATAGTACCTGTTAGTAAAATAATTATAATTATTATAAAACCTTAAGGGATATATCTAAAAAAAGAAAAGTAGGAAATACTTACTACTATAGGTATAACCAGGAGTAGTATAAATATTTATATACTAACTAGGCCTATTACTAATATAACTAGATCCTATAGGTTATATACTATAATCTAGGATATAAAGTATATAAACCTTTTAAAGTAATTATACAGTACTATTTAAAAAAGCCAAGGATTATTAATAATAATTAACTATATCTATACTAATAACCAAGATACTTATATATTAAATATTTAAAACACCCTAAATATAGTAACATGCATTAAATAGTATATTTTAATAATAAATATACTATATATTATAATACTAAGTTAGGAAACCACTTTCTAGTTCTATAATAAAATATACTTAAACTAAACTAGGAACCCAAGTACCTTATAATAATAAGGTAGGGAAGGTATTTAAAACTATATATTATAGTTAATTAGTAACTAGTTTATATTATAATTAATTCTAGGGTAATAGGGAACTTTATAAACCTAGAATATATAAAATAACTAAGACTTAAGGGAGTTATTAAAAATAAACTAGAACTAATTAAAAGATTAAATAAAAAAGACCTTAGATCTTATTAATTAATAATTAAAATAAAAAATATATCCCTAGTAATATAAGGAAAAAATATAAAGCTAAGTTTTAATATATACCCTATAAGAAAATATAATATAATATTAGGGATCCTATAGCTTAAGGATTATAACCTAGATATTAATTAAATAAAAAAAATAATTATATAAAAAAATAACCTAAAAAAATAGGTACTAGTTAGGGCTAGAGCCTTATAACCTACTAAGTAATAATAGTATACTAAATAGCTAGTAAAAAGGCTAATTCCTAAAAACTTATAAATAATCTTAAAAAAAAGTTTAATTTTTAGAATTTTAGTAATAATATCTAGACTATTTAAATAAGTATAGCTAATAAATATACCTAGTTAGGCTACTAAAGTAATAAAAAAATATAATAAAATAATTAAAGTTAGCAAGTCTAAGGACTTAAATAATAAATATAAAAAATTTTAGGTATTTATAATAAATAATAAACCTACTAAACTAAAATTAATTATACCTAAAAAGTATAGTTTTTTTTTAAAAAGTATTCTAAAAACCTAAAAGGCTAGAGTTACTATCTTATAGGCCCTATAACTATACTATTCCTATTTAAAAAGGAAAGGAAGGGATATTAAACTATAAATAAATAATCCTAATAAATAATTATAAATTATAAATACTTAAAGACTATATTAAAAACTAACTTATAAAAAAAATATTTAACTATTTACTTCTTTACTAGGGTATAGCACCCTATTTATACTAAAAAAAATATATATATATATATATTAACTACTAACTATTTAATAAAATAACTATTAAGGATTAATACCCACTACCTCTAATCTAGGAGATTTAAAATAAACTTAAAAAAATAAAATAGTTTATAAAACTTAATATTACTAATATATATTACTAACTAAAAATAGCTAAAAAAATAATAAAAAATAGTATTTAGATCTAAATTTAGACTTTATAAATACCTAGTAATATTATTTAGGCTTACTAATATACTAGTAAGCTTTTAATAATTTATTAACTAAGGCCTTAATAAGTACTTATATAACTATATAGTTATCTATATTAATAATATTTTAATTTTTATAAGTATACTTAAGGAGCTAGTATAATAAACTAAAAAAAATCTTATAGTAATTAATTAAGCTAAAGCTAAAATATAAGCTTAAAAAATATAAGTTTTATACCTAAAAAACTAAGTTCTTAGGGTACTAAATTATAAAAAATAGCTTATAATTTAAAAACTTTAAAATAAAGGCTATTAAGGAATAGCTAGAGCTAAAAAATATTAAAAATATATAATAATTTAATAGTATAGTTAACTACTATAAGTAATATATTAATTAGTTTATATTTTATATAATACCTTTATATAAATTACTTAAAAAAGGAAAATTTTTTAAATAAATAGATAGACAGCAGGAGCCTTTTAATATAATAAAAAATATAATTATAACTATACTAATTATACTATACTATAATCCTAAAAAACTAATAATACTTAAACTAAATATATTTAATTAAGTTATTAAAGTAAGAATAATATAGCCTAGACTAGGTAGAAAACTATTACTAGTAAAGTTTTAATTATAAAAACTTACTAGAGCTAAGGTTAATTATAATATTTATAATAAAAAACTACTAGCTATAATAGTAGTATTTAAATACTAGAAAGTTTATTTATAAGGAATATAGTTTCTTATACTTATAAAGTTAAATTATAAAAACCTAACCTACTTTATAATAACTAAAAAGTTAATAAAAAGGTAGGCTAGATAAATAAAATTACTATTATAATATAATTATAAAATAAAGTATTATAAAAAAAGTAAAAATAGCTAAGCTAATATACTTAGCTAAAGGCTAGATTATATAAAAAAAGCTAAAAAAACTAAACTAGTAATTTTAAAAATAAATAAAAATAAAATACTTAGTAATAACCCTATAATCCTTATAGTAATAATTAAGATTTTAAGAACTATACTAGATTATATTAAAAAAGCTATAAAGGAAAATAGGCTAATATAAAAAATCTTTAAAATAATACTAAATATTTTAAAAAAAATAATATTTTAATTATAAAAGGACTTGTTTATATACTACTAGTATTTATTATAAAAGTAATTAAAAAATATTATAATATACTAATTTATAAACACTATAATATTAATAAAATATATAAAAAAATTAAATAAAACTACTTCTTTTTTAGTATAAAAAAAAAGGTTAAAAATACTTTAATAATTATAAAACCTATTTAAGGAATAAGCTATCTTAATATATACCTTATAAAAAGTTTTAAAATCTTAAAGTCCTATAAAAACTATAAAAATAAATTATAGTTAACTTTATTAGGCTATTATTTATAATAAATAAGTAAAATAACTATTTAGTAGTAATAATAAATAAACTAATAAAATATATTTACTTAGTATTAATAAAAATAATAATTATAGCTAGGGATATAGTAAATACCTTTATAAATATAATTATAATAAATTATAAAGTTCTAAAATATATTATATTTAATAAAGATAAGCTTTTTATATTTAAGTTTTAAAAATTAGGTATTAATTAGTTAAAAATTTAGTTATAAATAACTACTATATATAAGCTATAATTAAATAAATAAATTAAAAAAGTTAACTAAATAATTAAATAATACCTATAGTACTATATAAACTATATATAGGATAACTAGGTAAACTAGCTATTAATAATATAGTTTACCTATAATAATTTAATTTATAATATAATAAAAATAATACCTTTTAAAACTAACTATAGTTATTACCTAAGTACCTATAGTAAACTAATTAATTATAAATTTATAATAAAGGAAGCTAATAGCTTTATTAAAAAACTTAAAAATATTTAAATATAACTTACCCAAGAGCTTAAGTTTATTAATTTAAAAATAAAAATTTATTATAATAAGTACTAAACTAAGCTATTAAAATTTAAAAAAGGGGGAAAAGTATTTTTACTTTATAAAAATATTAAAATAAAAAAACTAAATTAAAAACTAGATTATATTTATCTAGGACCTTTTAAAATTAAAAAAAAACTAGGACTAGTTAATTATTACCTAAAACTATTTAAATTAATAAAAAAATATACCTAATATTTTATATTTTACTATTAAAACCTATACTAATAAATACTAAACTTACTAAAAGTATTAAAATTAAAAATAAAGAAAAATAAGAGTATAAAATTAAAAAAATCCTAAATTTAAGAAAAGTTAGTAGTTAGGTATAGTATCTAGTTAAATAAAAAGGTTATAATATTTTAAAAAATATATAAAAACCTATTAAAAACTTAATAAGTTACCCTTAAAAGGTCTAGGAGTACTACTAGTAACTTTTAAAGTAATAAAATTAATATTTTACTAGAATAATAATAAAAAACTAATTATTTAAGTTAAACTAGGATTATTTAATATTATAGCTAGCTAAGTAACTATAGCCTTATACTTATTAGCTAGGTGCTTAAGTTTAAGTTAATCCTTAGTAGTTAAAGGATCCTCCTAATCTAACTAATCTATTACTAATATATTATAATCTAATATTTTAATACTATAATCTTTTAAGAATTTTTATTATTTTTAAAGGTAAGATAATCTAGTAAATAACTAAGTAAAAGCCTTCTTAGTTTTAGTAATCTTGTAATTAATTTACTTGTTATCTTATTTTATAATCTCCCACTAAGCAGTACTATAGAAATATTTTTTATACTTTTAACTATAACAGGTGCATAATATATAATTTTAACTTTTTAAATCTATTATATAAACAAGGCCATGGGCAGAGTAATACTTACAAGGGTTATTAATAGGAAGGCTATTCTAAATAATACTTTTAGACTAAATAATATAGTTAGCAAGGTGGTTTTATTTAAAAGGTATAATAAGCTATTATAAGGAGAATCTAGAAGGAAAAAAAACTTACTAGAATAATATAAGAAAACTATATTATTTATACTTCCAAGGATTAAAAGTAAAAAAAGGAGGGGATAGTATTATAATACTACCCGCACCTAATAAAGGGTGGCTATACTAGGCAGAACCACTAGGTTTTAATAACTAATTAACTAGCCTATAATAAAGGAATACCTATAACTTACCTAGATACTTAATAATTAGGGACTAAGTACTAAACCTAATCTAGTATAATAATAAAAAATTATAGATATATACACCTTTATAAACTTAATTCCTTATTAAAAGCCCTATAAACCTATATAACACCCCTATAAGTAACTATAGTACTCCCAAGGAAATATTAACTCCTATAAATAACTAACCCACGCCTTAGAGGGGTAAGGTCACGTGTATATACTATTAGGTATACTATTTAGTAGTAGGAAAATAGTAGGGGGTATAATAAGGGCTACTATTAAATATATTATTTATATACTATTTAATAGTAGGAGAATAGTAGGAAAGTAAAGGATATATAAGAATATTTATTACCTACTATATTTAGTTCTACTTTATTTTTTATAATTAATAAAATTATTATTTCTAGAGTTACCTTTACTACTAGAGAAACTATTATAATATATTTTATTAATACTTAACTTTACAGGCTTTTCTATATATAATAAAGACTAGCCTTTTTATTATTTTACTATTACCTAACCTAACTATAACTAGTTTTTATACTAGTTAAATATTAAGTAATTATCCTTATAAGGACTAGGTAAGTTAGTCTGAATTATTAGGGTATAGGTCAAACGCGGTTTAAAGGTTAGGAAGAGTACTTGAGAGGTCAAGGCCCTTCTGTAACAGACCTATAGGTAATCTAGAAGAAAGGTCTAGTTTTTAATATTTTAATAATAATATCTAGACTATTTAAATAAATATAGCTAATAAATATACCTAGTTAGGCTACTAGAGTAATAAAAAAATAGTAAAATAATTAAAGTTAGTAAGTTTAAGAAGTTAGGGAATAAGTATAAAAAATTATAAATATTTATAATAAATAGTAAACTTACTAAGCTAGAACCTACTATAGTAGAAAAGTATAATCTTTATTAAAAAGTATTCTAAAAACCTAAAAAACTAGAGCTATTATTCTATAGACCCTATAATTATACTATTTTTATTTTAAAAAAAAAAGTACTAAACTATAGGTAAATTATTTTAATAAATAATTATAAGTTATAAATACTTAAAAACTATATCTAGGATTAATTTATAAAAAAAATATTTAACTATTAAACTCTCCTTTAAAATATAATATTTTATTTTTTTTTAAAAAAAAAGGGGGGAAATAAATAAATATATATTAACTACTAACTATTTAATAAGGTAATTATTAAGAATTAGTACTTACTACCTTTAATTTAAAAAGCTAAAATAAACTTAAAGGGGTAAAATAGTTTATAAAACTTAATATAATTAATATATACTACTAGCTGAGGATAGCTTAAAAAAATAAATAATAGTATTTAGATCTAAATTTAGACTCTATAAATACCTAGTAATACCCTCTAGGCTTACTAATATACTAGTAAGCTTTTAAAGATTTATTAACTAAGGGCTTAATGAATATTTATATAACTATATAGTTATTTATATTAGTAATATTTTAATCTTTATAGGTATACTTAAAAAGCTAGTATAGTAAACTAAAAAAATCTTATAGTAATTAATTAAACTAAAGCTAAAGTATAAGCTTAAAAAATATAGGTTTTATATTTAAAAAATTAAGTTTTTAAAATATTAAATTATAAAAAATAATTTAAAACCTAAAAAATTTAAAATAAAAGTTATTAGGGAATAGCTAGAACTAAGAAATATTAA
>JAPDEI010000100.1:0-48847 GCA_027569055.1 Aspergillus baeticus
CCCCCCCCCCCCCCCCCCCCCCCCCCCCCCCCCCCCCCCCCCCCCCCCCCCCCCCCCCCCCCCCCCCCCCCCCCCCCCCCCCCCCCCCCCCCCCCCCCCCCCCCCCCCCCCCCCCCCCCCCCCCTCGCCGGACACTAAAAGTGGCTTCGAGCATGTCGGACTGAAAGTCCCCAATCGCAAGGCTCGGGGCGTACTTTTCACACAGCCTCCGCAATTGCCGAGTGGCCTCGACGTACTCATTCTGCTCGCTAGCGGAAGCCCTCTGCTTTATGCTTCTGTTGTACCCTTTATCAAGGCCTTCAAGTGTCTTAGTATGGGCTTGAAAAATAGTAACCAGCGTACTGTCCGCCATGTTGAGGTGCGCGCTCGTGGGTAGGGAAGAAAGTAATACAGAGAACAGGAAAAGCGGTTGCGGTGTGCGTTAGGCTTGGAGAAGAAAGTGTAACGGTGTATTGTAGGGAGACGTCTGACACTGAGGTTGTTGGAGGAAGGATGGTAGTGAGGGTGTGAGTGGGCCGTTGGAAGAGTTTTTATGAATACACTTTGCAAGACTTGAGTCACCAAATGTGAATAAGCTTTTTCATTTACTTCACTTCCGCCGATTTATGGTGTTGTAAGAGAGCGTCACAGTGGGATTGGGTCCCATTGTCTTCTGGGGGTATCTCAGATATTGATAGAGAACTCAGTGTCCAGAGACAGCTCCGCCATTCGATATTCGTCCAATGCTCGGTAGTTCTCGTTGAGGGCACGGGGGTCGCCAACCCGAGGGCCTTTTTCGACCCTTGGCTGCGAGAACCTGGAGGCGGTTTGGTGAACCTCAATATAGCATTAATTCTCCATTCATTGGCCCTTTGTTAGGAAAGGACTGTTGTGGAAGGTGCGTTGACACCATTCCTATTCTTCAAATAGTGCCGCATTCACTGAATAACAAGGTTCTCACTTCACAGTGCTCGACGTACGAGGTGAAGGTCCAACTCGGTGTAAGGATATCCGGCTCCAGGGTCCTGTTCTTATGGCCGAAAATCGCGCGCATCTGGGACAGAACCGGGTTCCCTTTCCGAGACACCGGCTGATGCAGATTGTTCCTGATAAGTTCGTCCTTCGATGAATGTCCATTAACGGAGATAATCTTCTAAACAGACGAGAAACCCGACCTGGACGCCACGGAAGTGCATATTGCCGTTCAACAAGCACATTAGAGCGGCAAGCACTCCTCCGCGCATAGGTGGTGGGTTTAAATTGGGCGACTTTGGTAACCATATCTTGGTATGGCAATATTGCTGCGAGTATTCTGCGAGCCGTACCCCGAACATTAATGTCCTTAGGGTGTGATAGACATTCTGGTATTCACGAACCCTTTCCGTTCGGCCAAAAAGTTGCCCCGACACCAGTTGAGGAATTGTTTGTCATAGAAATGTCCGCGGGAACCAGGCTGACAGTACTCGGCGCGTTCGACAATCCGAGAACTGGGGCAACCACACGGTCGCTTGACCTCGACTGTCATCAACCTCGATCACTGGAAGACCCAGCTTGTGGGTGGTGGCTGTGTCCTTGCGGTCTGCCGACCCGCCATCGTTTCGCTTTCCAATAGAGCGGACACCGTTGCCAATACTCCATCTGGTACCGTTGAAGATATAAATTTAGAAAACCAAAATATTGAGCTTCGACGTGTGGAAGTGGGCTTCGGATAAGTCCATTTTAAAACAATCTGACAGCTGCACGCTGGGAGGGGCCGCGGGGCTGAGCATGCAGTGCGCCTGCCTTACATATCCGATACCCAAATTTCAGTCGAGGCAAATACGCTCAAGCTCAAGAAAGTGATCGAGCTGACAGCTAACCGCCGAGCCTCCTGCATGAATTCTCTCCCTTCACCCAAACATGAGTCGTGCTGTGGCGTTTGCTTTTTTTTTTTCTAGCTACCCCTTCTCGGCCAAGCGCCTGCGGGGAGCGGGGCTGTTGAACTTCACAATGAGAGCAGGTTATCGGCGATTCTCTTCGTTTGGGAAACAGTGAATAGAGGGCTTGCGTCTTGATGAAGAGCTTCCAGCCTCAGCGCCGTGGTATGTGACAGTCCCAGGCGACAAAGGTCGGCTTGCCGACTTCACTCCGTGTACCAGCACCACACAGAAATAGAACCAAGTGATGTATCAACTGGACAGCTCATTTCCCCCACGATTCAGCGGCAGATCGGCGGAAACGCGATTTCCCCACGATTGTCGATGAGGCTGGAATATTTGTCGCGCGGGCCGATAGGAGTTACTTTATGCATGGTAGCATGAGGAGGCTGTCGATGACAAAGTCCAGGAGCATTCGCGTCACATGTCAATGCCACCACAGCATAGCCTCGACGCGTATGGCACACTCCCTGGCAGGGGTCTCTGTTGGCTGGGGGCTTGGCGTTAGAAACATTTCCACGAGGACTCGAAGCAGTCACGAGGTCCAAACGATCTCAGGAGACTGGCGTTGAGCTCAATTGCCCACCTTTGAGCAAGCCTGGATTCTTCCTGTTTCTTCCAACTTCCTGAGCTGACTCGCTGCTCCAATTCCAAATTTTGGGTGGAATGGTTTCAAGTTGGTGGCTTGCGCGAGTCGGTGGAGCCTCTGCGTAGCGCATCTCCGAAAGCTCGGCCAAAAACACCGAGGTTCGATCGAAACATTAGCGCTGAGAACACGGCCAACCCGCTTAGATTCCCAATCTTTAGAGTTTGGTTGCAGTGGAGCAGGCACGCCGAAGCGACATTTTCCCCCGACAAGGACCGCATGCTGAGACTGTGGGCGCCGGAGTGGACTTGCCCAGGCTGGACAGTGGATAAGAGTCATCATTACTTTGATCTTAGGGATACGGGTAGGCGATGCCGAAGGGCCCAGCATCTAGAGAGACTCATGGGTATCGAGTCAAGCCGCCTCCGTGCCATTGCCTCTGTACACGTCCATCGTGCGCCGGTGCCACCCCCTTTCGCCGCATCGGCCCAGGATCTCGCCATCTCTCTCGTCCAATTGTTTCGCATCTAGGGACCGGGGTTGTGTTGGAACTCGAAATCGAGATCCTGTGGGCCACGTGGATCTAGCCTCTTTGAGGTTTGTTTCATCTCAGCTTATTACTTGATATTACTACTGCCCTGATTCCTGCTCCTTCGGACCCCCCGCGTTTTCTTTCTCTTCTCTTGCTCTCGTCTCACTGTCCCTCTATTGACCTCATCCGGCCTCGTCTTTTCACGCAATCATGC
Source organism: Aspergillus baeticus (assembly GCA_027569055.1). NCBI lineage: Eukaryota > Fungi > Ascomycota > Eurotiomycetes > Eurotiales > Aspergillaceae > Aspergillus > Aspergillus baeticus. The sequence continues at coordinate 3,228 of JAPDEI010000100.1, forward strand.
CGGGCCCGACAGAGGAAGCCATTCGCGCGGTCTCTGCGCTGGCCACGCAACTAGGCAACCAGATCTCAGTCCACATGCTCAACTATCTCAGTACTACCAAGGACCTCCCGAGCGGGTTTCGCGAACTGTCGCATACCTTTCTCGACACCTGCCGCACCCTCTGGGCCATCGAAGCCGGCGTGACTGAGCTCTCCGCAGCTAACCGCGCCCTTCCGGAAGTCATCATCAACGAAGTCGAAAAGAAGTTCGTCGCCGCCTACGCGGATTTCCAGCAGCTGGAGAAACTCATCTTGAAACTCGTCCAGTATGAGCACCGAGGGACATGGGGCAGGCTGCAGCGCGGATTCCATCGACCCAACCACGAACTGCATCGCATCCACGATTCGCTCAAGAAGACCAATGAGACTCTGCAAATCAGCGGGATGGCATTCCACTGGTCGCTCGGCGAGGCGCGCCCAGAGGAGTCGGTAGGCATTGGATATGCCAGCCTAGCCGCTGCGCTGGATCGCATTGCAAAGGGCCGCTCCGCGATGGCGATTGACAAGGTCAATCCAATCGACCTGGACAAAGGGCGGTCATCACCTTCTCACATGCAGTCATCCAACTCGTTGCGATCGTTCAATTCTTCTCCCTCAGTTCCCCCGAAAGACTCTCTCAGTTCCCCGAATAGATCCCGATATGCTCCAACCGGCGAATCCCACGAAAGCCACTCGCATGAAGACCCACAGAGCCTCGCAGATGACATGTCTTCCATCTTGTCACTCAATACGTTCCTCGTCTCTGGTCGAGAGGGTGAGAGGTTCGGCTCTATCGACCACCGTCCAGCGCCCCCGCGAACGACCAGCAAGTCGCCCTTGGCAACCACCTCTGTCCCCGAAGTCTATACACGACAGACCAACGAGTCCAACGCTGTCTTGTCATCGCCCATCCGGTCTGGGAGTGGGGTGATGGACTCGTACCCCAGCGCACAAGTTGATAGACACACCCCTCGCAACAGCCTGGCCTTCGCAATTCGCGGGCGCAACTATACCCGCTTAGAACAGCTGTTAAACAGCGGAGTGTCGCCAGACAAGAACGATGACATTCATCCGCTCGTTGAGGCTGTGAGTCAGCGTGACATGGAGAGCATGAGGCTATTGCTCTTCTACAAGGCAGATCCAGACATCCCAAATGCGCAGGGAAAGACGCCGCTTCTTCTGGCTATTGAGCAGTCATTCGTCGACGAAGCGATCCTGCTGCTCAAGTTTGGTGCTGATGCCAACTTCCGGTCAGACGCAGACCACGAGCCACCCTTGTTCTATGCCGTCGCCAACATGAACATCGAACTCACACAGACGCTGCTGGCACATGGTGGCAATCCGAACCAGGAGACCCGTAGTGAGACAACTATACTGATCCAGTCCATCCGCGACCATGTGCCAGCCAAGCTGGTTGACATCCTGCTTGGCGCTGGGTGTGACTCTAACCGCAAAGACACGCACGGCAGGACCGCACTGTGCGAAGCCGTACAACGCAACCAGCCAGAGATTGTTACAACACTCCTCGATCATGGCGCGAACCCTAACCTGCCCGGTCCTGAGCACGCCCTCTGGTCAGCCGTCTACCGGCCAGAGTGCCTGCGCATCCTGCTCGCCCGCGGCGCCGATATCCACAAGGCCCCTGGCCTCATGGAGCAGGCGACAAGCGTGAACAATATCGATGCCGTGCGCGTCCTGCTCCAGGCCGGTGTCAGCCCGAACCTCAAGAAGGACGGAATTTACACCCCCCTCTGCTCCGCCATCCGCGATGACCGCGCAGACATCATAACTCTCCTCCTAAACCACAATGCTAACCCCAATTTAATGGCCTCTGAATACCCCGCCTGGAAATGCATAACGCACAACCGGCTACACTTCCTTCCCGACCTACTCACCGCAGGCGCCGACTTGCGCAATCCCCCTGGAATCGCTGAGTGCGCCGTCGCGCACAACAACAACAAAGCCCTAGCGTGGCTCGTCGAGCACGGCAACGCGAATCTGAACGACCGCAACGAGCACGGCCACACGGCGCTCACAACTGCGATCCGCGAAAACCGGCCCGAGACGCTGAAGTGGCTCATTGCGCATGGGGCAGACGCGAATCTCCGCGGCCAAGATTGGCCCATCTATATGGCAACGAAATCTCCTGCCCTACTACGATTGGTATTGCCCTCCATTACAATTCTCGCTGCACACAAGGGCGTCGTTGAGAAGGCCGTCCAAGCAAACCAGCTCGAGAGCATAAAGCTCCTCCTGGCAGCCGGCGCCTCCGCGGAATGGAAAAACGGCGGTGTCTTTTCACCTCTGACAACAGCACTGCGAGAGCGCTACACAGACATCGTCACCTTCCTCCTGGAAGATGTCAACAATGGCGGCGGTGGTGCAGACCCAAACGCCCCCGGCGAACATCTCCCCCTGGTAAAGGCGATCCGGCGTGCTCCTGAAGACGGCAACTTTTCGATGATCGAGCTGCTGCTTGCGAAGGGGGCCAATCCGAATAAGTGCTACCGCGACTGGAACGCGCTCATGCAGGCAATTGAGAATCGGGATTTGAGGCTGTTGAAATTGTTGATTGACAAGGGAGGTCCTGTCGACTTTTCGCAAAAGGATGATGCGGGGCGTAATGTACTAGAGATGGCCGAGACGGAGGGATGGACTGAAGGTGTTCGGGTCCTCCAGGAGGGGCGGAAGTGAGTATTTTGAAGGAATCTTAGGCCGGAGTTGGAGTTGGTGATGCATTAATTTGGATATCCCTTGCCTACCATACCCATAAATATTTCCCTCTCTTTTTTTTCCCTTTTCCTTGTCCTGTTTCGCTCTTGCTTTCCCTCACACACTACCAAAATCTTTTCTTAATGTTAGCATGAAGATCTCTTTGAAGATATGTAATATAATGAGAGCTTGCTTGCTGTTCCTCAATGTTGACCCTTGTATGTCTCCGTGGAAGTTCTCAGAAGATGTATATTCCTGTTAATATCGTTCCAAAAAGAAAGCAAGATAGACTTACTCTCGACATTCAATTGCTTAAAACACAGCCGACACCTTCTATCAGATGGAACACGGTCGGAAAGGGCTTAGTATAAGTCGCTCGCTAGGCAAAAGCTAAAAGATTATCAGATATGATTCCAATGAGCTGCCAAGGGTCGATCAAAGTCAAACCAAACCTCGTGCCCAGTTGGACTCCATCATTTCTAGGTTCCTGAGTCCAAAACTTCGGTTAAGTGCGACAACCCCAGCCACGAAAGTGTGGAGTCTCGCGCGTCTCTGGGGCGTTGTTCGCAGCGAATCGTGTTTATGCAAGTTATCAGCCCCGCATTTGCTCTCCATTTCCTTACAGCGCGTGGAGAGACGGTCTCTTCCTCGCTCTTTTTCCCTCCCACCTCTCCATCTCGTTCGCAGCGCTTTAGCTCTGCGGGTCACCACGACGAACGTGATGAGCATATCGCGTGCTCGCACGGGTTGCTGGACATGTCGTGCCCGGCGGATTAAATGTGACGGTCAGTTTATGCTTATCTACGTCGCTCTTAGTGTCATCTCGCAGCTGATAAGGCCTCAGAGGGGCGCCCCAAATGTCGTCGGTGTGCACGACTCAATGTTGACTGTGAGTATGGCATTCGACTCATATGGCACGAAGAGTCGATGGCCAGGGGAGTTTGCCATGGGCGAGAAGCTGTTTGGTCCAAAAGAGGTACATCAAATAGAGGGCAAGCAGCTTGGATGGTTCCTAGACACACGAACGGTGATGCGCTACCACAGGAGCACCGTCCCACTCGATCAGCGCGGGAATGGATGTTTCTCAACACGTCAACACACGACCTCGAACTCTACCTGAACCTCTCCGATGACACAGTCAATCCAATCTCACAATTAATGCCCGTCTTATCGCCCCCTCTCCCGACTCTGCCTTTCGGAACCCCATCTCAAAATGACCCAACCCTGCTGTCGTACTTTGAACGCACCATTTGCAGCAGCTCAACTCTCATCGACAACGCGCATTGCAACCCTTACCGCTACCTCATCCTCCCCATGGCCATGTCCTCGGAGGGTCTCTACCACGCGACACTCGCCATCGCCGCAAATACCCTGCGACTATCAAACCCATCCTACCGCCTCCCAGCCCTGGAGCACCATAGTCGTGCCCTAGCTCACTTACGCTACCTCCTGTCGCAAGACGAGTGGACTGAAAGGGAACTTGACGAGATGATCGGTCTCGTGCTGATGCTGTGCTGGTTTGAGGTACTGGTCCAACCATTCCCTCCCTAGTCAACAACCGGGCTAAAAGCGTGTAGATCTCGGATAACAGCTGCCCTGCTTGGATTACCCATTTGAATGGGTACCAGGACCTACTTCGGACGCGCCAGTCTTGGCCCCCGCGGTCCACCCACAGTGAGCAACTGGGCAGCTTTTTTAATCGTTACTTTGCTTTCCACCATGTCCTTGCCAAAACCGCCTTTCGGCTTGAGCAGCCATCGTCGTCGTCGTCGTCCACATTCCCCTTACCGATGGTCCTGGGGAACATGAAGAGCCCCTTAGCAGACGACCCGGATGTTATTGATACATACATGGGACTCAGCCCTTCACTGTTGATGCTGATCAACCAAGTCGCCGAGATGGCATGGTCCAGCACGGAAACTACCACCGCCGAAGATATTCACCGTCTGGAAAAAGACCTTGAGAAGCTCCACCAGATTCCACCGCTCCGGAACGGAATCGACGACGAAACCGAGTGCGTCGCAATTGCAGAGGCGAACCGCCTGGGCGCGTTACTTTTGCTTTATGAAATCTCCGCATCATCTAGAACTGCCACGACGTTGTGCCTAGAAGAGAAGAACCGCTGCGTGGAGCGTATCTTAAACCTGATACTGGACAAGCGCACGAGCATGATGCGCACTGCAGTACTGCCTCTGTGGCCGCTGTTTTTGGCCGGGTGTTGTGCGCCAACCGATGCGGAGAGAGTGGTTGTTATGCAACTATTTGACGAGCTGCAGGGCATTCGCAGGTTCGGTGTACGGCTTATTGTTAATCCTCTCTACTGAACAAGAACTAACTTTTCTAGAATATCGCACCAGCAATGGAAGTCGTGCAAATGGTCTGGCGGCAGCGTGATCTAGCTGCGCAGGATGAGCGGAAGAAACAAAAGCGAATTGAGAAGCCGCAAGAGCGATTCGAGTGGGAACGCGCAATGACAATGCTAGGGAATTGGAAACTGAGTCTAACATGATCGATCTCTCTATTTACAACTTGGATGTGGGCGCCTTCCACCCGGTCAAGTCACTTAACTCGGTCTCTGGGTCCAGGTGCGCCAGATTCTTCGCCGTCTGCACTTGACCCGCCCGCCACTGCCACGCCTTTCGAGTACTGTCATCCAACTTGCCCTCTAACAGATCTGCAACGTACTTTCCGACGACGGGGAGGAACTTGAACCCGTGTGCTGACCCACCCGCAGCAACGAACAGCCTTTTATGTTCCGGATGTGGCGTGACCAGAAAATGTCGATCGGCCGTATCAGCATCCCAACATAGCCTGGTGTAGCTGAACGGTCGGTCCGCAAGCTCGGGAAGAACGCGCCGGAGATTCCTGCGCATGGTGCTCTCGATCTCGATCGGAAGACTATCGCCTGGCGACTGGACGAAGGTGTGCGGAATGGATGTTGTGATTCCAGAGACAGGATCCGTGCGAGTGTTTGTGATGAACTGACTGTGCGCCATCTTGAAGGTGCCGTCTTCTTGCGGTGGGAAGAAGTAGCCGAGTTCGAGATTATCGAGGATTGGAAGCTTGGAGTAGTGCTCTGTTTCGGTCGGCGTGAGTTTTATGTGCGCCACACTGTGGCCCTTCGCTGTCAACTGCCCATGGAGATCGAGGAGCGACGGAGTCCAGGCCCCTGTCGCTACAACGACAAGTTCGGCCTCATACGTTGCCCCATCAGCGGTCACTGCCCCAGTGCATTCGCCATCCTTGAAGACCAGCTTCCGTACATACCCCTCATCCCCGGAAACATACTCAACACCCTTTTCCATTGCGGCCTTTGCCATCCTCTCCAGCGCCTCCCCAGCCTTGGCCCACCCAGCCGTTGGGTTCCAAACATTGATATTCCACCCATCCAACTCTCCAGAAACAACCGGGAACCTCTCTCGAATCTTCTCCGGCGTCAAGACCTCCAACCCCTTCACACCAAGCTTCGTACACGTCTCAATCGACCCCTTCACAAAAGGCACCGAGAGATTATTCGCGCTCAGAATCCACCCGGGGACTTGATAGAGACCCTTGAATAAATCCCAAGATCCCCAGGCTTGGATGCTCTCGAGGCCCAGTCGCGCGTATAGCGGCTCGTTGTAGTCGCTGCGGATGATCTTGGATATATCTGTTGACGCGGCGTCGCACGAGGGAGGAGGGTACCGGTCCAGGACGCGGATCGAGCTGTATCCGCGCTGTGCGAGGTGGTAGGCTGTCGAGGTGCCGAAGGCGCCGGCGCCGATGATGAGGATGTTGGTGTCTTTGTTCATCTTTTGCTTTCTTGATTCTTATCGTGTCGTCATATCATATCACAGCAAGAGAACAGAATAACACGTATAAATCGGGATAGAAACTGATAGGCGCGATATTTATCGAGAGGAGTTTCCCGAGGTTTCAAATTCTGCGAAGCGAAATCGTTCCGACCTTCCTCGTAACCGCACCGACTTATGTGGCAATGATGCGATTTGGAGTAGATCGCGTGGACTGACATGCAGCTTCTCCAACTCGTTCCGACCTTCCAGTGCTTCTGTCCATGACCGTATCGTATCGCGCTTGACTCCAACTCTTGTGCTGCCGGCCTTATCTATCTAGCAGAATGTGGGGTTGGCTAGTTGGAGGGCTCCACGTCGCCTCGGAGGATTTCCGCGCTCTTGGGTCTCTCGAAGATACCGGATGGAGCTGTTTATCAAGTGGAAATCAACACTGTTGGTAATATCAACAGTCATGAGTTATGGTGTAATGGCAAGTGGTAGATAGTAAACAATCATTTAGGATTAATCTCTCCTCTCCCTAACCTAACCTCCTCCTATCTCGCTCAACATGCGCACTAACAATTACATAGTTGTTTTGACTAGTAGGTATACCGAAACCCCTTCTTCTCACGATCGGTCAAATCCGAAAACGCCACCTCCACCTCCTGGACCGCACCATCCTCCCCAGCGCTCTCCCTCGCCTCGCGATCCCGCCTCTGGTTCTCCCACCAACAGAGCACCCCATACGCGGCAATCGAGAAGATCGCCACGACCAAGCACGCAAGCAACCCCTCGTACCCCTTCGAGTAGCTCGGCGCATCGTCGGCCTGGAACGCCTGCGGGCCAATGATATTTCCTACGCAGTACGAGAGGAAAAAGATCGCGTTCGTGGTGAGTTTCTTCGAGTGGCCGCTCGTGTTTGCCATCGGCAGCGAGGTCGAGAGCACATAGGGCGCCCAGTACGTGTAGAAAACGTAGTAGGCGGCGAGCAGGCCGTGCTTGTTCTCGCGGGGCAGCTTCCACATGAGGATCGCGCAGACCATGGGGACGAGGTCGGCGACGGCGATGATGGCGCAGCGCGAGTTGGGGATGTAGCTCACCAGAAAACCCAGGAGAATCTGCCAGACCGTCGCGAGGACGCCCGTGGGGATGCCCAGTACGGTGGTGACCAGCCGGCTGTAGCCGAGCCCGTTGACGATGATGGCGGAGAAGGTCACCAGCCCGCCGTTGGGGATGTTCTGCGCGACGGCGAACAGGGCGAGCAGCCAGGTCTTCGGGTCCGCCAGGCACTCGCGCACCTGGTACCACTTGATCGTCTTGTCCTCCATCCCCGTGTTGTTGTCTTTCACGCGCTCGAGGCAGACGAATTTCTCGCGGTCGGACAGCCACCAGCACTGCACGGGGGAGTCGGGCAGGAAGACGAGGAGCACGCCCGCCCAGAGGGCGGAGAACGCGCCTAGAACGATGAAAAGTAGGCGCCAGGGCGCGAGCGAGGTATTTGTCTGCCCGATCCCGTAGCTGACGAGCCCCGCGAAGACCGAGGAGAGCTGGTTGAACCAGAAGGCGACGCGGAGGGGCTGCTCGCTCGTCTTCCACCACATGACGGTGAGGATGCTCGAGATTGGGAACGCGGTGGCTTCCAGCATGCCCATGATGAAGCGCACCGATGCCAGTCCCGCAAAGTTCTGCGTCGCCGCCGTACACAGCATCAGCACTGCCCAGCCAAAGACCATCCCCACGTACAGCTTCGCGACGGGGAGGCGCTGGATCAGCAACGCGGCCGGGTACTCGAAGAGTAGGTAACCGAAGTAGAAGATGGATCCGACCCAGGAGTACTGATTGCCTGTGAGGTGGGTGTCGGCGCTCATTCCGTAGATCGAAGCGTTGGAGATGATCACTTTGTCGACGGCTGCGAGCACCACGGTCACCATGATCATGGGAATCAGGCTCAGGTCGATTTTCCAGAGGACGCGGCGCGCCTCTTCAGGGGTGACGGGGGCGTCGGCGATGGAGGGATCGAGGCGCGCGAGGAACTGCGCTGCGACATCTTTGTCTGTTGTGCAGGTTTGCTGGGCGACGACCTCCCCGACTTGAGCGTCTTTCTCGAGGGGAGCTTGTTTCCCGTCTGTAGAAGCCATAATGATGGTGGTGATGGTAGTCAATGGATGGAGCCAGAGCTAGTAATGTACAATGTCGGAGAGCCACATGGTATAAATACTCTGAAACCATGTGTCACAGATAAACCGGGGATGAATAGATGGTTGATAGCACTAACTGCCTCGTGTTATCTCCAAAGCTCTGGGCCCGCATGGGGGGAAGGTCGGAGCGAAGCAGCGATAAGAGAAGCGATCCCCACATTCTCCAACTCGACTCCAACTGCACGACACAAAGATTATTGGCTTATCGTTTCCGTCAGAAGCATGTCGAGGACCGCCTACGTAACTATAAGAACGGTAGGTATACGCTCCTCAGCCAAGCAAGAAGAGGGGCAGACAAATCATACTTTCCACACATCATGTCGCCGCACAAATTGGAAGGCCCAAGCATTAAGATCGCCATCGGTAAGCGGCATTTCTCAACAACAACGGATTGCACATCAAACTGATCATAGAATGTAGATCGCGGAGGCACCTTCACCGACTGCCTCGGCATAGTCGACGGGCGCGATGACATCGTCGTGAAACTGCTGTCGCAGGACCCCGCCAACTACGCCGACGCGCCCATCGAGGGGATCCGACGCATCCTCGAACAGGCGACTGGCAAGGCCTTCCCGCGAGAAGAGAAGCTGTCATTTGCAGACTTCGCCTCCACGAGTATTCGCATGGGCACGACTGTTGCGACCAACGCACTGCTGGAACGCAAAGGGGAGCGACACGCGCTGCTCGTCACAAAGGGCTTCAAGGACGCCCTCGTCATCGGCACGCAGTCGCGGCCGAAGCTGTTTGCCCTGAATATTCAGCGGCCCGACGTGCTGTACGAAGATGTTGTCGAGGTCGATGAGCGGGTGACGGTCGAGGACTATCAGCAGAATCCGTCGCCGCCTGTTCGGGAGGCGCTGGAGAAGGCGTGTGAGGGGGATACTGCGCTCAAGCGGGGCGTCAGTGGGGAGATTATCCGCGTACTTGAACCACTTGATGAGAGCGCGACGCGAGATAACCTGCAGGCACTGTATGAGAAGGGCTACCGCTCGGTCGCGGTATGTCTCGTGCATGCGTATACATTTCAGGAGCATGAGCTGGCGATCGAGCGGATCGCAAAGGAGATTGGCTTTACCCAGATTTCGCTCTCCAGCCAGCTGTTACCTATGATTAAGATGACCTCGCGTGGTGCCTCTGCTACGGCGGATGCGTACCTCACTCCCGTCATTCAGCGGTACATTAAGGGCTTTCGTGGGGGCTTCAAGGACGGGCTGCGCGGGGCGGATACCCGGTGCGAGTTTATGCAGAGTGATGGTGGTTTGGCTACGTTTGATAAGTATGTTCTTTCCCCCATAGTTCAGGAGGACACTGGTTAACCATGTCAGATTCAATGGTCTTCGTGCAGTTCCATCTGGTCCAGCTGGAGGCGTGGTTGGCTATGCCGGAACGTCCTTCGACGAGGAGGACCGAAAGCCAGTCATTGGGTACGTGTCCCCTTTAGTCATTGAATCGGTATAGCTAGCGACTAACATCTGTAGTTTCGACATGGGAGGCACAAGCACTGACGTCTCCCGCTATGATGGGAAGCTAGAACACACTTTCGAAAACACCATCTCCGGCGTCACCGTCATGGCGCCCCAGCTGGACATCAACACAGTCGCAGCTGGTGGAGGCAGTATCCTCTTCTGGCGCCACGGCCTCTTCGTCGTCGGCCCCGAGTCAGCCGGCGCCCACCCAGGCCCAGCATGTTATCGTAAGGGCGGTCCTCTCACAGTCACAGACGCGAACCTATTCCTTGGCCGACTCCTGCCGGAGTATTTCCCCAAGATATTCGGCCCGAACGAGAATGAGCCTTTGGATGTGGAAATCGTCCGCCAGAGATTCGCGGACCTCGCGGAGCAGATCAACAATGAAACAGGGCAGAGCAAGACCCCCGAGGAAATCGCCTTGGGCTTCATCCAGGTTGCAAACGAGTCCATGGCAAAGCCCATCCGCGCTCTTACAGAGGCCCGTGGGTTCGACACATCTGCTCACAATCTTGCTTGCTTCGGCGGCGCTGGTGGCCAGCATGCGTGTGCCATCGCCTCCTCGCTCTCCATCAGGACAGTCATCATCCACTGCTACTCCTCCATCCTGTCGGCCTACGGCATGGCCCTCGCCGACGTCGTCCACGAGGCCCAAGAACCAGCCTCCGGTGTCCTGACCACAGAAGCCATGGAAACCATCAACCAGCGGATCACAACTCTGAGATCCAAAGTATCCACCGCGTTAACAAGCGATGGCATCGACTCAGACCAAATCTCCCACGAGGTCTACCTCAACCTCCGCTACCAGGGCACCGATAACGCGCTCATGGTTCTGCAACCCGCGGATGGCGACTTCCTCGCCGAGTTCGTCAAGGAGCACCAACGTGAATTCTCATTCACATTCCCAGGGCGGAATATCCTCGTCGAGGACATCCGTGTCCGCGGCGTGGGCAAAGCCACCGCTGTGCCGAGTGAAGCGCCGCAAAAGGAGCTTGCTAGTATCGCGACCACGCCAATTGGATCGGGGATGCAGGACGACTCGTCGTCTGTCTATTTCGCCAGCACAGGCCGCGTGGACACGCCCGTCTTCTTCCTCGACAAACTGGCCCCAGGCAGTCTCATCAGCGGGCCCGCGATGATAATCGACAAGACGCAAACGATCGTTATCGAGCCCAACGCAACAGCAACCGTCCTCTCCCGGCATGTCATTCTCGACCTCGCCTCGTCGGAAAAGAAGGAACAAGCTGTTGCCGACGCAACCGTGGTCGACCCGATCAAGCTATCCATCTTCGGCCACCGCTTCATGTCCGTCGCGGACCAGATGAGCCGCATGTTCCAGAAGACGTCCGTCTCGACGAACATCAAAGAGCGACTGGATTTCTCCTGCGCGGTGTTCTCGCCCGATGGGAAGCTGGTTGCGAATGCGCCCAATGTGCCGGTGCATCTTGGAAGTAAGTTCAATACTATGATCCTTCATATCCGGCGATATACTCTTCCCATATGTATCGATACTGATCTCAGAATGCAGGTATGGAGTATGCCGTCCGCTACCAGCACGAGCAGTACAGTGGCAACTTGAAACCTGGTGACCATATCTTGACGAACCACCCGCTCGCCGGGGGGACGCATCTCCCCGATATTACCATTGTCACTCCCGTGTGGAACAAGGAGGGGACGCGGATCATCTTCTATGTCGCCTCTCGAGGCCACCACGGTAAGGCCCCTCACCTAGCCCGTGCTCGCTTCGTCCTCTATGTATTGTATACAGGCTCAGAGTACTAATACTGGAACAGCGGAAATCGGTGGCATAGCCCCCGGCTCGATGCCCTCAAACAGCAAACTCCTCTACGAAGAAGGCGCCATGACAATGGGCTTCAAGGTCGTTTCGGAAGGCCGTTTCGACGAAGAACAGGTGCGCAAATTCCTCTACGACGAGCCGGCCTCGTACGCACACTGTTCCGGAACCCGCACATACAACGACAACGTCTCAGACCTGAAGGCCGCGATTGCTGCGAACCACAAGGGTGCGACGCTCCTTGAGGGACTCGTTACCGAGAATGGATTACAGGTCGTGCACTTCTACATGGACGCGATCAAACGGACGGCCGAGATCGCGGTCCGCGCCTTGCTCATGAAGATCGGGAAGGAGAACAACGGGGCACCCCTGAGATTCTCAGATTTCATGGACGACGGCACCGAAATCAAGCTCGAGATCCGGATCGATTCGGCCACGGGCTCTGCCGAGTTTGACTTCACGGGGACAGGCCACGAGACGTTCAACTGCCTCAACGCGCCGAAGGCGATCGCGCATTCTGCAATCATCTACGTCCTCCGTGCGCTCATCAACATGGACATCCCGCTCAACGAGGGCTGTCTCGCGCCAGTCAGGGTGATCATCCCCGAGGGCACGCTGATCAACCCGTCCGGCCACGCTGCGGTTTGCGCAGGCAACCCAATCACCTCGCAGCGGATCACGGACGTCGTCCTGGGCGCGTTCCAGGCGTGCGCAGCGAGCCAGGGGTGCTGCAACATCATCTCGTTCGGGATGGGCGGATTCGACGAGCGCCTCGGAGTCGACATCCCTGGATTCGGCGTCGGAGAGACGATCTGCGGCGGGTCCGGTGCGGGCCCGAGCTGGCATGGGACATCTGGCGTGCACGTCCACATGACGAATACGCGTATCACGGACCCCGAGGTCTACGAGCTGCGGTACCCAGTTATCCTGCGGCAGTTCTCCATTCGGCAGGGGTCCGGTGGGAAGGGAAAGTATCGCGGTGGGGATGGAGTCATTCGGGAACTGGAGTTCCGTATCCCGTTATCCGTGTCTATGCTCTCTGAGCGGAGGGTGACTAGACCGTATGGTCTTTCTGGAGGCGAGTCTGGGCAGGCGGGGTTGAATCTGTATGTGAGGAAGGAGGCAGACGGGAGGGAGCGGGTTATCAATATTGGTGGGAAGATGGAGCTGAATGTGCAGCCTGGGGAGCGCATTTTGATTCATACGTGAGCTATTCCCTTTCTTGATTTTAGATCAGGCCAATTTGCTAACAATGGAATTACCAGGCCCGGCGGCGGAGGTTGGGGCACGCCTGAGGAAGACGGGCAGACGGCTATTCTAACATCTCAGGAGATGGGTTCCGCGAGCAATGGATTCCATCCTAGAGGGAGTGTTCATGCGTTTACGGCAATGGCTGAGGCCGCTCAATAACTTGGTATTGATGAGCCGTTAAGAGGTGATGCGTAGATGGTTCATGATGTACAATCGATCTCAATCTTAGGTTTCGTAGGCATAATGTCAAGTTTAATCGATGATCGGCGTACCCCAGCTGCACACTCTCTAGGCTTACCTTCCAAAGGTCCAGACCTTCGCTCGCACCCACGAATAGGGTCGAATGTGTCTCTATATAGGACGTGGATTCCAGGGATCTACGAGCTCAGGGGACTCTTGCTATGTAATACCTACACACAACAATATGAATACTCTGTTTTATCAGAATCTTTACCCTGTGATATTGAATTTACAGCACATTAGCCCAAAGCCTGGCGTAATAGTAAGATGAAATGCCCACGCGCCTTTTCTTCGGCTTTATTCCTTCCCTTGATAATTTGGGGACACATATTAACTTCCCATGTCGCCTATATTCTCACCCTTATCAGCCTGGAGCACCTAGTCATACACCCACTAGGGATCTGTCGTAGAAACCTGTTTCGGAGACTTGTCCCGTCAATCGGCATACTTGCTCCACCCTCGAATGTTTTTCCCATACTTTGTATAACAGGGCCGCGTAGTTAGCAGTAAGCTCATAAAAGGTTTGTTAGGAGTATCGGATGATGTGTTCACCTACTCGACAGAATACCACAGGCACTGGGATGAAAGAGCTTCCGATGGCGCCCAACAGGGAATTGCCGCCGCCGATTCCAAGGCGGGTGAAGAGCGGTCTGGCTTAGGTGAAAAAACAAACAAACCTAAGGGTAAAAAGGGTACCATGTCTGTTGAGAAAAGATTGTGCGCGTGGCAACGATAGGTATGTGTGTGTGTGAGGATAGGAAAAGTGGTACATACAAAGAAAGGAAACGTCCTCGCGAAACACCGCCGCGCCCGCAAACACCGACGCCAATGTACATATACGCTGATTTGGACAGGGTCAGGACGCCAATGGCAAAGACGCTTGAGATGATAACAGCGGAACCTAGTGTACGCTTTTCCAGGATGTTTAGCCGAACCAGAACAGACAGACGGGGGGTGGGACGGCGCCCATGAACGTTGGTGGGAGGAGCATCTCGGGCGTAAATGTCCCATTCTTCATTGTTGGGATGAGGCGCTTATTCAGCCAGAGGAGGAAGAGCGGTGTGGCTAGCACGGTGAAGATCAGGATCCCGCAGCAGACGAGCCCTACTGGCATTAAGTCAAGTGGTAAATGGTGTCCAGCGGGAAGGACTTATCTTGGTTACCTGTGTGGAATCCAAACTCCTTATCGAAGGAGAGATTTTCGGCGCAAACTTTACCAGTGCGACCAACTTCCAATCTGACACACTGCAAACTCTACCCTGTTTGGAGAACAGGGGTCGTGTTTCCCTGTCTCTGGCTACATCGATGCACAGACCCTGGTGATAATGCGGGTCGAATGGTCGGGTGACAAACGCCGCCGGCCAGCTTCTGACACGTTGAACGCTGCTACAGGTGAATAAGCAGGTAAATCAGACACTAGGAATGCACCAATTCGAGTTTAAGATATGCTTGCCCGATGGCAGTTTCGGTCCAAGAATGCATGTATTCGCCAATCAAGGCTCAGTTGGGAGGACAGCTCAGTCCGCGTGTCATTGAGCAAACTTTGGAGCCTCACTCAAGAGCAAACAATGGCCGGGCGTCCCCTATAACTAGCACATAACCAGAAGATTTCAGAGCAGTTGAGAGTCACCTTCAAACCTGCCAAAATGCGTGAAGATTTAAATAATAGTACTGCGGTACTTAACGACCTTTACGGCAGACAAGATGGTATCCAACAGTTGTTCAACGCTATTGACGACCTCCGAACGCTCCAGCTCGGGACAAAAGAACTACCGATACCTCAACTGGTTGTTGTGGGGGAGCAGAGCAGTGGCAAAAGCTCGGTGTTAGAATCGATCGCTCGAATTCGGCTTCCAGTAGGCAGGGGGATATGTACACGCTTTCCTATTGAGGTCGTTCTTAGGCGTTCAGAAAAACGGCGGCTCAGTATGCGAATCCTTCCAAGTCCGGTATCGAAAAATGATCAGCAAGCTGTGGCTGCCATGAAAGCCTTCCATTTAGCCAAAGACGACTCCGACGCTAACATTGATATAATTGCGGACATCGAGAAGGCTGCCGGCATAATTGGTGTTCCCATCGACAAGGAAGCCCAAGGCAACCGTGGACTCCGGTACAGTGATGATGTGCTTCGAATCACTCACCAAGGACCCGACCTCAGCGATTTGACATTGATCGATCTCCCTGGTTTGTTTAACAGAGTCACGGGTGAACAGTCTGAGGCGGACAAAATCAAGGTTCAGGATATGGTCAAGCGCTATGTCGAAGATAGAAAGAGTATAATCCTCCTTGTTTGTAAGGGAAACAACGATTACTCTGTCAACTCAGCAGCAAATATCATTGGCGCAACCGCGGAGAGTCGGACTCTAGGCATTCTCACCCATCTTGACGATAAACCGAACATGGAACAAGCTTTCAAACTCCATCGAGGTGAATTAGAGAAGAAATTCGAACTGGGGTGGCATTTCCTTGTTAATACACCCGACGAGGACCCTAACAAACGACTTTCTTTCGAAAACCGAGATGCTCTGGAAAGGCAAATATTCGAGACCAAAATTGTCGGTCTGCCATCCAATGTCTGGGGAGTTGTTCAGCTTCGGAAAATCCTCAGAAAGCTCTTGCTAAAACTGATTCTGAACAGCCTTCCGACGATGATCGATCAAATCAAAAAGGTCGTGGAGTGTCGCAATGCCGAGTTAAAGGGCTTACCTGCGGCCAGGACGACAGAGTACCAACAAAGAGTGTACTTATTAGAACATGCCACGGCTTTTGTGGGTCTTGCGAAGGCAGCTACGTGTTCCCATTACAGTGATTACGAGGATTTTTTCGGGGACTACGATCGCGCCGGCCTTCGAGGTATCGACGGACCGGACCCTGAGGCAGTGAGGAAGCGAAAGCTGCAGTCCGCTATTAGAGGATTGAACCGCGTCTTCTCCACGGTAATTCAGCAACACGGTCGGAGCATGATCATAGACAATCAACCATGCACTTACCAGGATCCGGATCCCAGCGAGCGACATTCTGCCCTCGAGGAGTTTGAGGCCCCAGAACAAGGACATCAGAATCCAGCGGAAAGTGAGAGTGCTGTTTCTGATGACACTGGCAACGCAGACGCCAACAATGAGTACAACGACGACGAAAGGGGGGGATCCTTGTTTAGTATGGAATCTGAGGGTGTTGCACACTTATTATCCACCGACGAATTCGCCCGCTTTGTGCCAACGCACATGAGGCGCAAATATTTCAAAATATCCAAGCCTGACCCCATAAATATCAGGGACTACGAGACAGAGCTGCAGCAACGGCAACAAGAATGGCTTGGGAAAGAGCCTCGCAGCGAAATTAGCGTCGAGTTCTACGTTGCAGTCTTTCGCAAGCTGACATCGAACTGGGATGATATTACCCAAACTCATTTAGCTATGGTGTGGCAGGCAACTGATGAGTTCATTGACGAAGCACTGAATTACAATATGCCAAAACAGTTGCAACACAGCGTGAAAAGCTTCATCATATATCCACGTCTTGAAATGCTTTGGGAGACTGCCGAAGCTCGGCTGAAGGAGCTCGTTCGATGCCATAGGAAGGAGATCCACGCGTTTCTGGACACTGGTCCTAATTTTCTTCCAGGGAGTCCCTTTAGGGCAGATCCCACGAGCGCCGATAACCTGCCTGGGTGGGCACAATCGCTCGCTCAGAACTTGAGATCTGTCGACGATATCCGTGTTCACAATTTTTTTGACTTGCTTTTTTCTGGGAACAGCTCAGGGTTGAATGCCGATTACAAGAGCCTCTTTGGAGAGAGTTTTGCATCAAAAATCCTTGAAAACCTCCTGAAAACCTCAGTTCCACAACCTATACTTGATACCTTGAGCCTTGCATGGCGCGGGTCGGAGAGTAATGCAGATTCACGAGATGCGAGTCCCGAACTGGAGGCTGTAAGGCGGATCATCTACCATGGCGAGAGGTTCTATAAGGTAAATTCCATGTGCTACTAATACTGCCTGCTCAGAGTACTGATGTGTTTTACAGATGACAGTGCCTGGTTTTGTAGGCTATATAAACGCCCTTATTGTTGAAGGTATTATTTTAAAGGGACTTCGTGACTCTATTTTCACATTTGGTATTGTCGCAGAGATAGACACTCATACCCTGCAGCTTGTAGCTGGTGAGACCCAAGACCTTAGTGAGAGACGATCTACCCTAAGTGCCCAGGTTTCTAAGCTGCAGGAAGTATCACGCGTCCTACAGGCTTTTAGGTCCTATCGGGCTTGATAGCTCGGGTCTGCACAAGAGGAGACCCATTGTTAGACCTACATATTTCTACCGGTTTCACCAGTCTAGAGTAGGCATCACAGCAACAATGCTGTCAAGCACGAAATAAGATGATAGCATTCAGTAGCAGTTCTTTCAGCGTTGATATGACGTAACCCCACACTCTGGCTGCAAAGGCAAGGGTTAAGGCCCGCGAGAGGAGGGTGAGATGGTCGCCTATTGTGACCAATTCTGCAGATTCTAGTCATTACGTTAACCGCTATGCTTTGGCGAACTGACTGCCGCGGTCGGGGAAAGAACCTACCTCAATGTCATTCGAACCATACAAGTCCACTATCACAATATACGGTGCCGTATCATCGGGAGTTTTCTCGTGCGTCTCCTGCCTCGAGATATCCATTGCCCCGATGGCCTTGGGCGAGGGATTCCGCGTATAGTTGTTCGGAGAGGGAAGGGCGATTTCATCCGGGTATCTCAAACGCCTACCACCAGAGACGAAGCGAAGCAGCTGCCCGAATATAGCTGTCCGGACTAATTGAGACATTCTGGAATACTGCTTCCCCTGTATCGCTGTTAGCAAGCCATGAGGCTATATCATACGTGCTATGCGGACTTAAGACACTAAGTCCGTCGCCCTGTCTCGGGCCCCGAGGCTTAGATGTAATCATGACTCAGTAGCGGCGACGAGTCTGAGTCACAGTAGATCAGTATTATTTAGCGCATACGCTCTGGACGGACGAATATGGAGTCACAAGGTTGCCGATCGACGACGTTGAGGGTGAAGGGGTGAGCGGGGTTGGATGCAACCATTGTCGTGCCTAACATGCGCATTTGATCGGGCAATCCGCCACAGACAGGGGTTACTTAACTAAGTCTTTGGGGCCCGGGGAAATTCCTGTTTATAATTTTGCAATGTTAAAAGTTGCTTGTGGCGAGACGTATGAGAAATGCCTTTTCAGCTGGAATGGAAATATTCTTCAGCACTAGACGGTCTTGTAACACTCGTCGCGCAGGCGTTCTAGCCCACACTGAAGGACAATTAAATCGGGATTTTTCTGCCTACGATGGTATTTACCATATAGAATAAGTGCTCGAAGTATATAGAAAACAAATATATTGTGAACAGTGGCCAGACGAATGGCCGATAAGCATTGTATCCAAAATAAAGCTACGACTTTAGAAAATAATCATTTAGGCGGCTTCAGGTCGTCTTCCCCCAGTGGAACATTCTTCTGCGCCGCTTCGTCCGCATGAATAATTCTCTTATTCCCGACCCTGCGTCTCAGCTCCTGTCTCTTAGTTGATAGAAAGCCTCAAACTAAGTCCGATATCAGGCACGTGTATACCGCCGGTGGTATTTGGCTGGGGATTGTTTGTGGTTTGTTTGCTACTCAAGTGCAAAGAAGGGATGCGCAGCTTGATATCACTGACACAGCCAAGCACATGGGAACGGAACGCGTAGAGGATAAGAGGTATCCAGACCGCGGCAGATACGCCGACTATGAGCGACACACATCAGGCGTGCGATTCGAGATTGGGGATCGGTAGAAGTGCAACCGACATATTATTGGAAACACCCATCCCGGAGTATACTGGAGGTCTCCAGACTTGTTGTGAGGGAAGACCGTGATGTTCACTGCAAACAGTGAGACCAGGAAAGACATTGGCAGCTATAGATCAGCTTTGTTCAATTGATGGGAGGTCTGAATGAGTAAACAGGGTGGCCGTTACAAAGATAATAGTGGCGAGAGAAAAAGCCATGAGAATGTGGCCTTGCTGTATTGTCTCCTCAGACTGGGTTAGGGCTATGACGTTTTGCTCTAATGTCAGGCTTACGTTGACCTAGAAAGACACTCCCTCATCACCCCATCGACAACATCTAACCGCTGTGGCTAGAGCATCGGGAAGCATAACTCACTGCTTTATAAATCTGTTGTGTGGTGCCATCCATGTGGTCGAGATCATTGATTACACGAGTAGCAGGACATTCTTTCTCGCCCAACCCCCGCCGGACATCCTACTGGTCGCTGACATTGGGCCGGAGCATGTTGAGCTCATCATGTATATCTTTTACGTGGCCCAGTAGGCCAGCAGTTTTTTCAAAGTAAGTATTTTTGACGCTATTGAAGTTCTCATGCTAGTGACCCAGCTGAGCTGATTTGGTGAGACCCCTATCACTAAATTGCTGAAATAGACCGGCTTCTTTGACTGCCTCTAGAGTTGGGAGAGACTCACAGAAAGATAATAAATCGTGAATATGGGGCCGAATAATAGGTGGGGAATACGAACAGCTCAGTTGAAACAACCCGAGAAGAATTCCTGTAGAGACCAGGGGACTGGACTGGAAACTGCGACACCATCAACTGGCGAATATTTCGTCTGGTCGTAGAACTGTACTCGTGTATCAACGATGAAATTGGTAGGTTCTAGGGGTGTCGTAGGCTGCGAGCGCTTGTCTTCTCCAAGCCTCAGCCCCGTCAGGCTATCCAAGACACTGCTCTGAACCACGTTCGGTCTATCGTCGGCGCGATGGGTTGAAGACGTGATGACGGTGTCTAATATTAGAACATACGTCAGTCTCAAGTGCAGCATCTCCTACTTAGTTTGGTATCGATGGCCTATTACCGTTTATCGACGATCCAGACCCGGAGCTGCTCGACGCAGACCAAATCCCATGATGCCGCTTTGGGAAGATCGTCGTTAAAAAGCACTGTTATCACCACCCGGTCCTTGTTACAGCGTTCTCGCTCCTTGTGCGTATCATCCGATGTGAATTGATAGGACGACTCGTCCAAAGTTCGAAAACAATGTGTAGCGCTCTTGCTGTAGCCATCAATCAGGGCTTTGAAGCTGCTCAAGGCCTTGGTAGGATACGTGGCGAACGTGAAATATGGCGTCCATCTCTGTTATTTATCCAACCAACCGAACCACATCTACATATGGTGCTAATCGTGGGGCAGCGGCATCGCCTTCCTGGTTGTCCGCGTTCAAAGAGGTTAGTATTCTAGGGGTGCTATTTGGTATTTCTTAAACTTACCAGGCACGAGTCGTGATGGGGGGTGATCGACGCCTTCGAAGAATTATACAAGCCCCGCAAAGAGGGCAGCATGGCGCTTACAAAGGAGCACATTGCACACCTTGTGTCTTTACGCCAAATTCAACCACACAGAAGCAATGGCAATTATAGACGGGGGGGGGACATCTGAGGCTGGGAGACAGCAAAAGCCAAACTAGAAGGCGATATATATATTGCAAAAAAATTTCGTAAATGACGGGGGAGGGTTCCGGGTATCAACCAAGAAGGCACGACACCGCCACAGCTTGCAGTAAGGTCCACAGATGGATTTGATGATCTGAGGGTCTGGAGAGGCTATCCCCTGGACCGAGTTAGGACCCGCTAGTTGCTATATGGTCCCGGGGTAACCATTTCTTGTCTCTCTTTTGCAAGCTTGTCTGTGCTGGCTATAAGGGGAATAGGGGTGGTAGAGGCACCTTTGTAAGCAGAATGGTATAGGTAGGGCCGAGGAAATCAACATTAAATGACTGTCTGTCAAGTAGATTATAAGAACGACATGCATAGTCTATATTATCTTCAGCCACTCCCACCATCAACGCCACGCTTCAACCGCTCCACAACACTGCTATATACATATGCACCCTCACCACACCCGCACCAGATGCAAAATCACGCAACGAAAGCATATAAATCATGGTAACAGCCGAACCGCGGCTCGGACCATCCACCTAGCACATTTTTTTTTTTTTTTTTTGGATTTAATGGTGGAAATCGGCAGTGTTGAAAGGGGTAAAGTCCTTAACAATGTTGTTGTAAGTTCCCTTGAAAGCCGAGTCGTGAGAAGCAGCGCGAGCCTTCTTGGTGTCACGCTTAGACGAGGATCCACTGGCAGAGACGGTATCCGAGTTCTCGAGGTGGCGGTCGCACACGCCGCCGGGGATAATCTGGTCACCGGCCTTGCTCTGCAGAAGCGAGTACTGGTTCTGGATGTTGGCGTAGTTGGGCTGAACGCCTGGGAACCCACCGGGGACGACCTTGTCGTAGATGCCCACGACGGTGTTTTGGGCGACGTTCTAGAGGCGATCGTTAGATTCTGTACATTTCTTGTCGAGAATATTGGGGGTCATGCTTACCTCGACCTGGTTCGAGCGCGCGTACTCATCGGGGACGTTCGAGTCGGCGTTGTAGGCGTCGAGCCACTCCTGGGTGGAGGAGAGGGCGCTGTCGCCGTAGGCGCCGAGGAGGTCAAGACTGTGGCCTGTCTCGTGGAGGGCGACGTCGAGGTTTGACGAGGTGGTGCCGGAGAAGGCGATGTTGCCGTTGGAGTTGAAGGCCCAGTTGTCGCCAGGGATGGTTAGGATGTGGCGGACCTGTTGAATTATCTTTGTTAGCTAGGGTGCATGAGGTGAGAGGGTGTGGTGGTGACATACCCAGCTGCGCATGCGGACGGGAACACGGCCGAAGGTGTCGACGAGGGTCTCGAAGCTGTCGGCGGAGTCCTTGTGGCGACAGAAGGACCAGCCATCTTGGCACTGTGACGGAGAAACTGGGTTAGCTGAAAGGCATGGATAGTTTCAGATTGGGAACTCGGTCGTACATCATCGTAAAAGATATCCCACACTTCAAAGTCAGTGGGGTTGAGGCCCTGGCTCTCGGCGATGCTCTTGCAGTCGGCGGGCATAAGGCCCTCCTCCCACTTGCCCCAGTAGGGACCTCCGTTGGAAGGCAGGTTCGCGACATTGCCGTCGAGCAAGTAGTCAAGGTCGCTGGTCAAGGCGGGCTTGTCGAGAGTCGCGGCGGTGGGCGAGGAGAGGGCCGCAAGGGCAGCGGCCAGGAAGACGGACTTGTTCATGGTCATGGTGATAATATTAAGATATGGAAATTATAAAAAAGATGATTAGTGGACAGATAGAGAAATATTAAACTCGCAGATGTAGAGGAAAAGCTTGGTGTTCTGATCGTCTGTCAATCAGCAGATTCCACACAGCTTATATACTCCTGGAACTACTCTCTGCGACGAGCTCATTTCCGCGATAGATTAGCCAGGATGCCCACCCCAGATTATCAGATTTTGGCACCAAACCCAGTCCCTGACGAGTGATCCAATCATCACCGCCGAACCCTTTCCCAAATTGACTTTCTTCGTGCTGCGCCCTTGGCCCCCACATCTTGGCGGGCGGCCTTGATTGCTTAGGGCGCAGCCAAAACAATCCCCCGACGCGCCGAGCTGCCAGGAACAGTCGTCGCGGGGCTAGGCGGGAACCCAAAACAGGGCGCAATCTGCACAGCCCTACAGTAGCATTGAGGGATTGCTGCATCCGACAGAGCTAATGAGCTGGCACGGAAAGCTGCCCCAGGCAGGTGATGAGGGCGAGACACGTCGTGCAGCTGTCCCGCGTTTTTATTATTAAGGGTCCCTCGATCCTTTGCGAGGGCGCAGCAGGGACCCGTAACGAGATCCATCACTCTCGAGTCTCTGCCGCTCTGTATGTAAGTTGCGCTCGTCCGGCCTCATTATTCGCATCATTTGAGAGGCGAGACCTCGATACGTCTAGGACTCAGACCTCCGGTGTCAATGTCAAAAGTACTGGCTCATGTATGGAGTATTTGTGGGGTCGCGAGCTGAAGATTCTGGCCCCTGCTGCTAACTAGTACTAGTACGTTTTTTGTTTACTATTCTTGAACTGGCAGTGCTAGACGCGGATCATCTGGTCTACTCGGACACTTGCCGAGCCATCGAATGACAGTACAGTGTGGAGTTGGGGCGTCCCAGAATTGACTGTAAGAACTCGGAACCAGTGTCTAGCAGCAATAACCAGGGCAACAGTTGCTTCCTCCATAACGAACGATCCCTGGGTTCGACACTCTGTTGTCTTGATCCCTCGCTTACTCGAAAATGAGTCTGTATTAGGATCGTCGCGGGCTAGCGGGCGTCATCGCGAGGAATCTTCAGCTGGGGTGGGTCTCTTCTCTGTAGCCGCACAACGTTGTATCCATAGGATAACAGGAATCCGGCATGCATAAAACCGAGGAATTTGACTTGTTTCCAGGGCCTTGAGGCTGAACTGTGTTGGAGGATGATCATCATTTCCACATGGAATTAGGGGTACGCGACCTGTTCATGTCACCTTGATCATGCAACCTGCAAAGGTACCTGGTTCGCACATGGAAAGGTCTGAAGCTCTATACCGCCTGCGAACTTGCTCTGTTAATTTGTCTACTCTAACTAATCAGCTCACAGTTCATCGCGCGGCGACTGATTGTGCGTGTGTCAGAAACATCCAACAAGCGAATCTCTGTCGAGCCCAAACCAACAAGTCGCGCCAAGGCAAGCTATGCATGCAAATATAGCAATGCGCGACACGTCGAATGAAGCACGGTTGACTCGGAAGGAAACAACTCATGCCAAACATCCTTTGCAAGGGTTTCCTTGTAAAGGCCCAACTATGACATGAGCCACGGGCATGACTCCCCACTCCGCCTGCTCTTACTAAACCTAACCTGCCCAAAGACGTCCCAAATGAATAAATAATGACCAGCCTTAAGGCTTCCACACAACTAGCCCCTGCAAGATGTCACCTCATACAATTCGAAATAGAATGGAGGATGCGACCGCCTGTCTCAGAACAGGACCTTTCGAGAGGAATCAACCTCTACTCGCGACGCAGCCAGTAGTTCGCTGAAGATATTCTATTCTTATACCTCTCACACTACTGAATACGTTTTCCGGAGTGGCATCTGTGGTGGGACGCTATCCCAATTCACACCGCCAGGTAAGGCCCTCCATTACACGCATGACGTTTTTTATATCGCCGGACCCATACCCGGGTCACGGCTAGTCTGCTGGGGCAGTGATCTGGATTGGTATACATGGCCATGTGGGTAAGTTACGGGATATCCGGGACGTGCTATCCTAGTTTCTGGGTTGGCCCGACTTGCGAGGACATGGCATCAATCCAAAGGACCCCCATCCCATTAGGGGCCCAGCTGGCTTATACGATACGATAGGATGGGGGCCTTTGGGAGTTCTACCTCCCCGCCCGGCTTCGCTTACAGACATGTTTGCGAAGCCCTTGTTGCCAAACTTGGAAAACGGTTGGTTCGAAATCGGGGTCAACTACTCTACCAATCATCTCATCTACAGCAAGCCAAAATACACCAACGAACCGATCGCTCCAACTGCCCACGACGTCCACGCCCACGGCGCCACCATCCCCGCCGCACCACCAGAAGACCGCAGCTGCAGCGTCGGCTCATACTCCCCCGGCTCCCGAGAATCAAGCGTCCCATTCCAGCAATAGCTCCGGAAACAGTCCGAGCAGACACTCGGCAGCGTGGTCCCCGTACGGTCCGCTGACCGACTGAGGATCGCGCACCCGACGCACGCGGGCCACTGCGCGTCCTGCGTGCTGTTCGCCTGCGTCGCGACATTATACCCGTTCAGGATCATTGCGTCGCGATCCTCGTCGGTGTAGCTCAGATCAAAAGTCGACGTGTTACTCATATGCGAGTAGGGAGCATTGGGGATGTAGACGACAAGCGGCGCACGCCCCGTGAGGTTCCGCGGGTTACAGCCGAAGAACGTCGGCCGCTTATTCAAGCCCAGGTTGATGAACGTGTTCGGGTCCGGGATTGAAGGGAAAGCAGTCCCGTTTCCGACCCCGGAGCTGTTCAAGCTGCGTTCGTACGTGCGCACGAGGCTCTTGCCGTTCGGCCAGCTGTTGACGTCGGCAGAGGAGTCGATGGCGAAGATCACGTCGACGTGGCGGTTGGGTTGGGTTAGTGGGTGCAGGGGGATGTTCTGGCTGTCTTCTCCGCCGTCGACGATGTTGAGCTCTGAGAGGCTGCTGATCGAGGCGTTTGTGTGGCTGTACCCTGCAAACGGGTTCTTGTACGCGGCGATGTCATTGTTGGCTTCGCCGACGGCTTCGAGAATCGAGGCGATGACTGATTTGAGCGTGTCTGGGATCGACGTGCTGTTGAGCCGTAGGATGAATTGGTTGAACAGGCTGGAGGATGTCCCCATGACGAAGCCCGCGTTGTCGAACCCGCGCACGCACGAGCCGTTGGCGCCGACTTGCCCATTGCTAAAGTCCGAGCCCAGGTACTCCATCGGCGCGAAGCCGTATATTGCTGGGTCGGGGGAGCCGAATTCCCACGGGTTGAACTCGTAAACAGTCGAGTTGGAGCCGACGAGTAGTTCGCCGGGGTTTCGCCCGTCCGCGACGAGAATGGGAAGCGGGATCTGCGCCTTCTTGAAGTTGTCCATCAGCGCGATCGACGAGAAGGTGTAGGCGGGCCCGCCCTCGGAGGCGTTGATGAACTGGTACGAGAGGGCGCGGCCCCAGTAGTCGGTCAGGGACGTGTTGAAGCCCTTGTCGCGCTTGGAGTGGACCGCGTCGACGATGTCGTCCCAGTAGCTGGCGGTATGTAGCAGCTGCAGATGTTTGTGGTCAGGGCCCTCGAGGATGTTATTGCGCAGGTCCCAGACCTCTTCGCTGGCCTGCAGCTCAGCGATGGTTGTGAAGTTGTTGAGGAAGACGGAGCTGACCAGCCAGCCTCCTCCGCTAAGTGCCGAGACGTACGTTGCGGACTGGAGCAGGCCGCCGAGGTGGCCCACGGCCGTTGAGTTATCGGTTCGGCTGTCGAAGGCCTTGAGAGCCCCCGCTCCATTAAGCATCGCGCGGTAGCCACCGCCAGATACTGCGATTCCGATGTTTGGGACGTTCGAGGTGTTGGCGACGAGGTCGATGTATGCCGAGGCATCGAAGTTGGTGATGTTCATGCGCTTTAGGAGATCTTTCATCGGCGAGAGGATCTCTCTGTGCCGTGCCTCGAGCCAGTCCGTCTCGTTGGTCGACAGAGATGCTGCGCTCCGGATCGACGGCTTTGTTGCAGGACAAGTGACATTGGCAGGGGAATACTCGTCCGGGGCGTTAGGTAAGGCTCGAGGTGTGGTGAGGGGATTCGCAATGGCAGCCGAAGCTGCGGCGAGCAGCAGACCGACTTTCATTGCGCTGGGTGGCAGTATATCTATACAGACGCTTTTTAACGGGCCATCTAGGGTGAAGACAATTACTTTATATCTGTTTGCTTAGACGCCCTACATCGCCTGATAGGGATGGAAGAGAGCGTAGGCAGCAGAATATTCAAATCCACCATCGCCCTACAAAGTGGAGCACGCCGAAGAACTATCCAGATTCCGCAACAATCTAAGCTCAATCGAGGAGACTTAGCGCTGCCGTCGGAATCCGCGGAAAAGGGGTGCTGCATACAAATGAGCCTAGTAGTCACCTATTACTGGTTGCTAGCTGCCCAGCGCATCGAGTGCGGACCCCGCCGCCCTTTATCAAGAATGCCATCCGCCCCTTGGAAGAGAGACGGATCAAATTTGCAGATCGCCGATGGTCAACCACTATGTACGATGAGACGATCGTTCCCAGTCTCAAGCTCTATTTCAGCCCTACGGTAACCGAGAATCATCCGACGACGCCATGTTCCGACTTGGCTACCCAGTTGAGACTGGTCTCATTTGTGGGTGTCGTGGCCACCAGGCAGAAGTATAAAATTCGCCAATCATGGTTCCGCTGTACCCACTCGCCTGCAGTCCCTGTGAATTCGGATCCGGAGTCCATGGACACTCTTAGAAGAATGTTTTTTTTAACATGGCACAGGAAGCAAACTTGGCATCCCAGCCTTATGTAGCGTTCGGAGCCTCCGGTCTGTAGCCATAAGCGTGGCGATAGCATCCCTGCGGAGTACAAACGGTCACAACATTCTGCCGCCAACCTCAAGGTTTAGACGTGTGCCAAGCCCTATGCCTTATGTGCTACTACTAGTTATGAATAACAATTCACGGTTAAGCATTCAATTCCTCTTCTACTAGCCGTAGCCTAGGTATCATGGCGATTGGAGCCTCGAACTTGCCAGATCGGCTGCCTACGCGCATCTAAATGGCCGGTATTTTGGAGCGCTTGTCTATCCTTCCAGCCTGCTGGCGGGAGTAGGCCTGAGTCTGCGTATCCCAAACTTAAAGACTTATTTGTTCTCCGACTATAATAACCCTAACTATGCGTTGAAACCAAAGCCATTCCCGTGGATAAATATCAGGTGAAAAAAAGAGCTATTTGCTGAAGAGGCTCCGCGTTTATAGCCCAGCGACATGAAGGAACCGGGGTCAATGTGCCCTGATTTCACACAAGGGAAGCGTGTCGCTAGGATGCACTCTCATTTAGGACTCGAAACGACATTAGGAGATGATGTACCAATGCTTGCCGACAAAAAAAGATTGCGCTAGCATACTGAGCCTTGGCTAACTGGGTTGTCTCATGCTTAGCATAACCCCCTGGTCGCTTCGTCCTTGAAACCCAGAATTGGACGACACCCTGTCGTCAGGATGCACGCTAACGTGGCCGCAGCCATTGCTGCGCCTAAAGAAATCCGATAACTATCGGTCGCAGAAGAAGGTCGCAACCTATGACTCTGATGCCAAATGGGAGTCCCTTCTGGTCGCAAACTGCACGGCAAGTGGACATTGTTCTTTGTGCAAGCCCGTTATACAGGCCAGCTTCTGGAAATCCTGGTTGAAACAATCCCTGGTAATATCCCATGATATCATCACCGGCGCTTACAGCTCATTGCAGGAGGTGGCTTGGCCTGTTAGACCCTGCACGCTAGGATTCTTTCGATGGGGCGGGACAAGCCTCCCCCGAATCTGGACACGAGGTGTGGGTGCAGAAATAGACAAGGTTATTTTCACGATGCGTCGTGCGATCGAGAGCATGATCCCTTGTCCCACTCTTCTTCACCATCTCCATCTCCACTCTCATCTCTACCGGTCATCGCTTTCAATTCCAGAGATATCGAATTTATCAGAATATCGCAGCAAGATGGCTTCCACTGCTCCAGACACAGAAACAACCTCAGGCGTCCCTGCCCACCAGCGAGACACCTTTATCCCGGCGCCCGATCCATGGACGCCCTCATCCTCGTCCTCCTCCACCACAACAAGCGGCACGATCACCTAGTACACCGTCCCCGACGGTGCCACAACAACCCCAGACTCAGATACAACATCATCAGCAACAACAACACTAACCTACCCAATCCAGCAAACCCTAATCACCAACATAATCTCCGACTCAACCTCAATAACGAACCTCACCGGCGCGCGATAGAGAACGATCGCAAAAACGGCAAAATCACATATGCCATCGACTGCCGCGCCAGCGTCTCCCTCACCCCTTGCGTCCCCTTCGAAGTACCCTTTACAGCCACGGTCGGCTTCTGGACACTCATCTATACGGCTTCGTATACCGGCGATATGGAGGACACTACGAATAGCGATAGCAGTGGCCTGACAGATACGGCGCTTGTTGCGTGTTCCACGGCGACGGGGGACAATCAGATCTGCACGACCCGGTATACCAGCGACAAGGGTGATGCGGAGCCGTCGCAGACGCTCGTTGCGACGGGGACGTACCCGTATGAGGAGATGGTGTATGTGCCTGTGGAGATCACCGATGGGTTGTGGAAGCTAGACTCGAGATACCCATCGCTGACATCTTCATCGACGCGAACTGTTGGACCCAGCTCGGGGCCAGAGGCGAATACGGATTCGGATACCGGGTCCGCATCGAAGGCGTGGATTGCGGGCCAGGTCATCGGGGCCATCGTCGCGCTTGTTCTCTTAGTCGGGGCGATTATATTCTGGAGGCGAAGACGACGCAGAGGGATTGCGCAGAAAGGGGATGGAGATACTCCGGTGGCGGAGTTGGAAGGAAAGTCAAGTCGGAGCTACCGGCGAATGAAGTCGCCGCAGCAAAGCTATCGAACGGCAATCGGGAGAACCAGTCGGTGTATGAGATGCCTAGTTAACCTCTGTGTATGGATATATTGAATTTGCATGTTTCCCTAAATGGATATTGATACTGCGGGCTTTTTTTTGGGGGGGCATGCAGCTGCCTCCAGAGGAGCTCCAGTGGTATGTCCCCGCTCTCGGTGACCACTAGGTATGTTCTCAGCAACATGTTCTGATCCATCATTGGCAGCTAATCCGTAAGGACAGGTTTCACAATGCTGGCCTTTGGGCAAGGGAGAATTGTCCTCGAGTGCGCCTCCAACATCTGCCTCGCCATGGTCAGATACGTCTGGATTGCAGTGCGCTTCCACAAATCGCTCATCGTTTAACCTCGCGTGGCCAATGGCCCTAATTGAGGTAATCGGAAGCTATGTAACTTTGTGGTACGCATTCAGTGCCAACGCTATCCAACATAGGGGTCTTGCCGGCTGGTCTGCGTGGAAATCTGGCAAAGCGAACAGCAACAAGTTGACATCCAGACCCAGTACCCAACTAGATCACCAGAACATTAAATATGATCTTTTTGCTCCGCGGAAATGCCATTGTCCGAGCCGAGGAGCGTGCTTAATAAAGCGATGACGTCGGGAGTGACGTGCAGCCCCACGGGATGCCGACGGGTCCGCGTCTGCGGGTCCATCCACGGGGGACTTCAATTTGCTTGTGCCTGGCCCTCCCCAACGCCGGTAGACCATTGGCAACTAATCACAGGCTTAAACTGCTTAACCGAGTCACTACGGGACCCGCCTGTCCGGGGTACGTCATTGGAATCCGTTTCCGGTTTGCGTCGCCACGATCGCCTCCCCTATGGTGTAATCGCTGTGAAGCTGAGGAATATTTGACTGGGCCCATGCCTGGCTGAAAAACAGTGCGTTGACTTCAATCACACTCCGTATCGCATACTTCTATAACACCAGTTTCCCCTCGCATTCTCCACTCACACCTTCAACCACCTGAACATGTCGCCCTCAACAAGAAAAATCGTCTGCTTCTCAGGTACGCCTTGGTAAAACAAAAAAAAAAAAAACGACTCCAAACTTCGGTCCCCTGTCGATCGCTAACAATCCCACCTCGTTATCGTATCCAGACTTCGACGGCACAATCTTCATGCAAGATACAGGGCACGTCCTGTTCGACAATGTTGGCTGCGGCGAAGAGCGCCGGAAGAAGCTCGACGAGCAGATCAAATCAGGCGAGCGCTCGTTCCGCGACGTCTCAGAGGAGATGTGGCAGTCGCTGCGAGTGCCATTCGAAGATGGCTTCGAGATCCTGGAGAAGGAGCTCGACATCGATCCTGGTTTCAAGGAGTTCCACCAGTTCTGCGTAGCGAATAAAATCGATTTCAACGTTATTAGTGCGGGGCTGAAGCCGATTCTGGGGAAAGTGCTGGCCAGTTTCCTGGGCGAGGAAGAGGTATGTTTTCACCTACACCACCTCATCCCATCCTATCCGAGCTGCCAACTTGTCCGCCATTTTACTGGGCGCAAGTTCTTCTTCTCATCATTGACGAATTCCTCGAACGAGTCTAGGCCTCCCGCATCGAAATCGTCGCCAACGACGCCCACATCAAACCCGACGGCTCCGAATGGAAGCCCGTCTGGCGCCACGACACCGAGCTCGGCCACGACAAGGCCCTCTCGGTAAAAGAGGGCCGCGCTCTCGCAGCAGCTGAGACGGAAGACGACGAGATCCCGCTCATCATCTTCATCGGCGACGGCGTCTCGGACCTGCCCGCGGCGCGCGAAGCAGACGTGCTCTTTGCGCGCAAGGGCCTGCGGCTTGAGGAATACTGCATTGACAATAAGATCCCGTATATCGGGTTCGACTCGTTTTCGGATATCAAGCGCGATTTCGAAGCGATTATGCAGGAGGATCAGGATAAGACTGGTGGTGTTGGGAAACCCGCGCGCTTCAATCCCAGGGCGAATATGTGGAGGCGCATTTCGAGTCGACAGTCTGTAAGTTCAACTCTACCCTATACCAGGGCTATCTCCGTGAGAGATGGGAAGGGAAGGGCTAACTTGCCTGTTTGCAGGTTCCCAAATTTGTCGCTGCCACACCATCGAAGGAGGAGAAGATGTTTTTGTGGCCAGAGAGTTTTTCACAATACCAACCTCGGACTCAGGCGAGCAATGGTGCTGCATGAGAAAAATACTTTGGATATATGCATGAGACACCTTTAAATAACTACCATGGTGATATAGAACTGTAAATAATTAGATCTAGATGATTAAATGAAATAAGAGTAACGACCAGATACTAACCGCCGCCCTCCGTTTAGACTCCTTTGTAGTTGAAGCTGCCAGCGCAAGGCCACAAACACCAAATAGTTAGAGAGCATACATATCATATGGTATACACAATCTATCAGCCACCGCAGATCCCCCCTGTCGCTGCCCCTAATTCATCCTAGTGTGGCCTCTCTAGGTGCATCTAAAAACTTCGGCGGAGAACCCTAGAATTAGACAGACCCTATTATCTATATACATGGTGTGCTCCTAGCTATTATTTTCCTCATACTATTCCCAGCAGGCATCCTTATAATCCAATCAAGCTCCGCTAACACATTCCAATATCATTAGACTGTCCAGGTTATCACCTCCGCCCTGTTTATAGCCGGCGTGGCTCTGGGCCTTGTTAAACCCCTTAGAGCCAGACCAGACTCCCCTCTTCACCCGCATCACTAGATCGGACTCACATTAATCTTCTACATCCTCGCCCAGAATGTGCTTGACTAGCGCCACCATGTACTCTTTATGCAAACCAAACAGCGCTAGTGGGCTTCTTACAGCCACATTTAGCTTAGTTATGGTGTTCTCCTATTTGGCTAGGCAAATATAATTATTAGCCTCCTTTTAAGTGGCTGTGGGCGGTCACTGGTGGCTCTTGCTATGGCTTTGATCTGTCTTGATTGTGTGGCCTTTCTCAGCTGGGTTTATTACTGTTCTGCGAGACAGCGGAGACGCCAGGGGCTGGAGCTGGAGGATATACTCGGGTTGCGGTCTTTGCGAAGAGCTGCGAACGAGTACTTTTCTCTGGGCCTCGACGATGAAGATGAGGATGCGGATGCGGATGCGTATGACGGTGATAGCGCAGATGGATTGCGGTCGAGTAGTGGCAATGATTCTAACCCGCTCTTGAGCACGGCTGAGAAGGAGTGAGCCAGCGTCCACTCTTGTAGTAGTTCTTATCAGAGGAGAGGATTGTACTCAACACTCTGCGTCACAAAAGCATACAACATCAATAAGATAAGTAAAGCACAATCAATATATATCACTGCGCCTGCATATTTCCAACCATTGCGGTTCCCATGCCGCTTATCCCTTGGGTCCTTAAGGCAAGCCGCTTAGGGTGAAGGGTATTGTTGGTTTAGCGAACACCACTATCGCATGGAGGTACTACTCGCGCACACTTGTGTCCTTCCTTGACAGTTGTCTTGCCAAAGATCAGCATCGAAGATGCCGGCCGAAAATGGGTGGCCCCGGAAACGGCGGTTTAATTCGGATCGAGCTCTCTGTAGCGATATATGTATCACTCCGTCTTCGGCATTTCCCTTTCTAGTAGAGCTGAAGACGTATATATCTTGTTATCCATGGGGGGCGGCGCAGGATGTGGATGCAGGCTACTAAACAAGACAAAATACCTAAATTAGTATAGGCGAGGAAGCGCACCATGGTAGGCTAAGGTGGTTGCCTGGACAAGGGTTAACAATACACTCAGTGGCCTGGTGCACGAAACTGTTGTTTTTAGGTGGTGGTAATGGTGCTTTGGACTATCAGCAGAATAAGATAAAAGTGTTTTACCATTAGGAGGTGCAGCTTATTGGAGAAGGCCTAAGCACCGGGGTACCTAGGATTGTTGGGCGAATCCTGAACCCTCGGTGGGTAGACAAGTATACATCATACAGAAACTGGGATGCAATGAACATACTAGTAGATGCAAAATCTAGCTACTAGTAGTAATCAGAAAGAACTACCCATTAAGAGTCCAGAATCAATGCCCCTGTTATTACTCCAAGACCCAAAAGACAGCTGAAAGCAGAGTCTGAGATACGGTCAGATTTTTAATGTGTCAATTAGGGCTGACTACATGTTGCTCATGGTGATAGATCTCTATGATTATGACTCGGCCGTCTATATGCTTCAACCGAGATGCGACAGTTTATCAGTTTCAACTTGGTTCAAACATGCCCTGCCGCCTGTGGTCATAATCAAAGTGTGAGAACTTGAGGACCCTCACCTCGTGGCCTGATCCGGCGTCTCGCTGCTGTAGCGAGGTTTCAGTAACCTGCGTAGGTGATTCCACCGTTTCCAACTAGTCACTAGATTCAATATGTACCTTCCCCCGTGCAAGACTATCATAGTCCGCTCCCATGACTTTCTGCTCCAGCCTTCTCTCAATCCTTTGTCGAGCTCTGTCTTCGGGCGAGCCTTCCTTAACAAAAAGCTTCTGATAATTAGTATGGACAAACAGATCCTTCAAAAGATCTCTCCAGCGACCCATCGGCTCTATGACTCGACTGTACATTGCCGCCTGTTCTTTAGCTAGACTCCGATCCTCCGGCATAAGCTCCGACCACAACGGGCGCCTGAAGCTCAGCTCGATGGCTATCATAGAGGGCCGGATCGCCGTGAAGAGTGCCCCCAGGGTATTGACCCAGTCGTCTGTCTCCCCACTATTGGCACCAAATTCAGTATCCGTCATGGGCGGGGCCTGAGAATCGGATGAAAACTGATCCAGAGGCGGGAATATCCAGTGGATGTGTCGAAGGCTCTTCCACGAGTGTGATGGGGCACGGGAGAGGAAGCTAGATATGTCTGGCCTCCATGGGGATTTCACTGGTGCGGGAAGAATTGCTGGCGAATACCGGATTTCCACCAGATTCTTAGAGTAGTAGATAGACAGGGCAAGCTCGCGGACCGCCTTGCTGACTTTGAACAGCGCATGGGGCACAGGCCAAAAAGTGTAGACGGAGGAAAAGGCGATGAATCTTGACGGGCAGTACCAGCCAAAGTAGATCCAGTCCTCTGTTGGACACGCGCCGCACCTGCTGAAGTCGTTGCAGCGTGAAGGCGTGAGCCTAGCGTAGGAGGAGTGGGGGACGAGTGCTTGCGGGGCTGGTAGCACGAGGCCGGAATATTCCAAGATTTGGACTTGAAGTTCGATAGGAAGTCTCAGGAATGGAACCGGTTTTTCTGGTAGTTGGGGGAAACTCTGCGTCTTCTGGCGAATGGTGCTTATAATTATATATTGGAGCTCCGAGTTTTTTCCCCGGCCCAAATTAATTGATAGGCCTTGCAGGCGAGGAAGGTCATGGATCGGGGCTAGGAACTTAGATGCAGTATCTTTGGTCACGGCCCTGCACATCAGATGCAGCTTAAGCTGGTCATTTTGTGTGTTATAGGCAGCCAGTCTCGAGCAGATCAATCTCCAGGTATAGAGAACCTCTGGCAGCTCGGTTTGGGAGTCATTGTACATTGTAGCTCGTATGCTTGCAAACCACTTGATGCAGCCGATGTCATACACCATGCTGTGCGGGAGGCCCCGATAAAGACATCTTTTGTTCCCAATGCAAACAATAATATCCCGTAACGATTTCCAACCCAAAGGGGTCAATTTCAAAAGTTGCTCGATCCCAAAATATGGATGCTCGTCACAGAAACACAAGCAATTTTCGGAATAGAACATCGCACGCGCATCCTCGGATATTGCACGAGACACATAAAAGATCTGGTTAGATAAGTATTGAGTGTATCTTTCTTTCTCGATCAACCTTTGCTCGCGCGACGACCACTCTCCAGCATAGGGATCAAGGGGGTAGTTCCAAGTAGGACGCTCCTGAAGCAGATAAAGATCACGGTAGATCCTCCGCCGAATTTCGTAAGGAAGCCGAAGAAAATGGGGCAGTTGTTCTGACATCCTTGGATGATACCGTAGCCCAAAACTGAGAAAGGGACAACGGAAAAACAGTCCAGCGCCAACACACATTGCAGGGGCGATGCCCTTATATGTTCCGAAATTAGGACTGATCATCGGTGCCCGGTGCCTGATAGGCTCCAATCATGCAGCTTGAAGCTCTGTTGCACATCTCTCAGCCTTGATTGGCCGTTTGAGCCTTTTTTTTTTTTTTAGTGAATCCAATCTCCCCTGCAAGCAGCCGACAGTACACGCGTTTTCTAACATGAGCTTTGCTGGGGACCATAGCTTGAAAGTGGATAGAGCGGATATTGGGCTCTCTAGCACTGAAAATGGAAACAAGGAACGAAGCGAGAAAGAAACCGTCTTTATTGATGAGACGCCGTCTGTTGTTAATGCACGAGTCGATCCTGGAAGCATAGCGGATGGGGAGTTGGTTCGTGTCCATCGATATCCATTTTTATCCCTCCAAAACTATTGTTATTAACTTACGAGGCAGGAGATACCAAACAGTATCAATTTTCTTCCACCGCAGCTGTCACCATCCGCGGAATTCCTCTTCAACCACCCGCTATCAATTGTTGGCCTCCCTTTGAGTTAGACACAGTGATTTAATACAAATATGATAAATGAGTGTATGGGTCACACACACATTAATCCCACAGAAATTCTGCATAAACATGGTAAACTACGAGGCCAGCGCCGCATACCGAACACGCGGATTCTGCGCGATGTCGCGAATGTCTGAAAGGAAGGTCCGACCTGAGCGGAGACTTTCTTCGAACTTGGCCGATCGGATGATCGTGAACAGATTGCGGGCAGAGCGGAGCTTCGTCGGGTGCAGACGTAGCAGGGACTGGTATGCTGCTGCGTATCTCTGTCGCGAGACGAGGTAGCGCGGGGACTCGGGCCCGAAATAGACGGCTGCTATAAAACAAATACGGGGGCGACCATCTGGCTACCGATCATGAGGCGCCAGTTAAGAGGGTATGAGATGTGGACGACTGGAGGGATTAGAGTTAGGAGGGTCAGCAATGAAAAGGGAATTGGGGAGTAAGTAGAGCACATGCATGCTGCGCTAATGATATACCCCATATACCCCTTCATAATCCCAAACGCCACAAAGACCTGCCACATCATGACGAGGCCGCCTCTAATCGCCGCAGGTGAGCATTTGGCAGTGTACACTACAACCGTTGCAGAGTTGGCTCTGATGCCTAGAGATATAAGTCAGCTATGCCATACATATTCGTTTGTCTTAAGTCCACTAGCAAACACCAAGGAGCAACCTCGGGCCCAGAAACAACTCCCACGAGGTCGTAACCGCCTGCCGCGCCGACGCGCCGATCGACACAAGCGACCAGAAGAAGATTGTCCCGCGATGTCCTAGAAAGTGATTCAACGGAATTACCAGCCAGCAGCCGACAGTAGCACACATGAGATAGGGGCTTGCGTTGACTGAGTGGAAGCAAAGGCCGGAAAATTTGCCCTGATCCAAGGCGACTGTTTGGAGAAGCTGCCGACCAAGGTTGCCCCAGAGCCGCAATTCGGCAATCTTTTGTTCTACACCGAGCTCTAGTGCCATTATGTTTCACCAATCGTGGAGCAATTGACGCCTATCACAAGAAATACTAGCTTTCATGTGGGATTTGCGAAAGGATTCAAACTTGTGTATACGTATTTTGGTGGCAGATCTCTATATCTATTCGGTTACCATATACAAACCTTTCCTTACCTCTAGCACCAGCTGCTTGTTAGCTCACTCCACTGCAGTACATACAGCCTCAGACCATAGCCCCGTGTATTCACACCCTACAGGACACATAATGTCCATGACAAG
This sequence comes from Aspergillus baeticus, assembly GCA_027569055.1. NCBI lineage: Eukaryota > Fungi > Ascomycota > Eurotiomycetes > Eurotiales > Aspergillaceae > Aspergillus > Aspergillus baeticus. The sequence continues at coordinate 40,578 of JAPDEI010000100.1, forward strand.
CCATCCACGATACTCCCGAAACCCCAAACCAAACTCATCCATCCGTCATTCATTCATCCCTCCGGCAAAGCAGCCCACTGTGCAAATCATACTCCCACTCATCACTCCCAACGCCACCCCAACTAAACAAACTCTCCCCGGGCTCATACCTCTGCTTAACCTCGACCAACCGCCCGTAATTTTCGTCGTAAAAGTCCTCCTTCCACGTGCTACTAAACACATTTCCCTCATTCGCATACGACCCTCCACCAGGCCCCGCCCACGCCCTCCAGATAGGCTCCACATTCTTTTCGTACCACTGCACGCCCGTACCTAATGCCTCGGACGCATCCGCGGTCGCGTTGATAGGAGTGCCGTACGTCATTAAATGCGCGTACGCGCTACGCCAGGCCGGATGTGCGCTGCCGCGGCGGAGGGGCGGGATTTGGGCTGTCCTGCGACCACCCTGCAGGCCGAAGAGGGCCATGGTTCCTGGGCCCTCTGGTCCTGCGAGGATCTGGGAAAGGTACCGGCGCAGGTCCGCGGGGTCGATATCGGATAGCTCGCGGCGGCCGAGAAGGCGGCTGGAGATCAGGCTGCTCGCACCGCGGGACTGGCTGTTGAATGGATTGGGCTTGATGTAGCTCCAGTAAGGTTGGGATTCGGTGCTTGGAGGGTCACCGTTACAGTACCATCAGCCTGGCCGTCGGCTATTGCGGCCGCGAGCGTGGTAAGTGTGTTGTTCATATCTGCGATTGTACCGTTTAGCGCGATGAGGTTAATTGTTGCAGCTGCGCCCGGGTAAGCGGTGGCGGCGAAGCCCAGGTAGTTCGGTGCGAGGGGGCCTGGGAATGCCATCGCCGTGCCTGTCACGCCGGCGTCCATGATATCGGGAATCAGACTGGCGACCTTGACGAGGGCGTCCCACGACGCCTCGCCGGCCTCGGTGGTGTTGGCTCCCGCGGAAAACGATAATCCGCCTGTAACAACATTCTCCGGCCAGGGATGCGTCTTGAGGACAAACTCAGTGACGACTCCGAACTGTGCATCTCGCGCACCGCGTAGTGCCCAGAAGAGATCCTGGTTCTCCGCGTCGTTGGCGATAAGGCGGCGGCCGTCTGTTGTGATGACCGTCATCTGGTACACATTGTCGGAGGCCAGACCGTACGTACTCAACAAGAGGCCATGTCCGCCGTTGAGGATGAGACCGCCCAGTCCGACTGTCGCGTCTTCGCCGCCGACGATGATCCGGTTCACGCTGTGGACGGATGTGTTTGCGGAGCCCCAGTTGTTGCCGCTGCCGAGGATTACAACGGGAGCGGTCGTGCGATTTTCAGTCCCGGGGATTGGCCATTGAGGCTCGTACCTGAAGTAGTTGAGGTTGTGTGTCCAGATGGAGAGGGAGTATGCGCCGGTGGATCTGAAAAAGGAGACAGTCAGTCAATTGGCAACGATAATTGCGTGATGTATACAACGTACCGCCCATTCATGTCATGCCCCGTTCCCTTCATTATAATCCTAATATTGCGCTCAGTCCCCCACCGCATCGCAGTGGCAATCTGCCCCTCTGTTGTCGCATTGACAATGTACGCCGGTGACACACCAACAGTACACCCGCGCTCGGCCACGTAGCCATCAACACCCGGTGGAAGACAAGAGTGATTTGAGAAGATCGAGTAGTCGATAATCTCGGGCCACACGGCATGGTAGGCCGCGTATGACCAGTGGTCGGTTACATCGGTGCAGTTAGTGGTGGATGCAAAGGGGTTACCTGCGTAGCAGGAGGATGCCGCAGGGGTGGTGCGCAAGAGAGTGCCTTGGATTGAGGCGTTGAGAGCGTTCCATTCTGCTAGCGAGGGTCAGGTGGGATCTGAAGGGGTTGATTTGCAGGAAGAGGCGGCTGCTGTTGCTGTTGCTGCTCCTGCGGCCAACAGCGAAAGAAGTATTGAGTTGACTCTCATTCTTTTGCGCGGAAAAGATCAGACAAGGATTGAAGTTGGATTCCCTGCCGGATGGAATGGCTGAATATTGGCAGGATTTATACTCCTTTGAAGATCATAAAACGAATACGGAAAACATGCTATAGGCTTGACTGGGGAAAACTATGATGCCTATTCATGCAGATCACCATTGTGGGCCTGCAATCACCCACAGATCGGCTCCATTCCACTCCTATCCAAACACTTGGCTAGCGCAATAACTTTATAACCTAGCGGTGGCATTAAGACTTATCACTATAGAGATATTAGCGAATAAGGAGGTATGTCGGGTCGTGAGCCAGGCGGAGCGAAGTGGATGGTGTAGATTAAGCAATGATGGTGACAGGCAGCGCTTTTTTGCATTGCTTGGCTCCCTAAATATAGCCTGAACTCAAGGTATTACAGTGGGTGTACCGCCCGCTGAGTGTAAGCTGCCAGGGTACGATCGATACATTAGCGGGGGCCTCTCGGGAATTCGGCTGCCCCGGATACGTATGGATAGCCCAATTCGGCGATTTCCTTTGTACTCGTACCTACCGTTCAACCAACCGTGGATCAGCGTATCCCCGCTCTCCCCCTCCCCTCCACATGCCACAAACTAATACATTCTGCGACACAGTCCATGTAATGGGAACCGGCGAACAATGTCCCATAAGAGTTGCCTATTCGACGCGCAGGTCACAGCTCTCTCTGGTAAGTCAACGACGTCACCGTGCCGCGTGGGTAATGGTACCAGTGGTGCTAGTGTCTCCTGGTGTCGGGATTTTGCCCGTATGCATGCGGCATAATACCAAGCTCCGAGTATGTCAGGGGCTCTCTGCAAGTAATTTCCACGCATAAAGCTTGGCCCTTCCACCACCAAAGGTAAAGCCGGAGTTATATGGTATCGAGTTCTGAATATATACATAAACAACGTATAAAATGAACATATTATATATATGCTCAGGAAAATTTTTCTAACACCATTCCTCCACCGGTTAACTTAACCCAGAAACACCCGATTGTGAACCGTCCGCCCTTGCCACTCCCAACCCCGGTCGCACTCCCGGTCCCCGACCCCCCATCCCACGCGCCTGCTCCAACCACATGAAATACACCCAAGCCTGCCTCGTAACAGCAAGCTCCGTCGTTTCGAGCGCTAGCAGAACCGGCATCGACATCATAATGAACCCACCCCGTAAAGTCAGGTCAGCGGCTGAAACCGCCGCAGTGAGACAGATCCACAGATAGGCCTCCGGCGCGTGCTGCAGCCAGGACGGGAAGCCGACTTTGCGGAGGAGCTTTAGGAGACGGACTAGTGAGGCTTTGGGGACAGATCCCCTCGATTGCGTTTCTGGTGCTGGTCCTGATATCGGGTGTTGTTGTTGTTGCGAGGTCGCGAGCATGGAGCGGAAGATACTCGCTGCGGATTGAAGGCAGAGGTTAATGTCGCGTGCGATGGTGGTGTTATTTTGGGATTCTTCCTCGATGCTGAGCGCTGAGTGCCCTGCCTCCTCATCATCTGATGCGGCCGGATGCGAATGGCTTGGTGTTGTTGAAAAATGAGCATTGTGGACCATTCCATGGAAATCAGCGACGATGTGGTAGAAAATGCCCTGTATCAGGGCGCAGGTGGTAACTGTCAGTGTTGCTGGTATGTTCGCGTCTGCATCCCTTCTGAGGATACTCCCAAGCAGATCGGAGGCCCTGGGAGCAAGGGAAGGAGGGTATGGGGCCAGGTAGGTCTCGGCGTATGAGCGGGACAGGGGACATTCACGGTCCGGAGGGATTATCATCGAGAAGACTAAGAACATCCTGTTGCGGAAGACGGGGTGGTGTTTTGTTAGGAGCGGAGTTGGAAACGGGTAAGAAGAAAAGGAAGAGGAAGAAGGGAACGCGCGCGTACACCTTGATCAAAGCAACAAGTTCAGTCAAATGCGTTCCGTCGCCCTTAAGGTAGTCAAGCATATTCACGAGCCCACGTCGGTGGGTAAGCGCGATTTCCGGCCGATCTAGACGCATCTGCGAAAGCAATATTATTAGGACAACGAGTTTTACAGGATAAGAGCTCGTATATGCGCCCGCAGGTGTACCTACATTGAACAAAGCCAGGGCCAGAACAGCCCCTGCAACTTCATAACGGCCCCGCGAATTTTGGTCGTCTAGTTTCTGCCGAAGGAGCCGCACCGTTTGCATACTGTGATATGTTGTCCGCGGGCTTTCGGCACTGTCGCGAAGGTTGTCGATGTGGGCTGACGCGCTAAATAGGGTGCTGTGGAACAGGCATGGGTCCACCATCGCATGGCGCATCCACGCGGTGTGGAGATGGACTGCGAGGCTATTTGGTACTGCAGGGGATATAGGGGAGAAGGAAAATGAGCAGACTGAGCATCATCCATCACGGGAGAGTCAGCATCGGTCAGACGCTAAAGTGGCTTGGCATGTCTTACTTACAGTGACTGATTAGGGTTGACATTTCAGCTCGACCTTGAATCGGATAGTCGTGCCTCAGGGTTGGCTCAAGCACTGTCCATGGTGCCGGCGGGGTATATGATAAGCTATCACCATTGATGGTCGCGGCCGCGTGAGATCTATTCCTGATATGTAGAAGGTCCTGCGTTGATGATTGGGTGTTTTGAGCGTAGGCTAGTTGCACATTATATTCGCACGCAAGGTCCAGCCTGTATCACGTGCGACCGTGACAGTCAGTCAATTAAGATGAAGAACCTATCTTGCGTGAAGTCCGACGCCTACCTTTTGCATCGGGAGCACTGGGGCATCTCCTTACCACAAGAGCGCCTCATCTTTTTGCACGCCAGACAGGCAAGCGGGGACTTGAGGCCCTCCTGCCTCCCAATTGACACAGTTTCCATATACTCGCCATAAAAGCATGTTTGATGTACTCTGCGAGTGAGGGATGCAAATCAGCTAAGCACGGACGTGATGGAGTTGGGAGGCTTGGCTAGGCTGACTGGTCGTACCTGGCGCATCTTGAGCAGCTCGGGCGCAGTCTATCACACTGGCGCTTCTTGCTGCGGCATGGGTGACAGCTCTGTAGCGCGTAGGTAATCGGGACAGCCATCGCCTAACGCTGCTGACGACGAGGGGGGAGGCAAGAGCCGGTACGTGTGGAGGGGCGACGTTGCGATATTTTTAGCCCCCTTGTCTCTTTCGGCCTAGCGTTGTGATGTTGGCGTTTTCTAGCGGTAGCGTCCGCTCCTCGCCACAGCACTCTGCTGGGATTCTCCAACTTGTGGCGCCGCCGGTGGAAATTGATTCCAATCGAAGAAGCCCGAATGTCTATTCCTTGCACATGACTGCGTCAAGCGAAAGTGCCCGCTCTTCCATGTGGGATTTGTTGTCAAATCTGGCATCGAAGAGCCCCTTCCATCTTGAGGTTAGGGACACCATTAGAGTTGGGGCTGCTGTGTGCGTTTCAGCCGCACACTGGAGTGGCCCTTTTCTTCAGGCTTCCACCAGCCCTCTTCGGATTTCTTCACAGTTACAAGTTATATATCTTGGGATCCCACCAACATCAAGTCTATGTAGAGTGCAGACGGTAGATGCCTGGACTATCTTTGAAACCAATAGATGTAGTTCTCGAGAGCGATAAAATAAAATGAAGAAGAAGAAGAAGAAAAACAAACATCTATCGAGTGCTTGCTTTACGTGATGCAGCTCTGGCTTACTCATTCCTGGAGTTCCGGGCATCATCGCAGGGCAACAAGGTTCTTAGAGCAGCACTAACCAATTCAAGCAGTACCGTTCTGCGCTCCCGTTGGACGGCCAGGCCCCAGCAGGCGGTTCCAGCCGCAGCCAAATCACCCACGGAAAAATAAAGGAGTCAAGCTCAATTGGCAGCGTTTCGCCAGGGCTGTAGAGGCCCGCTATCCCCTTTGCGGAAATGCTTCACTCAAACACTCTTGGTCGGCGATCGGAACATCACCAGCGGTATACTTCGTGGTCAAGTTATTGCGTCCCTGGAGAACGAGGATATAAGGGCTTTCCGCCCACCTTGAACTGCTAATCATCTCTTAATCATCTTTCAGCTTCAGATCAGCGCAATTGACACCATGGACGCCGAACAACACCATTTCTGGCCGGCTCAGAGCCCTCCTCAGTTAGCGTTGCCATCGGCTGTGGTCAAAGACGTCGACATGCCAATTGATATGTCGTTGCAATATATATACAGCATCGTACGTCTAGTTATTCAACCAATAAACATAGTCTAACCCTTCTTCCAGTTCCCCGACGCACAAACCGCCGAACTATCGCCGACAAATATTGATTTAGACTCTTTCTTCGATTATCAGAATCTATCCTCGGATTCGAGTAATCTTCAGGACGAAAGCGACGCTCTTCAACCACTCGGGTTGGGCCGGAGTCACTCTAATTCCGCCGCCACCACCACCACCAGCACCAGTAGCAGCCCGTCGCTGTCGCCCCGACCGGTGGAGAGCGAGTCTGCAAAGAATAGTCCCTCTTCACGCGACGACAAACTGATCGCCGATGACCGGAGCTACTCTGTACGACTATTCCGTTCCAATCTCTACCAGCTTGCCCCTTCGTACTCGTATCTAATATCCTACAGGTAAAACGGCGTATGCAGAACCGCGAGGCGCAGCGCCGCTTCCGCGAACGAAAAGAAGAGCACCTTACCACGCTAGAGCGAAGAGCAGTCGTCGCGGAGGAAAGATACCGCAAGCTCCTCAAGGACACGGAGCAGCAGATCACTGAGGCAGCCAAGATGCGTAAAGACAACACGCGGCTGAGGTCCGAGGCACAGCGGTTGCGCGACCGATGGCGCACGATGCTGGCCCTGTTGCAACCGGCGCAGCGGCTTATCGCTCTGTCGGTGCTCTTGGCTGGCGATGCAAAGGACGACGAGTTGGAGGAGTTTATGCGCTCGCTGAAGGCATAATTTTTTTATTTTTATTTTTTTAATTGACTGTGTGGACATGTCGAAGTTAATCACCGCTTAGCGTTTGTTGTTTTAGCCAGTTCGATGATACAGGACAACCAATGAATGAGAACACCATCCAATTACAGTACTTCTTCACGGTCGAGCTCTGCACAGTCATCGGCGCCCCAGCTGACTAGAGTTCTGACTAAAAGCGTTGGTTCTCCACCCACAGTCTGCCGGTCGGCGCGGAGGTCTGACTGGAGCTCTGCCCTTCGCAACTCGCAACCTCAACGGCAACGACTGGGCAACTTGCGTCGGCGGAATAAAGTCATGGTGTTCTCCTGTTCCACTATTTATGATCCAAGTCTGCTGAATGGCATAAATCACCCAGTGCTGAGGATCACCGCAAAAGGTACTGTATAGGCATTTTTGCCGCTACTTTACCTGCAACATCCACTTCATTCGTTCAACCTGGAACCGCCCTCTCCCTCACGAAGACATCTCCTCCTGAAACCATACCATGTCGCAGTTTTCCACACCAACGCACAGGCTAGGCCCAGCTCGAGGAAAGCCCCCAACGACCTTTTTGTTTATAGATGTGCGATCCGACATTCCAGAGAAACAAGCCCAAAAGCAGGCGTACCTTCTGAAGAGATTCCACCGGAACAAGAAGCAGGTTGCTATAGATAGACTCAAATCATCAAAGCAATCGCCATCCGCTCAAAACCGCGTGCCATCTCCAGCAACTACGCAACAGCAGCCCGGGCACTTGAAGTGCACTGACCCGGGTTGCGCATGCAACAGAGACACCTCACGCGATCTCGCAGTGAAATCGAAAAGATGGCCAGTGAAAGATCTGCTGGGCCAGAGCTACATCGACCCCTTCAACGTGACAGGCGTGGATATGGGAGACTCGCTCAATCTGTATTTCCACCACTGTACGCCCCACCACCCTCTTGCACACCCTCCAACTGACCGGCGCAGTTCGATACCACACCACCGCAGCGTGCTACCCACTGGACTCGGCCCGGATTAGCATGGGATGGTGGCAGAAGGCAATCACGCAGCCTGCCTTGCTTCGCGCCCTTCTCTTCTTCACAGCGGGTCACCAGGCGACTCTGGAGTCTAATAACGGTATCTCGCAAACTGCTCAAAAGTCGCTGAGAGATTCCCTCCAACTTCGGGGTGGGGCCCTTCAGACTCTCAACGATATTATGCGCGATCCCATCAAAGCTGTCGCCGAGTCGACTACTCTCGTTGTCGCGTCTCTTGTGGCGATGGAAGTGAGTCTGCGATATTCGATAGTGGGGGGGGGGGGGGGGGGGGGGGGGGGGGGGGGGGGGGGGGGGGGGGGGGGGGGGGGGGGGGGGGGGGGGGGGGGGGGGGGGGGGGGGGGGGGGGGGGGGGGGGGGGGGGGGGGGGGGGGGGGG